>JAVJAQ010000974.1:0-17197 GCA_032362365.1 Zygogramma bicolorata
TACTTGAAGTGATCTATCTAGCTCATTCCACAGTCTTTTCTTTCTTAGGGCCAGTCCATCAGTTGTAATGACCGCGTTCAACAGCTTACAGCGCCTAAAGGTGAATTCAGACAGATCCGATACCCGACGTCCGAATCGTACTACTATCATCGGACAAAATGGGCGATTCACATAGACCCGATTGTTACTCGGATACGAAATTCCGGGATTTATGGTTCTGTGTGATCACGGAACATATTCGCAGTATTTCATTGGCAAAAGTTTCGCCTTTCGCTTCGCCATGAAACAAACAAAACTTTACCTAATATTTTTATTGTTGATTATTTTTTTTTCGATTATCAAGTGAGATCGTTGCAAATGTGCTGCATATGATAATATGCATCCTTTCCTCAAGTAAGGAAACTAAATTTTTTTTCGGCCGGGTACAGTTAACACATTTGTCGATTGTTTCGTATTTAACCATCATGCCTTTTCAGGGTAAATAGACCGCGGGCATATCTGCCAGACGACAGTAAATCTGAAAGTTGTAAATCCAGCCTGCTGGACAAACAAACCGATTTAAAGAGGCTTCTTGTGCATTTGTGTCATATTTCAAAATATTTTCTCTCGGTAATAACTTAATTTTGAGTGATTGTGAAGTTTCATTCCATCGATTCCTTTCTATTCTCGACAATAGAAAGAATATTGATCCTTTTGCTGTTAAGAGACGTGAATTGTGGATTCAAGCAACTAGAAGACCAGATTTAAGTACTGATGAGTTGAAATAGGCAACGGTATATTCATGAATTTTGTATCTCAGAATTGAAAGTATAATCTCATTAAATTACCATTATTATTTATGGAAATACGATTTGTTTGTCCAGCAGGCTGATGCATGTGACGTCACATGCCCGCGGTCTATTGAAATATTTGATGAGTGAAGATTATTTCCTATATTTGAAGTAAACTGAGCCTTGAGATCTATCTGGACGAAGTCAAAAGAGAAGAGGTGCAAAATATCATAATGAAACCATTCATCAGTTGAATCATAATTATGTCCTTAACTAGTACTCCGACGACAAAGATTGGCTTGGTGGAAGAGTGAAAATTTGCAATGGCAGTGATGAGTTAACAATTTTTTTGTGTGAACAAGTGTTTTCAGATAAGATACCAAGGGCACAGTGAAAATATTTTCATTGGATGTCGACAGGCTCATTACTTGACCAAGATAATCAAATGAGATATGGCCAAGGTGCTCGCAATGATTTATCGTTTATTTTGAATACAGATAATAAGTGTTGCGGTTTGTATCAATTGCATTAGAAGGGAATACCTATTTCTCAAATAGTATTCGGAAAGGCGATTATATCCAATAAGGAGATAGTACAAAAAAATCCTGACTGCTGTATAGGAGTATACTAGATATATTTGAGGATTGCAGAAATTGAAATTCCGTCCATCACTGTTCGCAATATGAAATGTTATCAGGAGTGGCAAAATAACTACATATTATTGAAATAAAGTTATACAATTAATATTCTGAGCCAATTTTGATATTGAATTGTACTATGTTGTTCATCAGTATGTGTTTGCTCTGTTCAAAATAATCCTTACTGAATTCGATAGTCATTTGCAGGCACAATTTTTATAATTCCTTGGGGGTAATGGTTTTTCATATAACTATGTACAAGCTTCTTAAGAAATAGAGTTTGATACAGGACCATAAAGGGAAATAGTATCTTTCGAAACATTTGAATTAGTACTGAAGTAATCTATTATATGGCTCAATATCGCAGAATTTTTATAAAAATTGTTTTTTGGAATACTGATTGAGAGCTGCTGTTGAGTAATTGAAACAATTCAATGCAAGAATAAAGTGCCCCTCTTTATGAGACATGGGTTAGGTAAAATCCATAGCATTTACAGTGCAGTATTATGGGTACCTACTGCTTAAATTTTTCAAAGTAATGTGGGAGTGAAAATGAAAATACATTCGTATCATAGATGCGAATTGCAGCTTTTTATTTCATTCAGAAAACTACCACCCCAGAGAATCCATAACAGACATGATTTGAATACAAAGGAGTTCCATGTGCTTTGCTCAACTCAATGTTTCATCAAGGAAGATACCTTCTTGAACACCTTATATAAATAATGATAGTTTATGATCCATAGTGGTACCTACTATGAGTTTTATCTAACATCGATTGGTACGAAAACAAAGTATATTAATTTATAATGAAGAGATGCAGTTTTTATTCAAATATATTCTTATTTGAGGTCACATAGTTCTTTAGTGATTTTAAAATGAGAAAATCTTTCTACTCGCCCCCCTATCTACTACTACGTTGAGCAATATTTGAGGAAAGTTTCCGCAGACTCTTCAAACAGATATATTTTTCAATTATCATGGGAGTTGTATATTGTGCAATAAATTGTCTAAATATCCTATTTCAATATCCTTTTTCTTCATTTTTAAATAAAAAAAAAAGATATTCAAGCCAGTTTAAAATCTGCGATGTATCTAAATTTTTATAAATTTCGATTTTAAATATATTCCATCTCTATCCGACATCGGATAGCAGAACGACATTTCAATCAGATGATTCCCTTAAAATAATGCAGCAATCAGAACATCGTTAGTATTGACCATTGCATTTGACATAATGCATTTTCTTCATCCGACATAGGAAAAAGTCTTTCGGATGAATTCTTCCCGCCGAATGAAAATTCAAATTTAGACCAATCAAAAAGCTGTCAGATCGTCGTACGATGAGATTTCGGATCTGTCTGAATTCAGCCTCATTCGCCAACACGACAGAGAAATTCTTATGAAGAAAAATCTCTGCCCCATTGGGGAAGCTAACCCAGGACCTCTAGAGCCACAGGCGGACGCGGAACCACAGCGCCAACTCCCTCGCCTATTAGGTTATTGTTGTTTGTAATGGCGAAAGGCGAAACTTCGCCAATGTAATTATGCGAATATCATGTTCCGTGATCACACAGAACAATACATTCGGACGTCGGAAATCGGATTTGTCTGAATCCACCTTAAGTGATATAGCGATGCTGGCTGGAAAACCACTAACCTGCGGATGGAATCAACTCGCAGCTCGGCGAATATGTTCGGCGTTCCAAATTCAAGAATACTTATTACTCAGATTCATTGCTGTGACGTCACCTGCGAATGCCTTGAGAACGACGAGTGATTCAGGAATAGGGTCCCTGAAGTATGCGAATTTCAAAAATCTATAGTTATCACTAAATATAGTTCGAAAGTAACGTAATAAAGATCCGTCTGATCCAAGATGTTGTTTTCAACCTGCACTTTTAATACATTGCAATGTAGGGTTTGGACCACAGACACCATAAAGAATTTAGTGCAAATTCCAAGTGGCGCTCAAGAAGAAGAATCTGCACTTTATTCAATTTTCTTCTTCTTGAAATTTATACATAGTTTCTGTTTTCATGGATCAGGCGGACTTTTATCACATGACTTCACGGGTAATCTTTTTAAATGTATTTCGTAAAGTGACATTGTTGGCCAGTAGGTCAAACATTTAAAATTTCAAACAGAATATATATTTCCTTCACTCTTCTCATCTTCCTATACAACACACCACTGCATTACTCTAGTTATATATATTTTTTTGATGTTGGCTAGAGTGGCCAACACATTTCCTCGGTTCCCTCCCACAGCCTTGGAAATATATAATAACCTTGGCAGGAGAGAAGTGGCTGGCAGAAGCAGAGAATATTTCTGACGTGAAAAGTGATAGTGAGTTTTGTGTTCTTCTGTTTGTGCTTTCACATTTCACATTCACATCGTGAGACGTGAATCGTGATCATCGTAGACTCGTAGTTCTGTTCTTTCAATCTCGGCCACTCGGTGGCCATATTGCGCATCCATTACGATTTACGGTATGATTCTTCAGCCGTAAAGTGTAAAATTATTATTCATCTTGCCGAGGGTTCGAGGAGTGTTTTGAAGCAGTCGATTATTCCAACTGAGGTGAAATTTACATTACAAAATGACCCAGTTTTTGCCACCAAATTTGTTGGCGTTATTCGCCCCACGCGACCCAATACCTTATCTGCCTCCTGTTGCAAAATTACCGCACGAAAAAAAGAATAGAGGCTATTTGGGACTCGGCAAGTTTTTAGAACAATTTGAGGTAAGTACAGGAGTTATGCCTGGTTCATATACCACACTATTACTTCATCTTTCATTTGAAAAAAATCTCAATGCTAATCAATAGAAGCCACCATACACAAAATTTCAAAGAAAAAGTGTTGTGTATAACGCTTTCATTGATTAGCATTGTGACATCTTCCTGTGAATAAAAGTAAAGATAAATTGATAGTAAACGCGGATTTAGTGAAAGCATAATTTAAGCTGGATTCATGCAGCTCAATTAACAATTATAGCAAATCTGAACGCTGGTTATTTAGTGTATGAAATCTTTTTCACCAATCAGCATTAAACTTCACCCTAATTGTTAATTATATAATGCTTAACTTAACCGAAAATTACATTTTCCAGTTGCAAAAATTCAATTTGGTCACCTAAATAAGTTTTATTCAACATACCGAAGCAATAATAAAGTATCAGGAGTGGCAGTTTTGAGCTAGTGGGTGTGATTTTCTTCAGGTTTGAGTGTGAATAGGCTTTAGTTTCTGCTCCATAGCACTAGCAGCAGCAGTCCTTTGAGATATGTTCTGGTTCTTAGTCTTTGATTAGTGACAGTATTTTCATTTTTTTATGCACTGATAAAATGGGTACCTACTTACATAATATACAGTGATAGTTTTAAAAAATCATATCATCTTTTGTGATACCAAATTGTTATTAAGGATCCGAAAGATACTCCCCCTCCAACCAGAGTTGAAACACGAGAGGAAAGATTAGAGAGAAGGCGCCGAGAAAAGGCTGAGCAAGTAGCTTATAAATTGGAACAAGAAATAGCAATATGGGACCCTGCAAGTGCTCCAAACATCACAGCTGATCCTTTCAAAACTTTATTCATTGCCAGAATTGTAAGTATCAAGAATTTTTTCTGAAGTTCAATTTTTGTGTTTACTGACAATTTTTTTTCAGAACTATGACTCATCAGAATCAAAGCTTCGAAGAGAATTTGAAGTTTATGGGCCTATCAAGAAGGTATGTTTTTTGTTGTGTTTCAATTTGTTGTGAAAGTCTTATATTCATTCATTAGTAAGTTCATGGCCAGTAGTTAGGATTTTGTTTATATGGCCTACATAATAATCAATGATATATACATAAATACAATGTATAAATGATAGATATTTGAATAAACTGATACAATCTAAATCTTTGAAACATCAAATGATCCACTTAGGTTTTCACATTTACAGAAACATTTCAAACAAATTTATATACGTAATTTTTGTGGTAAATTCTGTCAGTTCATATATTCATTTATAAATTGACAGGTCTTGATTTTTCTTTGTTCACATATATTGTGTCAATTTTGAAGCATTCTTTTCGTTATGTTCATGCAATATTGCCTTCTGTCATTCAGAATTCTATGTATCGAATTAATTTTTTCCATATCCATATCATACAGGATTTTCACTGATTTATTTCTTGTTTGTTAATATTTTGAGGTGCATTGCCTCAACTTAGTATAAAGTAAGTTATTTGCGATTCTATAAAGCTGTGATATCCAAAGTGCCCAACTTGGGAGTCATTTTATCAGCTTTGTTAATATGATCCGCCCACTGCAGTTGAGTGCCGATTAGCAGTCCTGAGTTTTTGTGGACTTCAACCTCATTTGATACAGTGATTTATATGTAGATCATTCACTGGGTTTATTTGTGTGCTGTATCTCCATGTATACAGTTTTACAATATTCAGCCTCAATTTGTTCCTAAGCAAGCACTGATCATTTGCAGTTTTTCTAAAAATATTTGGTCGAACTTGCACATTTTCAGCCGCTGGTCCTGAATCTGTAGTCAGATATCCCCCTTTATTCAGAAGTTATGGCCCTCAAAAGTTTTGAAAATGGGTATGCCCTGTTTACGTTTTTGCACAAACAAACTGTTGGGCCACAAACGTTTTTACTTGTCAGGCGCCCGTTACAAACCATTCCACCTTCTTCAACACTTTTCACTAAATTCCAACCATGGAAGTTCATGAAAGAATCATCAAACGAAAACACGGTGCGGCGAGTTATATGTTGCAAAATGGTTGTGATATAGAAAAAAGTGGCTAAGAAGGCAGAATGAGCTGTAATGTTCATCTGACAAATAAGAGGTGTGGTCTGATCATAATAAAAAAAGAAAAAAGGAAGACAGATAATGCCCCACTCCCAAATTTTGACAATTCATAACTTCTGTTCAGCAGCTCAAAATATGTGAGGATTACCAAACATATTTCAAAAGGGTGTAGTGATCAGATGACAGATTTACCAAAATTGTTCCAATTCTGTTATTTATGCATCTCAAACCCCACAATAGGTGCTATATCGTTTGTGGAAGAGTTAGATGCAAGATTATTCCTCGTGAATATCCAATGAAACTGATTGTTGTATAATCTTTTTCTATTTCACATCATGAACAGTTGCTTTTGTGATGAACATAATCATATTTGGTGATATGAAAGTTCTAGTAATTTTTGTTTTTCAGATTGTACTAATTCATAACAGTGTGAACGGGAAACCAAGAGGGTATGCTTTTATAGAATATGAACATGAAAGAGATATGCATTGTAAGTATATTCGGGGCTGTTTTGTTTTTTCAATCATACCACTTTTCAAACAGTTGCTTTGTCAGGAATACATAAATTTTCTTATATTTAGCAATTGACATGATGTGTGTGGTTAGTGATATTTGTTGGAATAACTAGAATGTTGACGACATTCATTTTTCAAATTCTTGAAATTCAATTCCATCCTCCTGAAACACCACTTCCGAAGCCATCTTTTTGGGTCAAATTATGTTAGTGAAGAAATTGCAAAGAAAATGCTCATGTCCACAGAATATAGAAATAAATTTTGAAGTGTAAAAGCCGCCTTCTCTCGCAAAATTTAGTATCTTGGGATCAGTAACAACCGAAACTTCTGAAAAGAAGCGCGACAAAATCATGCTTTTTTGAAAAAGATCCCAGACATATTTCATGCTTGGATCGAATAAATCAAAACACCAAACCAAAGAGATCTCTCCAGGCCAAATTTCCAACCCACATCTATGCAAATAACATTTTCTTCATAACACACTTCTCTTGTCCAAAATTCCAGGTGAATCATAGAAAATTGAATTTTTATGAACTGCTTCATGTATTCCAAAGAACACTGTTTTTGCACAGAAGATATGTTGTAATTTTGGTAGCGAGATAGATTTTTATTTATTGTTGGTTAGATTTGCTCTATCCAAGTATACAATATCTGTTCTCGAATCCATTCAATTTTTTTAATAGTTGGGGTCACAGGAATGTGGCGCAATAATTTTTGGTATATACAAGTATGCTGTTTTCTTTCTAGACTTGTTTGTGTAATCTGTGCTCATGCCATTCATATTTTCTATTTCACCTCCCAAACACCTATACTCCCATTCAATTAATATTAAGTTTTATTTTGGCAAGACTAGTTGTCTCAAGATGATACATTTATTCATATAGCTAGTACCAATGGTCTTCAAATTCATGCTATGAATTCATGCTATGAGCCTGAATAATATTGAAATTGAACATTTCAAATATTTACATCTTACTGCAAATATATAAATATGGTTTTGATAGGTTTTCAGGAATGCTACAATTGATAATTTTCACTCAAAAATTATGACCTAAAAATATATTTTTCATTCAGGATTTGTGAACAATGTGGCATGTATTTTTATGAGTGTTGGTTTGAACTATTCAACTTTGTTTCCACTGTTTTGAAGAACTTGATTTAGTCTGCTTTCTATGTCCAATAAATGCTCACTAAGAAAGTTTCCTCTTGTTTTGAATAAAATTGTTCTGATATTTCCAATTTTTGTTTTAGCGTTCTGTTGCTTACATAATTTTTTATGTTGAAGAGTAGGTATTTGGGAATGTTCAACTTGTACAGTTTGTATGGGAATCCTTTGTGCCACACTCTATTAAATACTTTGTTGATGTCCAGAAATAGAGCTGCTGAGTGTTGTTAGTGAGTTTGAATGTTTGATGTAATGACTGCCAACGGATGTGTTGTGTTCCTGTTTTCCCTGAAACGAAATTGGTAGTTTTAGGTAGTTTTTACCAAGTGCTGGTTATTGGTGTGTGCTTGTAGATTCATGAGTGATTGAAGTTAAGTTGAAATCGTATTCATTTATTGAGATTTGCGTTGATATATTTCCTGAACCATTGTTCTTACGATTCTTGTTATCTTGTCATATCCTGACGCCGTATTTTTACCCCAGTTCATTATGACATAATAATATCCTCATTGATTTTTTGTTCTCCATTATTTTTGATGTTATTGAAATAGTTCACACACCAATGAGTGAATGTTTTGTGATTTTGGTCGATTGTAGCACTTCTATCATTTTGAAAAGCAGATGCTGAGTCAATGGCAAAACAAACTATAAATGCAGGGAGTTCATAACTATGTTTTTTTTGTTTTTATTTTTGGCGAATTTAAATTAATTGCTTCGGTAAGTTTTTGTTGAATGATGTAATGTGTTTTTCATTGATAGTTAGCTTTCACTGATTTCTTCCATTTCTATATTTACCTTCTCCATGTCACATTTAATCAATTTATTTTATATTCATCTGCTATTGGGGTTGTATTCATTAAGATTCGTTCTGTTGCTATATGGTCGTTTCAATTTTATCAATGTTGTTTTCCAAATGACTTGTGTATATAATGAGGTCTAGGGTACTGTCTGGGTTATTGAGGTAGGAGCTATATTTTCTTTTTTGATGATTCTGGCCGTGAAAATATACCTTGGGGAAGTAGGCCAATTTTGTGTACCTTTTTGGTAGGTGTAAGCGTCGCCTTAGTTGTCACCACTCGGACTAGGTGGCATCCATTAGTCTGTGAGCAAACACCAATTTCCCAAAAGCCAATTCATCATCATCATAAATATAGAGTGTGTATTTTTATTAGTGTATATTGCTGAAATCCCATTTTTCTCAGTGAATTGGCTTGTCTTTCTGTGAATGGACACTCTGAAGTGTTATAATTACATTTTCATCAAGAAAATGTGCCCGTTCATACAAAACTAATTATATTATAAATAATAGGTAAGGGAATGTGTATGTTGACTGTAGTAATGAAAACTTGACAGATTTGTCTTATGCATATATTTTGTAAAATATGAGGCTGAGGCATTCTGATTTTGGAATATTACCTCTAAATTCACCTAATTCATAGTTCCTATTATTCATTCTCAATAATAATCACTATATCATGCACATTGTGGGACATGAAAATATTCTTTTGCTGATTCATATAAAGTGGTATATTGAATGGAATCCCTAGTTTATGTAGCCAGCAACACCAAAATTGCGCAATCTAAAATTTTCAAACTAAAATTAATTTTTTTTCTATTTTTTATACAGTCGAGCTGCAGGCAACTAAGTTGTGCCGATTTGTCCCAAACTTCCGCTTTTTGCTGGCTATATAGGTTTGTATGTGTGGTAAGAACCCTACATACAAATGAATTCAAATTGTTTGATGGGGTTGCAATTTCAATTAAAAATGATAGCTCACGTATTTATATCTTTCAAAATTTCGATTGCATTTGGTTCTTTAGGGCTCTTGAAATTCAGTTTCTGATACGATCAGGTTATTTGTTAGTTTTTAATTTAATTTTAATTGGGTTAGCGCTCCGTAAGTAGTTGCGCACCAGGTAAATCTGATAAAAAGGATCCACACACCAGTTCGTGATGAATATCTATTCAATTCACAACTTTTTCGTTAAGATGTTGTTTTCTCTTACGTAAGTAACTGGGTAGGTATATTTCATTTATACCTATATTTTCAAACCACAAAGTCGGCAGCACAATTGTACTGTACTTTTCAAAAAATTCCCTGTTTGTCTTAACAATTTTTCAATTCATACAACTTATTTTTACCTAAGGAAAGTACAGTGAATTGTCTTTTTTTTTTTCATTTTTCTGCTAGGTGAGAATTCGTTACATGTGTACAAATACTTTCCAAGCTGTCTGCCCTAGATTTAACACTTGTCACCTAGGTGATTTGTCACCTAGGTGATTTGTCACCTAGATGATTATTACAATATGGGGTAAACAACTTGGAAAGTTGGTGATAGGCATTGGAACGATTTATTGTCATGATTAAATTAACTTTACAGCTGCTTACAAACATGCTGATGGTAAGAAAATAGATGGCAGGCGGGTTTTAGTAGATGTGGAACGGGCAAGGACAGTGAAAGGATGGTTGCCCAGGAGATTAGGTAAGTTCCCCCACTTGTTTTTTTATTGTACATGGTTAAAATTGTAAGTCTGTAAGTTGGCATGTCAATGATAGGGTATTTGAGGACAGAATAGAAAAACACCAAGAGTGGCATGTGATAACTCGAAACTCGACAGTGAAATTTGTCCATCTTCTGGTTGTGCAGTGAAGCTGACTGTAAATTTCAAATGGCCTCTTTCCAGACTACACAATATAATGATTAATTCATCATGTATGAACACATGTGATATAGGACAAGTCAATAAAAGTTATGAAAAGGTCTTACACTTACAAATATTATCAGTCATCAAAACATATAATTAAAATCATATGATAATCCATTAAATGTTGCACAACTAAATTAAGCTAAATTGCTACTGAATTCTTTTGTTGTTAAGGACACAGATCAACAAGAACATTTTTTAGTTTTCGTTTGAAAATATGTGTTGGCAAACTCTTCAACTTCTATGGAAGTGAATTGTATAAAAATAAACCAAAAGTATTTGGTGATTTTCTGGATAGTTCCAAGTGTCTGAAGGGTACCCAAAGTTCTCTTTTTTCCTAGTATTGCGAGTGGGCTTGTTAAATTTCCTTTTGAAGGTATTTTGATTACAATGTACATATGTCAACAGCTCAAAAATTATTATGTCAGTGACTGTCAATATTTTATGTTCTTTAAAAATGTTTCGAAAAGTGGTCAGGGGGAGAGCCATGAGACATCTTAGGATACGCTTCTGACATATAAAGACACTATGTGCAGCTGAAGTGTTCCCCGTACAATAATTTCACAAGAAATTCTGGAATGAATTTCAGCATAGTACAATTTTATTTTAATTTGGTCCAAACTCAATGCTCTTATTAGGTTTCCCAATTGATAACATTTAGAACTCAGAATTTTACATAATTTAATACAGTGAGTTCTGAAAGACAGTGTGGAATCAAAGAATACTCCTAGAAATTAAACATCTGTTCAAGGGATGTTTCACTTCGGAAAATTCAAGAGAAATCTTGATGAAATCTAGGAATTCCACCTGACAACCTTGAAGAAATCCTGAAATCCACTTGAAATCCTGATTTGGTGTACCAAGTTTTGCATAAGTGAAACACCCCTCGCATCTGTTATGGTACTATTATTCAAATTGACGTTTAGTGGTTTGTTTGAGTTTGAAATGTTGTGTAGTTAATTTAACTAGATTTTAGTAACAATGATCTGTTAGACGACCAAGCAGATAATTCGTTGACTGAGCTCGTAATTTTTGTTTGTAATGCGTCAAAATTTTTGTCTCCAATTAGTAGCGTGGAGTCTTCTGCATATAATGTGGTAAAAGTATCTGATGAAACCAAGAGCAAATCATTCATATTTATAAACGGGAAAACCCCTCTTTACAAAATATGTACAATATACAATATTAGAGTTAACATAAAAAGATAGTAATATATGGTATCATATAGTAGCAATTCTATCAAGAGATTTTTCAAAAGTACACAAGTTCACACCATTTATACATACACCATTTGAATTGACTAGATTACCCAGTCTCAAAATTCGTGATATGCTGCTATTGTAGCCATAATTAGTATGGTGATAGGGAACGCAAAAAAGGTCACAGTTTCGTGTTGGTATTTTATGGAATCTAAAGCTGATTTGTGTCAACAATTCTGGACATGATGTTATGCCATTAAGTAATTTGTATAATAAAATTAAATCAGATCGATTACGACTATTTTTTAAGGTATTACTCGAAATATGCTCCAAGACCTGGGAATAATTGAATGTACCCTGAAATGAGCCCATTTTATAAGAATACATCTCAAAAAACTTTTTTGTACACGCTCAAGATGATGAATATGAATTTGGTAATAAGTACTCCAGACAGGAGAGGCATATTGGAGACAAGAATATATGAGTGACATGTATAATGTTTTTGTTGAAAGAATTGACAATCTTTCTGTATTTCTAAGAACAAATACTAGTTTTCGAGAGTCACTGCTTACATTTGAATTTATATGCTGAACAAATGTGAGTTTTTCATCAAATAATACTCCAAGGTCCTTAACAACCGATACAATTCTAATGATCTTATTATCAATACGATAATCATTTTGGATTATGGAATTCGCTCTATTAAAAGTAATACATTGGCATTTATCAGGGTTTAACAACATACCATTTGATTCAGACCATTTTAGCAAGGAATTGAGATCTTCTTGTAGTTTATTACAATCAGTTGGATTTGGGATGTTTGTAAACAATTTTAAATCATCAGCAAAAAGGAGAAATTTATGTTTGAAAATGATACCTATGTCATTGATGAATATATCAAAAAACAGAGGACCCAAGTGTTATCCCTGTGGAATTCCTGATGTGACAAGGACAGAATTGGAAACAAAATTCTCAATTTTAACTAACTGATGCCTATTATAAAGATAGCTATTTAACCAGTTTGTTAACCATAACGGAAAGCCAGGGGCAGACAACTTGCTGATCAATAAGTTGTGGTTCACTTTATCAAAAGCTCTACTGAAGTCGGTATAAACCGAGTCAATTTGACTATGTTGTTCTAGTGCACTGACAATATTGTTTTGATATAGTAATAATTTAGTCACTGTTGACTACCACCTCATCAAGTCTTAATTCTGATAAGCATACATGCCTATATGAACAAAAGCAAGTTATTTCCAATAACTTTTCGAAAACATATTATTATGTCAGCATTCATAACTGCTTTCCAAGAAGCTGTTTCAGAGGATAAAGTTTTGAATTTCATCGAAAATACTGTGAACATGAATAACCTCATAGAGGAAAGGGACAAAGAGTTTCTGAAAGAACTAGTCAGATCACTAAGTACGTAGAACCCAGTTGTTCTCTGCTACTTCTATGCGATAATCTCCTTTTAAGTACTTTTTGTTGAACAATTATACCATGCATTGGCCTTACGTTCTTAAAAACGACTTCTTGATTCAATTCTTCAGGCCCCAATTATATCGAGTATTTTTTTTAGGTGGTGGATTGGGTGGCACCAGGAGAGGTGGACCAGACGTCAACATAAAGCATTCGGGTCGCGAGGATAACGAAAGGGAGAGGGAGCGTTATAGGTTAGAGCGCGAAAGGGAGGAGAGGGGCTTAGCGTTGGGCGGGGGTGGCGGTGCAGGTGGTCGAGATCGGGAAAGAGAACGTGACCGACCGAGAGAGAGGGAAGGTTTCGAAAGACGTCGTTCGAGGTCGAGGGAAAGAAGAAGAAGGAGCAGATCCAGATCACCGAGGAGAGATAAGAGGCGGCGCAGCAAGGAAAAGATTCGCGATGAAATCACGATTGACGACGATTTCGAGGGGCGTCCGAGAGACAGAGAGAGAGAAAGGTAGGAAATATTTTGCATAGAAAAGCATCATGTTATATCGACAATGGATGGATAGATAGATATTTCAGGCTATTGAAAGTGAAAATTTCAAACACCTTGAAGTAGTGGCACACAGATTTAGCGCAGTGGTTAAGGACCTGAGTTCGATCCTCCAATGATTCCTACTCGACAATAGTAGTAAAAATATTGAGTTCATAATTGCACTGGATTTGCATCGGATTTGGATTTTGATGTACATATCAATTAAAAGGAAAATGAAACAGACTATACATTTTGTTCTGTACCAGAAGTCGAGCAAGATCAAGAGAGGCTGATTGTTATTCAGATATCTCTTGTTGCCAATCTAATCAAAATTATTCTAGTTCAATGTTTCCGATTATATTGTATTTCCTACCATCTTGAGACCCATACATGAAATCCTTGTTTTCCACAGGGATCGTGACAAGGACAGAAAGCGGAGACGTTCAAAATCGAGAGATAAAGATCGTGAGACAAGAAAGCGTGAGAGAAGGGAGAGAAGAGATAGAGAAAGAGGCGAGAGGGGTGAAAAACTTGAGTACATCAAAACCGATGATGGTACTGAGATGGTTAGGGTTAAAGAAGAACCCGTTGATGGTAAGTTTAATTTAAAATGTTTTATAGCTCATTTGGCTAGCAGCATTTCAGTTTTATTAATTTTGATAACTGACCATCATTGGTGTGGTCCAGTTCAAACTGGGTGCTATATTAATTGAAGAGACACAAGGGCCTGTCTTCTTTGAGTATTGATGATCTGGTAGTATATGTCTCAAACAATCCATCTTGATAATCGTTTTCTTTTGTTATATATCTCAAAATGTTCACGTATAAATTATATGAACTTGAAACAAGTACTGGAAAAATATATTTCTGATGAAGATAATTCCTTTTTTAGATTACAATTACACAAACTATCCAGTGGCTGATTTTGATGCAACAAAGGTTAAGTATGAAGAAGATGAAGAAAAGTATCAGCCAGATAATACTAATGGTAATAGACGTTTCGAGGAAGAATTTGAAGAAGGGGAAGCATACTAAAAATATTTATTTTTATTTGACATAGGCATAAGTGTACTTTAATTAATGTTATTTATAACCATCCTAAATAATTCTCATCCATGCAGATATAGGAGCCCTATAAGTAAGTGATATGGAAAGTTTCTTAGATGATTTTTCGTTCTTGAGTTGCTTGTTAGGAGAGTCCTAAAAAAAAATTAAACAGTATCAACTTGGTACGTTGTGTTATTTATTCGAATGACTGGTGAAATGATTGATTTACATTTCTTTGATTTTATTTGAAAATCTTTTATAATTTATTCGTCATATTTACATTTAGTTGGTATATATCCTCGAGGCAGCGTTTGAATCAAGTAAAAATATATCTCTAAAACATTCTCTACTGCCTCTCCAAAGATAAAACAGGAAAATCTTGGTTTGATTCTCGACTTCTCTCTCAAATATCTACAATCCTAATAGAGCGGGCGCTGCGAAACATTCCGTTTGAAAAAACCGATGACCTATTCTGATTGATGATATGAGTTGAGGAAGACTTCATGGCCATGTTTACACCATCGCTTGGTGAGCTGACTAATGACTTTATTTTAACCAAATCGTCTTGGTCATCTTGGTGTAAACAGTACACTTAGTCAGGTGACAAGCTTGGTTTGGTACCCAAAATTGTTGCGTACCAGACCAAAATAGTTAAGTGACCAAGATGGTGTAAACACCTACGTTCTTGACTATCCGCAAGTTGCAAAATTTGGTTTGAATCTTTGCTAAGCATAAGTCCGAGCTCTGTGTATTTCGTTGTTCTATCATTTTATTATCATTTTCCTTACCTGTTTCATTCTCAACTCCTGATAATTTCTCATATTCCTTCTATGAAGCCTTATAATTTTTGACAATCTCGCCTTTCTTTCACAATTCATCATTTGCCAATGTACTACAATTGCCCTTACTCTCAAATCCATTTTTCTATATATCAACTCATACAACCATATAATATATCAAATCCAAATCTGATGTTTACTATTTCTGATTCTGAATTATTTGATGTTTTCATGTCAAAAAGTAAGAGTTACAGTTTATACTTCGGTCATATTCTTTGGTATGCTTACCAAATAAGAACCACACTGTTTACTAATTGAAGATGGTATAAACAGACAGTAACTTATTGACTTAGTCTGAATTTGGTATGGTCAACTTGGTCAGAATACCAAATTAGCGCACGGTGTAAACGTGGCCAATGAATAAAATTTTGGAGGTTGCCGGACGGAATTATGGTGCAGTTTTTTTTCTTCGGCCCTATAATAGGAGTTTTCGATTCCACCGCTGTAGTGAAAAAAAATGTTGTATAGAATGCAAAAACCATTGACCGCTATTTCACGACTGGAATGTTTTTGCAAGATGCTTTCAAACCTGGAACTGAAAGTTGCCAGAAATGCCCGTTGTCAGTTCTATTATAAATCTCCTTCCCAGCGTCACATACCTTCTCTCGAGTTTTGGAGCGGGCCGCGCTTTTCTCAACAGTTTTTGTGACTTCAGTTATAGCCGAACTTTATCCATTATTATAACAGATACATTTTCCAATATTTAAAATAGCAGTGCTTCGAATTTTGTGATAACTTTTTTTGAAGGGAATAAATATTGCTACAATTATTAAATTGAAAAAAAGAACGAAAAATCATGGTGAACTGGCGAATGAACCGAAAGAAACTATTCAAATGCAGCAAGTCGACACAGACGAAATTTCAGACAAATTTGAGAAGTCGTTTGATCCGAATGCTGATGAAGAACTTTTCTCGTGGTATAGAAGGTGCATGGCCAGCTATATCAGCGAAGAAAAAATTCGTCGTCGTCACTGCATAGAGCGCTGGAAGAAAAAGCTTTATCATCAACACAGGGCGTAGCTGGCCCATCAACTGACCCGCAAATCAAAAAGAAGCAACAGCGTTTCGTCGAGTGACTCATGCTGTTCCATTTGTCGTAATACGACGAAAACCAAAATAATTGAAATTTCAGGAGCTTTGCTTTTTTTCAATACTTCGCTTCGAAAATACTATGAAATTTTCACAAGAATTTGTTATACGAAACACCTGAAGATTCGTTTGCAGAAACTTCCAATATCATTCATCGTGTTACAGAAATTACGTTTCATTACCAAAATCTTCTAGTAACGAGGTCGACCAACAACAAACATTACCAAAACAGTTACTGGCTGCTTTTGACAAATTAATGGCGGATATAAAAGACGGTGTTTCGACGACCGCTTTTGAATTGACATAATTGGCTCAACACATGACTGTACTCACTGAAGTAGAGGATGTTGTTCTAATCGTGATCTCAAAGTGATGCTGATCGATAAATTTGGTGACAAGGTTATATTCTCATATCTTAGTGAGAGGGAGCAATCTTTGGTTTTCATGGCGGGAAGTTCA
>JAVJAQ010000976.1:0-21598 GCA_032362365.1 Zygogramma bicolorata
TATATATATATTGGGTATTCTAACTAAAACTAAGTAATTTCTGTGACAATAGCATGACTCAATTAACATCATCAATCAATCAATTATTTTCATTACAGGAAGAGTGTGTCGAGTTACTAGAACTGATCAGCGACAGGATAAACTCAAGAAACCCCGATTTCTCGTCGCATTTGCTGCTCTCCATTTTCAAAATGGCGGAAGTGGAAATCATCCAGATAGAAACAACATCATCCTCTCACCAATACCATTGTAGAGTGCATGTCGTATTGCTCTCGATGTTATTCACACAATTAATTCATATAATGAATGTCACACCTTCGTGACGACAAGACTGAACTCGTAAATTCAAATATACATATCATATGCCGATACGCTGAATTGGTGATCCTAAAAGAGCTAAGTTAGGACAGGAACTTACGACTGCGTATCAGGGTCAATGTTAAAATAAAAAATATCTCCATTGACTGATAACAATCTGTCAATGACAGATTTTAATCTGTCAATGTCGTATTGACAGATCAAAATCTGTCTATGGCGTATGAACATATTAGAATCTGTCATTGGCAGATTATTATCTGTGATTGACAAATTTCAATTTGTCATTGGTAGTTTTTGATCTGGCATTGACAGATTGAAATCTATCAATGACAGAATATCTGTCAATATTGATTGCAAGAATGTTGGTTTCCTTCTCAGATCATTTGGTTTTCTCAAGAGTCACAAGGTTGAAATATAATGTCATGAATCAGAGAGGATGTAGTGTTGAAATTAAATGAATGAAGCGACTATATATTCGCTATAGTCATCAGAATAAGTGATATACAAAATCGATGGTGTTTCAAGAACAAATAAGGATTCAACTTTTCCCAAGTATAATGATCTCTTCTGTATATCAACCCATCGAGAAATCGCATAAATAATCAAGTTGAAACCCTTTTCTATTGATCAAATTTCATTAATTCTAGTGAAATGATCTACATTGAAATGAATGAATATATTTCTGTAAATCGAATAATGGGTACCTTTTTTAGACCAGCTCATTTGCAATCTGTGAACTTGGCTCTTTTAGTCATCAAATAGATTGATAGACACTTTGTACATATCATTGTTGACTATTATTGTTACTGTTAAGAATAGACTAAATTAGTCACAGACTGTCGTTTTTTAAGGCATTGCTCAGATCTTTAGATACAAAATGTCCATAAGGATCAACTATTTATACTTTTATTAACTGTGTTCGACTAGTAGTGAAAATGGTGTACTATAATTTTGTAACTGCTTTTGATGTAGAACCAATTAGATCAGGAGACGTCTTCCTAAAGTGTGAGTTTTTGACATCTTGGTTCTGCCTTTCGGATTCACCTCGAAATCTAACAATTGAACAGCTCCATGTTCATTATGTTCATTGCCACTCCGATATTTTATATCCTTTTGATTTCCGAGATGAGTAAGCCTCTGAAGAAGCTGGCCACTCGCGCTAGCGAAACGTTAGGAAGAAATTCCAGAGAACGACGGCCTTCAAGCCCGAAGAGAAGTAGTTATGCTAATAACCTCGGCCGTGAAAGCCTTAACCATTTTACCTCATTTATCATTGGATGATATAGTGCGGACCATAGATATTGCCTTCCTACTGAATTATTACGAGGTGCGTAGAGATATTGAAATTTTCTTCATTTCATCTCGAGTTCATAATATTCAAAAACTACAAAAATACTATAGAGAAAAAAAACTGAAGCAACACTAACAATATTTTTGTTGTGGAAAGAACATAGCCTTTATAAATATCAGTTCTTGAGTTTTGGAAAGATTCATTAATATTTACTAAAAACAAATACTCACCTGTCCGCTGATGAATACAAAATGTTTTAACTTTTACACCAAGGGTTACCCATCCAATCTAATCGTTTATGTCTGCTACTTGTTTAGTATCTAACCAAGCATGTGATTTTTTTTTGTTCTTTTTATAAGATTTCTATAAGAGGATGTTGTATTCCTATTGTTTTTCTCTTCTATTCGCCAACTTCAAATCAATGTTGCCTTTGCTAACTGGCTCGTCCTGGAGTGATTTCTATCAACAGGGAAAATATGTAGATTGTGATGTCCGTACTCAGGAGTGCACTTTGTCGAAATACCTGATAATGGGGGTCCATACCGTATATTAGACAAGGGAGTTTTAGATACAATTGAATGATTTATGGTATTGAACTCATTATATTGATTTGGTACAATCAAATAAAAAGGAGTTCCAACTTCAACTTTCATGATCATAAATTTTCCGTTTTCTATCTCACGTTGATATATTGAGAAAAAACAATTTTTCACACGATCCAAACACACCCTCTTATGCCATATTTCTTCATTGACATATTATTGGTTCAGAATCAAATCGATCAAAATGTAAACCTGAGGTTTTGAAAACGATTTTCTTTTTGGGATAGATCAAATGCATATGAATATTCCTTATTACATCGATATCGATTTGTAATTCATGTTCAAAGTGATAATTTCGTTGAAAGGTCACAATTATTTTGTAAGAAAGTAATAATTATGGTTCGCACTATTACAAAGTGAATCGAAATGTTCTAAAATAATTTATTTTCGCCCTCCTTCATAGAAAATAAATGATCGACATCTATGATCGACTATGAACAATCAGTGATGGAAATGATCTCAGAGAGAGTTCTTGAAAGGCAGGTACCATTCATACTCAATCATTTTCACAGCAGAGCAACACCATGCTTTCAATTCCAAAAATGTCAAGGCTTACGTGTAACAAATACATATCATAATAGCTTTAAACAATGTTAATCTTAAAGAAATCATGTTTATCATAGAACTTTTTTGTAAGATTGTGTGTTCGTTTAGGCGGTGTTCATTTCAAAATAACTTTTCCTTGATGTTCAGTTGTTATAGGACACAGGGTAGTTGTCTTTTTTCTGTAATTTCCATACTTACGGCCATTCAATCAATTTTGTGGGGAAGAAAAGCAATGAAATACTATTTTTTGTTGCTCTTCGACAATCTCTTTGATCCATGAAAGAAATGGAAATAGAACTTCAGAATTGGACAGGACATGATTCAATAATTCATCTATAGCTGAGACTCAGAATTATAATCTAAGTCCGTGGTTGATGTTGGAATTCAAGAAATCGGTTTGAATATAAAATTTTCTAGAAAATAAAATCAATAAATTCCATGTTCACTCCCGAACTTTCATTAAATTAATTACATTTCAACTATTTACTCGAAAGTCATTGGGATTTGGAGTTGAAGTCAATACGTGACTTCATCCAAAAAATAAACATATTAGAAGAAAATATGTAAAAAATGATCAAACAGCTGCTTTTCTTCTCTACTTTTTAATGGGCCTCAATCACTGATCACTTCCACCCAGAACAAAACACGCCAATTCGGATGCTTTTTGTGTGTTAATCGGATATATGTTGATGATAGAATATAGGTTCTACACGAAGATGTATACTAGATGATTCAGCACTGTCATCGGTAAATATATTATTTCTCGAGAGCTTCACTCCCAAATAACTATAGCTTTAGCACCCTAGTCACTATTCCGCCCTCTTCGACATGTAAATATAAATTATTTATGGTGACATTGCCCAGTGAGTCAGTGGATTTTTTCAGTTTATAGTTTAATTTTGGTAATAAAAATATCAAAATAATGTTGTTCTTCTTTCGTCTGGGAGTATCGAAACAAAACTTGAATTTTGATTACCCAAGTCGGATTTTTTGGAAAGTGTACAATATATATTCGAATCGATTTGAAAAAACTCGAATACTCAATATATTCCAGGTAATATTGACCAAATACAAATCATTGATTTCAAAACTCTGGATTAATTCAAATTGAAAGTCATAATGAAACATAGTATATGAAATATTGTAGGATTCGGAACTTCTATTCCAAATTGTCATTTGATGTTAGTGAGGACGGGTTTCTTCAAATGATCAATAATAGTATTCGTTGAGTGGAAGCCATCAATGGTCTTTTCCATTGAGAAGAAAATGAACGCTTACAATTGTCAGGCTTGGATTAGGAATTTTGCAGCCCCCAAGACAAATGTTTGATTACTACGTTCTCACATCATATTCTGAAAAAAAAACATATTGAAAAAAAATGTATTTAGCAAACTTAGTTTCGAATGTTCGAACCATTAAATATTGCCCAATATGTAACAAATGAATTAGGAATAAAATTCAATATTTGGTACTCTTGTTATCAAAAACAATAAAATCTGTATATCGTTCAATGAATAAAGCAATGAAGGTAATATTCAAAAAATTTTGGGACACTCCATCTTCAGAATTATATAAATTGACCAATAATATGACTTTGAACTGCCTAATTGAATTATAAAAAGCCAAATTAATCTACAAACTAACAAAAAATATCGAAAAAACTAACATTCCGTTCCTGAAGAACTCAAGTATTCACAGTTATAATACCAGAAATGTTAATAATTTCCATCTGAACAATGTCCATTCCAATAAAGGGAAAAATAATCCTATCACAAGCTCAATGGAAATATTCAATAAATTGCCAGAAGAAATAAAATCCTCTAGGTCCCTTCATATTTTCTTGAGAAAACTTTGTGTTGGCATGTTGATATTCACCAAATGATCTGAGAGTGAATTATAAATGGATTACTCAGTTAAATTATTGTATGAAATTAATATTGTGACTTGCTTATACCAGAACTATGTTCTGTCTGAAAGCTGTATAAGTATTCAAATAAATAAAAATTAAATATTTTGGATAAAATGGCACTAATGTCTCTATGAGACAAAATTCTTACATACAACTATGAATCGTTCAAATTTTTATTATTGTTCTAATGATTTTATTTTTGATAATATTAATGCCTTGATGATAATTCCCAATTGTGATCAATATACTCCAATCAAACAGTTCCAGATAAAACTCGAATTCTCAGTGTTAAACGAATTTCGATATCGAATACAATGATAATGATTCACGAGAATTGAAATACTATAAGTTGTGAAAATATTCATATCAAACGAGATTACAACAGAAAATATTTTGCATGATGGTCTTACGATATAATATAATGATCTCTCAGGATAAATGTACTAATTCATAGCAATGTATTAATCAATATATTATCAAGATATAAATTCGCACTACGCACGATATGAAAAAGAAACAGATGCCTTTTTATTATCACAACAAAGTGTATCTGACTGGAATTCGTAAGAGGTATCTCAAGAAACATTATTTATTGCATGTGATTCTGCGATCGATTCCGTGAAAATTTGTTTGATTTCAACTCCCTTCGAGATTCAGCCTGTTAGTATTTGTCAGCCGCAGACAGCAGGCCAAACCAGAATCCAATTTTATACGTTTCCGCTTTGATTCATCTCTCTTCCTTAGTAGTTGACCGCACAGGTTCATCGTTTGTATCAAGTTTTCATTTATTGCCAACACGCGCCAAATCTAATGATGAATATTGAGAAAGCAGAATTTGTTTTTTATTCAGAAGCGGCTTTCGTTAGGTCACCAAATTATCATTCATACAGCAAAGTGTATCTGGAATATAGACTTCATGACGAACCTTGAATTATGCTAATTTCACGTTAGATTAATTCAATACTTGATGACTGCATCTATTATTCCGTTTCGTAAACTCCAATCTCTTCTGGTTGTTTGCTCTTGAACTTGACCGTGAAGCATAACTGCCCATTAGTTTTCTCTTTCAAGGCCAACGATTATATTTTGGTTGTATATTTGGAGAGAGTTCTCCGGGAGGATTAGAAGATTTTCTCTTCATGTAAATGAGACGCAGAAAAGTGAATTCACTAATCAATTCCAAAGTTGATAGGAATATTTTCTCGTTCTTGAAAACCACGAATGATGAAGTCTGTAGCCAAAAACTATTCTGAGGAGTTTTGGGCTATATGTATTGATTCAAGATGAGGTTGAGCTTGGTGATCGTTCAATATTTATTTACTAATTATTAGTGGGGACTGAAACTTCATAATGAAGGAGTATTATGATGTTGAAGAAAGAACTGAAGACAAATATGATGTCAAGTGTTTAGAACATATGGAATGATGTATTCGTTCAATCAATTCAATTTTTTTTTACGGGCCCCCCACGACGGGCCCATAACAGGGTGGCACATAAATAGCATGATACAATTGTTGTGCGTTCTACATGTATAGAAAAACTATAATAAATAAATTACCTCCATCTTATGAAAAGATAGTGAATCTCTTCTGAAGTTATCTTTTTGTACAATTTGATTCTGAAAAAAAATAGAAGAAAAAAACTTTTACTAGTACGGCCTGACAATACATGTGGAACATACTAGTTTCGAGCTAAACTGAACGTTTTCTGTTTGTTTCTTTATTTAAGTTTGAACTTTTTCGCCTAATCTAAATATTCTAAATCGGAGTCAGAGATCTCTGTTGTACGTTTTGAACTCTATAAATGGGGATTACCACGATAGGAAAAAGGGGAGGACTTCCCCCCTTTTCTCGAGTTCCAACGATTGTCACAGAATAATAGTTCATTTTCTATTGTTGATATGGAAAATGGTGTCTGATAAAAACACATTACACAATATCGTTCTGAAAAATTATAATACGTTTAACAGATACTCAATTAGTATGTGGTCGACAATATAATGAAAAAAATTATCCGTCAGATATAACATTGGAACAATAATTTTTTTCTCGTGGAGAATGTTTATGGTAAGGCTATGCTCGACTAATTGGATAAATAACACTATCCAGAAGTTCACTGTCGATGTTTCGGCAACAAAGTTTTCCCTTTTCACAGCTGTAGTAGGTAGTCAATAAATGATATAAATGATTTGCATATGTGATCTTTATATTTCGGAAATACTTTTGTACAAAAAATTCCACCAGCGATCTCAACCGAGCTGTATGCTCAAGGGTATGCATGCATTGAAAAACATGTATTTCAGAGTTGGTCGTCTCGTTCCATGAACTAGATTGTACCTATAAAAAACAATATGTGTCACCGATCTGTTCAAAATCTCTCGTAAGTGGCGAGGCGTACGTTTTATTCTATGAACAAGAAAACACTTATGAACAGCAGGAAACGGAATTTTCTCCTTGACATTATTTTATATTTTATTCTATTTAATTTATTTTCCTTTTTTTTATTCATTTATTCTTTCTATTGTTATAATTTTTATTTTTACTTGTGATTTTATCTTTCTCATGAATGTTTAATTTGTATATACAATTTGCTTGAGACTTATGATTACAATAAATAGCCATTGCCATTAGTTAAAAAAAAAAAAAAAAAAAAAAAAAATAGTATATTACTTTATGAGGCGGAGAAGCATAACTTTTCTTGACGCGCCCGATATTACGCGCCGAACGAAGTGACAACTATCAAAGTCGTCTAGATGTTAGAAATTAAAATAATTAAGTCGTCGGTGGGATTTGCGTCTCCCTGGTTACAGTTGTTTGACAGTTATTTTATGTTATTAAAGACAGCTTATTGTTGTTGCAACCGCAAGCGCAAATTTAGTGCGAAAATGGAAAACCTAAACAAAATTGAGTCCGCGGCTAATGATGCAGTAGCACGTTTGGGGCCCTCCAAGTCCGGAATAAAGTATCGGTTAGCGTACAAGCACTTCCAAGAGTGGTGCGATACAAGAGGAGTACGGCAAGTTACCGAAGACGTTTTACTGGCATATTTTAATATAATGGAGAATGAAAATAAATGGAAATCTTCTACAATGTGGTCACGATACTCTATGATAAAATCCGAGTTAGTTATTAAAAAAAATGTGGATACAAGCAAATTTTGAAAGTTACGTGCCTTTCTGAAAAAGACAAGCGAAGGATATACTGCAAAGAAATCTAAAGTTTTCACTAAAGACGAGTTTGATAAATTTTTGTTTGAAGCGCCAGATAAGTTGTATTTAGGATAAAAGGTAAAAAAATTATATTGCAAAGCATGTAGTATACTCTACTAAATTATAAAAATATTTCAGATTGTTTTGTTAATTGGGGTTACCGGCGCCTGTCGATGCGACGAATTGGTAAAAATGAAGACTGTGGACATTGAGGATAAAGAAAATGTAATAATTATCAAAATCCCAGACAGTAAAACACGACAAATTAGATCTTTTACGATATTTGGTCAAAACTACATTAAACTGTATAAAAAGTATGCATCACTGCGGCCTGAAAATTTCACAGAAAACCGATTTTTGGTAATTATCCGTTAAGCGGGCTCCATCGTGAAATTGAAAAATTTTTGGTGGAACATACGTATTTCGGCCTCCTTAACAAAAAAGTCAAATAACGTTTTTGGGGCTCGCAACTAGTTTCGGAGATACGGCCCCCCAAAGACAGGAAATCGGGGTTTTACGCCTATGTTTGTTTCTCAGCCAATTCCGCTCGAAATTCCTCCTTTCTATCAGCACAATATACTCATTCTATATATCCTTCTTCATCACTTTCCAACAGAATTAATTATAAGCATTTTTCCATTTTTCACAACAAAACTATAAAAGGTAAATCGTCATAGAAATTCGAGGTTAGCAAAACAATAGAACGCGCGATGCGTACCTCGAATTTCTATGACGATTTACCTTTTAGAGTTTTGTTGTGAAAAATGGTTATATTCTATTGGAAAGTGATGAAGAAGGTGGTATAGAATGTGTTTATTGTGCTGATAGAAAGGAGGATGAATTTCGAGCGGAATTTGTTTAATTCACAAACATAAATTTCCACCCTTTAACCCCCCCTTTTCTTTTTTTTGGGGTTTTTTTTTCTGAAATTTTTTTTGACCCCCAAAAATTTTTTTTTTTTTTTTTTTTGGGGAGGCTGAAATTAGTTTATACTTTATAAATTTTTTTATTCTGTGGGTGGTGCCGGTTTAAAGGAAAATCTCCTTTTTTAAAAAAAAAAAAAAGAGGGCCGCCCCCTAGCTAGTTATTTGAATTTAAACGATGCAAGCGCATACACGGGTCACTGTTTACGACGAACTTCAGCAACACTTTTAATTGATGGAGGCGGAAATCTAGAATGCCTCAAACGACATGGGGGCTGGAAATCAAGCACGGTTGCCGAAGGATATATAGAGGATTCAATAAGAAATAAGAACGATAATGCTCAAAAAATTTTAAACCCTCATGATTCGTCAACATCGGGAATGATTGCTGAAAGTTGTGCTCGACCATCAGTATCATCAACAATTACCAATGCGTATCAAGAGTCGGGAACATTTTTGCACGGTTTCAATTTTGAAAATGCTTCATTAACTAATTTTACTTTTAATATTACTAATAATAAAAATGATTTTTGATTGATGTTGATGACATTTGTATTGTTGCTTTGTGACATGTTTCATATTGTTGCCATGACAACATTTTTCCCTCCGCCGCGCCGTAAAGAAATGGGAAAAAAAACTGCTGCCGGCGGAGACATCAAACTTTGACAGGATCAAGTTAGATAAGTTATGTCATCATTATTTGACGTTTGAAGAAAAAAACTTTTCTTTGAACATCCATTCCCATTTAACTTTCAATAATGCCTCAATAAACCGAATTAGACGAATTTTTCCCTTAGTACCAACAGATATTTATGAGAGTAATATTTGGATCGTCGTTAACATCGTGACTTGATTTACCTCTCAGAAGCACCTTGTTAAAGAATATTGAAACTATTTTTGGATTTTTGGGGAAGCCATACTATTTTCAAATAATTTTTCAATTTTGAATGGTGTTTTCAGGTAGTAAAACCATCAAGTTTCGACGCAGAAGACGTCAT
The DNA here is from genome assembly GCA_032362365.1 of Zygogramma bicolorata. NCBI lineage: Eukaryota > Metazoa > Arthropoda > Insecta > Coleoptera > Chrysomelidae > Zygogramma > Zygogramma bicolorata. Next base: position 9,796 of record JAVJAQ010000976.1, read on the forward strand.
GAAATTTTCACTCTTATCTTTTTCAATGGATAACTCATAACCAGTAGTGTTTTTGAGTATTCGGGTGAGATGTTTGGTGTAATTTAAAACTAATGTATTGCTGGAATATTGAGATCATTCTTCACAGTCTCAAAGGAGGCAAAACTTGTCGCAGAAACGTTGTTATTTTTAATATTTTCTGTTATTGGACTAGATTGAACTTATTTCCTAATTTCGCAAAACCTGATATATGGTCGAAGCCAGGAACCTTCATCAAGGTTTGACTTCTTTTTCAACTGAACATTGAATAGCCAACAAGCTCAACCTCTCCTTCATTCGAACGTGTTTGACAACTTGCCTTGTTGGGATGCTATTGAAACCTGTCAAAAACTCTTGATTCAATACATTCAAAGGATACCCCTATCCCCCGAGTTTTTTTCTGACTACCGCCGTGGCCCAGACATATCCAGAAATAGATTAGTGAAACTAGACATTTCATTCGTCTTGAGTATGACCTAGAAGAAAAAAAAATTCAAGCATGCCCATATTGAAAAAATATTGGAAAAATAAATGAAAATTACAATTCACAAGACGAAAACAAAAATATAGAAAAAAAATGGTGAATATATTGAAATAATAATATATTAGGGAAACTCAGTTTTTCATTCGATAAGTGAGGAAATAACTAATAATTATAATGTTTATTGAAAAGTTACAAGTATACAATAATGAAAATCAAGAATATTAATGAAGTTAAAGCATTCATACTTGGTTGAAAGAAAGCTTAGTGATTCTTGAATTCCTAGCACTAGTTTCATTAAGTTGTCATATTTTTCATCAGCGCAATCATGATTTGTTCGACTCGAGATTTTTTTTGGGATAGAGAATTCTCATCAGTCGATATTATAGTTTTGCAGTGCTGACAAAACCATCGTAGTCCACTCGGTGTATGAGCTTCCTTCAAAAAAAATTAAAAATTTCTGTTGGATAACTTTGAACACAACTGTTCACAAATTCCTTCACATTCAATGTCACATGGAGAGCGGCATAACATCTGTTGAATTTCATAAAAACCTCTTTCATCACCCTGTATGATCAATAATCAAGGCATATTTTCTAGACAATGATGTATTTTTTTCAAATATTGAGACAGATCAGCAAAAATATTGAATCAAAAATAAGTTTTACTTAAGCTGAAGAAGAAGCTGGAATGTTTCTTCATCAATTCACAATAGTAAAATTCGAAACACATCGTAAATTCCATTTGTACAGTACCAACAGGTACTTAACACTGAGAACGAACACGTGTAGTTGTATTTGAGCTTCTGTTCAATAGATGGCTATCGAAGAACGGGCTAAAAATCAGCATCTCCCTGGTTTATTTTATGATTTGTTCAACAGTCACTGTATCTATGATTGCAATTTTTCGGGGGTTATATCCCGAGTGCACCGAGTTTATTCGGTTAAAATGTGTGCTGCACTTCCATGATTCTCGAAATTTTGCTTAGCAAATGACTTGAGTGTATGATAATTTGATTAAATCCCGAGACCGCAGGTCGAGGGATTTTATTTTAAATTATTATACACGAAAGCATTTGCTTGAAAGCAAAATTTTGAAAATCATGGAAATGAACGCATTTTGGTCGATTGAACTTGGTGAAGGAGGGATATATGTTTAGATTATTTCCAGAAAACATGTAAATTCAGGAAACATCAAAATCGAACACAGGAACAATATAGTACCAGAGATAGTACCTGAAAAGTGATCCAAACGCCCGGTTTATTTCGAACATTCTAATCGGTTAAAAGGTCTAGTGCATTTAATCTCTGTAAAACTCTGTAAAAGCAGTCTAGCCTTCAACTGTTTCATCGTTTATTCGCATTGAGGGAAATAATCATTGGAAAATAGGCAAAATTTCACTGCAACATGGCAAATTTTCACAATTCTTTGCCCTCCTTCTTCAACTCTCACTGTCAAAAATTATGTTTTCTCCTATAACTCAATGATCGTGAAAGACATGCAATCGACTAAAACTATTCCACCCAGTATTTTATCTTATGTGTATCTTATTCATCAATGACCCTTGGGACATGCGAATAGTATAGTATTTGTCAATATTCTTGACATTCAATTATACACAAGGTGAATAGCAGGTTGAATCTGCATTGGTCGCCTCACAATAAAACATTCCTCCAATTATACACATACTAATAACAATCATCACGTGAAAGATAATGACCCCACCTGCAATATTATCCCATGTTAATAAACAGTATGGGGGTTTGGACCAGTGTGACCCTAGGCCAGTATGAGCGTTAGCCGATTTCGAAAAAAAAACAAGTAGTAAATACTCAATAGGGGTTACGCTCCTATTGAGTCCTCCATGGCATCACTTAGTTAATAATAATTGATGCAATAGGTTATGCTCCTGCAGTACTTTAAATGTGATACAATGAAAGTTTGAGAAATATAAGGCTTGCACGGATGGTAGTTTAGAGAAAAGCTAAGAAATACAAAAAAATGACAAAATTGTAATTTAAGGCATAAAGGCGTTGTTTCACCATTATATGACTTGCTACACAGGATGATTTGACACTATAGAGATTATATGCGAAATATTTATCAGGTTTATCAAAAATGTATTTAAATATGGGAAATTTGGCTGGTTACTAACCAGATCACCAATACCCAACTAGATAGAGCTAGGGATCCATTTTTCTCATATATTTCATTCAAACTCACATGTATTTTCGATATCTTACAACAATAGTTTATATAAATTATCACTGTTTCATCATCAATGCCGATAAGTGCCATACCATAGTCAGTACCAAAGGTTATTTGGCACTATTTTAGAAGCAATATCTGAAACAATGATGACGTAATGATATGAAACAGGTTATTATGAATCTGGGAATTCTATGCCAAAGATGGGATTAGTTGAAAGAGGTTAAATGAGCTGGAAATCAAATTCTCGTTCGCTTGAATATGGTTGACAATGCTCCTTGCTGAGTGGTATTAATTCCAACTTCCATTGCCTATATTATCAACTCTATGAAACCTTTGATCGAGCAAAAAACACTTATATTGTCTATATCATTAACTCCATTGAAACGTGTTACTGAGCAGAAAAGACAAAAATTTTCATAAGAAATTCAAATCGAATAAGGCAATCAAATCAAAACAAAAAAGGTTGAAATGAATTTTTTGGTCAAAAAATAAAATTGAAGGTTTGATCAAAGAAAATGATATTGTGATAAAAAAGTAATGAGATATCGAAAAAATGTTTGACTCTGCTATTTCATATGCTATTTCAATGGAAGTCCGAACCAATACCACTCAATTCAAATTATGTCGATGACTATACAAATGGTCGATACAACGATATAGAATTTCAATCCCTCGTTAATTGGACTTTCTCAGCTATTAATACGTTTGAAATTATTGATTACTCATGTACACCCTCAAAACTAAGTAATTCGATAATACTGTAATAGTATATTATGCAACAAGTTTTCCAGATCCCGGATGGTTCATCCGGCTGTATTCCAGGGAAAGACATATGACGCATCTTCGTTGCTATCCAGTGTTTATGATTCCACAAAATTACCAATATCTCCATCAGACTCTGTATCGAACATTTTGAATTCTACTTTTCCATTGCACCAATCTAGTAACTGTGATGACCACTATAGTAAAGAACACAGTAGTGCCAATAGTCTAGGTCTCAAGGGTTTGAAGAATATTGGTAACACGTGTTTTATGAACAGTATCATCCAGTGTTTATCAAACACGAGATTTTTAATGCAATATCTCAGGAAGAACGACTTCATGAAGGATATTGTTACTAACAACATTTCCAATGTGGACGGAACCCTTATAGAAACGTTCGCCAAGCTTATAAAGGAATTATGGTCAGATAATTTGGCTAGAGTGTGGTAGATACAGTATTGCTGACAACCCATATCCAAAAACTCGTTCCCCGTTTCATTGGCTCCGACCAACAAGACGCTCAGGAGTTCTTACGATATTTATTGAAGGGCTTGCATGAGAACCTAAATCAACGAAAAGAAAAACCTGGACATATTTCGATTAAAATTGATGAAAATTCAATTGACGTTGAAAACACTCGAGTATCGTGGTTGAGTGACAAGGAAAAAGCAAAAGAATCATGGTCGAGGTACCTGCTCATGGAGAATTCGAATATATTAGATAACTTCGTCGGCCAATTAAAATCAACGTTAAAATGTACTTATTGCGGGTACTGTTCCGTAACCTTTGACCCGTTTTGGGACCTGTCACTATCTATCCCACAGAGAACCGATCAACTCAGATTATCCCACTGCTTGGATTATTTTACCAAAGAGGAGACGTTGGATGGGGATGAGCAGCCGACGTGTTCCAAGTGTAAGGAAAGGCGGAAGTGCACGAAGTCATTGTGGATATACGAGTTCCCCCGGGTTTTGGTGATCCATCTCAAACGTTTCTCTCCAACGGAATGGTTCAATGGAAAATTGAATATCATCATCGATTTCCCTTTGAAAAGTCTGGACATGAGCAACTACGCGGCAGCCAATGTAGTCCCTTGCCACTACAACCTCTACGCGATCTCCAACCATAGTGGAACTACGTACAGCGGCCACTACACGGCTTACTGCCGACATCCTTACTTGGGAACGTGGCACGAATACAATGATTCCCATGGGTCACCTATTACCTCAAAATCTCTCGTAAGTGGCGAGGCGTAAGTTCTGTTTTATGAACAGGAAGGCACTAATGAACTGGATGAAACAGAATTTTCCATTTGATATTGTTTTATTTTTTTATTTCATTTCGATTTTTATTCATTCCTTTTTAATTTGTTATATGGCATAGTTATTGTACATTATATACGATCGTGTAATGATGGTTATTAATACATGAGCATAAACCGGGATACGAAACGAGTCGAAGGTTTCAATCCCGAGTTTGAAGGCCGTCGTTCTTTGGAATTTCTTCCTAACGTTTCGCTGGCGCGAATGGCTAGCTTCTTAAGAGGCTTACTCATTTCAGATGACTAAACGTTAAGCCTCTGAAGAAGCTGGCCACTCGCGCTAGCGAAACGTTAGGAAGAAATTCCAAAGAACGACGGCCTTCAAGCCCGAAGAAAAGTGGTTATACCGATAACCTCGGCCGCGAAAGCCTTAACCATTTTGTAATTGGTTTTATTATAATTGTTTAGCCAATGCCATTTACCGTGAAACCTACTAATATGTTTCACTCTAGATGGTATTGTCTTGCCAACTGCAATGAACTGCCTGGTTTAATCCCAGGTTTCACAACTTAAATTGGTTTCATATTATAATCGTTTAGACAATACCATATACCGTGAAACCTACTATTCCCTTCATCAACTCTATGTCATCGTAACATTACTCTTAGCCGTGATATGCAGTCATAATATGTTGCCTTTTGAAGGTTTGAGGAACATATCACAACAATTCAATCAGATCACTACTCAAATTCATGTTAGATATCAGTACACCACCCCGAAAAAAAATAGGTGAAATGCATTGGATGATTAAAAATGAAATTCGAAATCTGAAATCCACCAACATATACCGAAAATACAAAGCAAGAAGTACTTCCTCACCAATCTAATATGAATTCAAAGTCAAACATTCGCCTGCTTGTGAAAGTAAACTTTTTCAAGATACATAACTGGTTCATAGTAGCAGTAGTAAATTCCAGTGTTTCTCCGCTGTTGTCGTCTATCAAATTAAATCCGAATCTCAGTATTTATTCATGTGAGTCACGTCCTTCACTTTGACCAAACCGAATATATTCTAATAGATGATCTTTATACTTCCTGCATCAACCAGACGATCTGATTCGCTAGATCTTCTCACATTCTTCAGGGATCTGCGTACGTAATATTCCTGAATACTAATTGGTTCCTACTTGAGATTCATAACTACCGCGGTTTTTTTCTATAACGCTTAGTTTGTCATTGGCTGTACATTCAGAAGCTTCTTAGTAGCGCTTGGGGTGGTGGTACAAAATGTGGAAATGTTGTGTTCATTGTGTTTTAGTTATAATGTTATTCGTTCGTAATAGTTCCGGTATCAATTTCATTGATCCCAATGAATTGGTGAGTTGAACATTTGAAAAAGATTTCGTCGAAATTAAATCGAGAATCGAATTGAAATTTTTTAAACTAATTCAATAAAATTACGGTATGATATAATATATAGAACCTTTGTAAAAATAAATATAACGAAAGTAAAATATTATTGCCACATAATAGCTGAAAAATAAACATGGCGTGTATCTCCCAAAATTGGTCTACTTTTGATAATGGGGATCATATTAATCACCCTATTAATTTTCTTATTCAACACATGACAGTTATAATATTTTATTTGTCGGAAATGACATTAATATTGACAGTCACTGTGATGTATTGGATAAAACTTTGTATGCAGCTCGTATGTTATGTTTCCTAAGTCACTTGGGAATTTATTTCATATAAATCTTTCTCACGCGACTTATCATAACACATAACACACTAGTACTATAAATAACCATTATACTTCATGCGAGGTAGATTAAAACGACCATTCTCACTTAGGACATATGATGATTAAAACACATATTTTTGATAGCAAAAACTCTTTCGTGTTTTCAGATCCTCCTTGACGTGTGAAGAAAACAGGAAACTTCAACTCCCTCTCCTTTCCCCTTTTCCCCTCCTTCCCCCTTTTCCCCCCCCTCCTTTGGTTCCCCTTTCTTTTTTTTTTTTTTTTTTTTTTTTTTTTTGGGGGGTCTTCTTTGTTTTTTTTTTCTTCTTTGGTTTTTGGGGGGGGGGCCGGGCCCCCGGCCTTTTTTTCCTTTTTTTTTTCCCCCCCTTCCTTTTTTTTTTTTTTTTTTTCCCCTTCTTTTTCTTTTTTTCCCTTTTTTTTTTCCCCCCTTTTCCCCCTTTTTTTTTTTTTTTTTTTTTTTTTTCCTTTTTTCGGGGGGTTTTGTTTTTTTCCCCTTTTTTTTTTTTCCCTTTTCTTTTCTTTTCTTTTTTTTTCTTCTTCTTTTTCTTCTTCCCCCCCTTTTTTTTTTTCTTCCCCTTTTCTTTTCCCCCTTTCCCCCGGTTTTAGTTCATTCATCAAGCAATAATTCAAATTCCTCGATGGAAACGTGGGAAAATTTCCTAAAATTCAGATTTTTCGAATGAAAAATATCTTTTTTTGTAAATTGAGTTGCAGTTTCAGTATGTTCATGAAGTGTGTTTTTCAGTCTCATAAAATTCGTCTATTATGGAAAATTCAATTCTTTTCCATGAATTGTATCACGAGATGAGTGATTTTGAACGATTTCATGTGGCCCAACCACACCATTATATTCTTTCGTTGGGGCAAAATATGCAATTCTTTCGAATGCCAGGGTCCAGGAAAGTTTTGCCTGAAATAATATTTTTTACTATTTCATGGTGCTCTGTGTTACTTATCTCATGGTATAACACCCATTTCCAATTCTGAAATCTTGAAAAAAATCCCCAAAGAAATCACTCTGAGAACTTTAATGAAAAACAATATTATGAAGTGTTCTCGATCATGTTGTAACGATTGACTTCGAAATAAATATATTGAAGAATTATATATTAAATTTTCCAATAATAATAATAATAATAATAACGTTTATTGAAACAAAGTTTACAAAAAAATGTTTCCTATGTTCAGATAAACGTTGGGATATAATCGCGAGTGTTCAACACTTACAAAAAGCGCTGAAACGCTGTGTGCGAATGGTAAACATCACATTTTGAACATCACGAAAGTTATTAATTGGGTACACATAAGGCACATGTAACGTAAAATCAGTCAAATGATACTGAAGTTACAATATATAAATACAATAAAAGTAAATAGAACATAACAATATACAATAAAGCTGTCAATATATAAAAAACAATGTGTATGTGGGGAATCTAAAACCTAGACTAGAGAAAATAGACATATTTTCACAGTTATTTTCAGTGACATTATTTTGTTTGTACGTATGTGGAATGTGTATATGTAACATGAAATATATAACATAAAATTTACAATTTTTAAACATGCAATTCCCGGGAATCAAAAATGAAAGTATGGAATTTGGCACATATATTTTTTTTCAGTTATTTTTGGTGTCAATAAGTTTTTCTATTGTCGTTTTGTTTTGTGAAATGAATTTTTTCAGGACTTCTTTAAATTTTACTGCGGGGTATATATTTATAATATCGAAAGGGATCGAGTTTATAATTTTGGGGCCTAGATAATTCAAACTTCTTTGTCCAACACTTTTATTCATGTGTGGGACAGAGAAGGAAGTTTTTGATCTGAAGTCATATTTCGAATTAGGTGCGGTCTCAAGAGTGTTTTTGTTTTTATAGAGAAAGTTGACAACATTATAGAAATATAATTGTCTTGGACCGAAGAGCTTGATTTCTTCAGTAATTTTTATAAGTATTGGGCTTTCTCAAAATAATTTTGTAAAAACGTTTCAGTAGGTTTTCTAACGGCTGTAGATGGGTTTTCAGTATTCCACCCCATGCAATCACTCCATAAGTGAGATGTGGTGTTACCAAGGCCTTGTACAGTGTGATTAGGTCATTTTCTTCCAGAAAACTTCTGGATTTATAAAAGGACTAGATTAACGATCGAAGTTTTTTAATGATAGAATCTACATGGGTATCCCACTTTAGGTGACTGTCGATATGTATACCTAGGTATTTTATACTCGTTGCTGAATTTATCTCTATAGTTTGGTGATTTTCTTTGATTCGTAAAAAGTTGTATTTCGGTAATTTTTTTATATGAGCTAAAAGGTATAAAAAAGGATTTTTCATAATTCAGTGTGAGTAATTAATTTTTGAACCATTTTTCAATTTTAAGGAAATTTTTTCAACCTTGATTTTAAGTTTGTTCCAGTCTACATCATTGTAATATATAACGGTATCGCCTGCAAAACTGATAATATCCCCAACCGTATCCAGAAGAAACAAGTTATTCACGTATAGTAGAAACAGCATGGGACCCAATACTGTCCCCTGAGGTACGCCATATTTTAAAATTCCTGATGTGCTATACGTTCCATTTATATTCACGAACTGGGCACGGTCTTCAAGATAGTTTCGGAAAAGATTCAGCTGCACACCTCTCACTCCAATATCCTCTAGAGATTCGATTAAGAGTTCGAAGCTCACTGTATCAAAACCCTTCGCTAGGTCTAAAGAAATAGCTAGCGAGGGCTTCTGGTTATCTAAATCACGATAATTTTTTTTAATTAGATGCGCAACTTCATATAACAATTAATAATTAATATAATATAATCAAATATAATTCAAATACTTGAGTGTTTCCAATCTAGTACACATGTCAGGCTATCTATCGGTACCATAAGTCACCTATTGAATGGAAACGGCCGGTTTCCGTTCAAACAAAATGCAAGTCGTCTCGTAGGGTTACTTCACTCCCAAAATATTCCACTCCCCCGACACACAACAGAATAGTATTATACCTCAATATGGTTCCTATTCATCACATCAAGTTAACTCCATTGAATGAAATAATGATCTCCATCCATAATCCTTTCAATTTGTAGCTCTAGAAAACGAATTTCTTCTCATTACAAACTTCAAAGAGGCAGTCAAATGGTTCAAATAATTCTCATGAATATATTATTTTTGCTGAGAAAAAGTTTTTACTTGGAGAGGTACAATAGTTAGCTGACATTATTTCGAATATACCAGATACTACCGAAACGAATATGAATATGGACCTCAACGCGTATTCTTAAATCTCGTCAAAACCAGGAAGTGTTAATTGAAGAAGCCTTCATTATCGAATCAATACATTTGAAATAACTAATTGCTGTTTCTATATGATTTTTCCATAAGATTCTAATGAAATAATGCTACTACTGTTGTCTTCTAATGAGTCATTACTCAATTTTGAAAGTAAACAGGCTCAGCAGAAAAAAAAAAGATGTAATAATACTGTTTATCCATTACCAAACATGCAAACAATTATTATCATTATTTTAATCACCGAGAATTGCAATACTTGAAAACAATTTCCCAAATAACAACAAATTCAATCCCACTACTTTCATGCTATTATAAGCATAATAAGAGTTCTGAGAAGAGGTATGACCAGCAAAAAATGATAAGAAACAGTTATCCGTACGGTTGAACCATGTTCCGTTTTCGACATGGTCCAGGATAATACCAAGCATGTCGTGGAACTGGAAAAGGTTCAGAAAAAAACACAGTAAAAAAAAGGTGACAGAGAACATGACACTTCTACGGTTCCAGTCCAGGTCGAGTCATCAAATGGAATTTCATGAAAAATTAAGAGTTCTTTCATCACGTCAAATTGGCGGAAGTATTGAAAAGTTCATGATATCCTTTCATAAGTATCTATTATCGCTTATGTTATGTTATATGCCTCTTGGTCCTAGTGACAGTTTTACTCCTAATGTCAACCTCGAGGTGGTCTCTTCAAGGCCACCAGTGCTTGTCTGCCATCAGTGGTGGTCTGCAAAGATTTACCAGTTATACACTTCCTGCTTATTTCTTCTGAATATTCACGCTGTGTTCTCTGAACATTATAGGGCTTTCCTTTCGTGTGATCCGTGTATAAAAAGCTATGTTTGTGCCACTAGTTTCGATTTGGAGTACACTGTCAAATTTTTCTGGGGCCCAAAGGGCAAGCACTGTGATGTTCAGAAAACAATAAAAATAATGATAACTTGGTTGAAATAATAGAATGAGGTAACATGAACTTAGTGAAATTTAATGCTAGGAAAACCCAGGCATGTCTCTTCTCAAGGAAAGCCGATCTCTCATCATCTATCATTCAGATGTCAGGAGTAACTATTCCTACGAAGTATCTCAAAGCTAGGAATTACGATCAGTAATAATCACTCATGGAAAAACCATGTGAGATCGACCGCTAAAGGTACTTCCCAGAAACTTGGATTTCTATTTCGTGCGAAGAAATACTTCACTTCTCGTCAGCTTCTAATGATCTACAAGGCTCAGATACGACCTGTCTTGGAATATAGTTTTCATGTGTGGAGTTCGACACCAAAAATTCATTGAGGCTTCTCGAATCTATTCAGAGAAAGGCAATCCGTCTTGTTGGTGATTCTTTGCTCACAGACTCGCTCACTTCATTGGAACATCGAAGAAGGGTCGGAGACTTGTCTCTCTTCTATGGATACTTTCACGGTCGGTGCTCTTCTGAATTGTTATCAATCGTTCCACCCTTGACAACATCTACACGGATGACCCGACGAGTACAGAATCCCCACCCACCTGTCGAACCTCTCTTGCTCAGGGATTTTTCTTCAATAGAACAGCTGAGCTTTGGAACTCCTTGTCGAGAGAGGTTTTTCCTGAGGCTCACAAACTTCAAAAATTCAAAGTAGATGTTCATTCGTATCTCCTGTTCCTTGATTCATGCGGTGTTCTTTGAACATTACTGGGCACAGCATTCATGTATTCCGGTAGCACTGAGGGTTTCTCTGGGTTTCCTACGCTTGAAATAATAAATGAAATACCGAATAATCAGTAAGACACCCCAGAACGCTGCGGCACTAAAGAACATCAGCCGTCTCTTGCCCGCACAAAACTCTCTCATAGGAAAGCACCAGTGAGACTGTTTGACAGGGCGAAATATAAATAAAGAGGAAGTACTTGACAGAGTCAGAAAACACTCATTTTTCGAAACTATCTTTTCCAAGTGTTATAATAAAAAATTTTATTATTCTGCTTTAGATTCGTCCAAGTTCAAGCTCGAAAAAAAATAT
>JAVJAQ010000977.1:0-32866 GCA_032362365.1 Zygogramma bicolorata
TCGCGGCCGAGGTTATTAGTATAACTACTTTTCTTCGGGCTTGAAGGCCGTCGTTCTTCGGAATTTCTTCCTGACGTTTCGCTAGCGCGAGTATCCAGCTTCTTCAGAGGCTTATTCATCTCCGATGACCAAACAGTTCGATTTCTCAAGGCGTATTTATATTGATGCAGGTAGTCTGGAGTGTTAATTACTTCTGTCGGGTTCGGGGAATAATCATCATTATTAGTTGCCGCACTACCTGCTGTGATTTCATAAGTTATTCTTGTTTTCTTCAGAATCGGATTCCAAATTCTGTTTAGAGTCAACGCTTCTTCCTTTCTGTTAAAATTGTCCGCATGTTTTTCGGATCTCTATTGCCCCCGCACCAGTTACCATAGCCGACTGGTGCGGAGGCAATAGAGATCCAAAACATGCGGACAATTTTAACAGAAAGGAAGAAGCGTTGACTCTAAACAGAATTTGGAATCCGATTCTGAAGAAAACAAGAATAACTAATGAAATCACAGCAGGTAGTGCGGCAACTAATAATGATGATTATTCCCCGAACCCGACAGAAGTAATTAACACTCCAGACTACCTGCATCAATATAAATACGCCTTGAGAAATCGAAATGTTTAGTCATCGGAGATGAATGAGCCTCTGAAGAAGCTGGCCACTCGCGCTAGCGAAACGTCAGGAAGAAATTCCGAAGAACGACGGCCTTCAAGCCCGAAGAAAAGTAGTTATACTAATCCTCCGTATAGTTATAGTCGCTGCCCTACGATCCAATTCTATCAGAGAATTTCAATCACAGTCCCTCACACTCCCGATACATCCTTGAAACTAGTTCGGAGTGGGATACAGTTCGACTTCGGCAACACCGATTCCAATCAACGTAGATTAAACGTTCACCTTCTAGTGTCGAACACATTATGGGTCGCCAATGATGAATTCCAGATTCTCCATTGAGCAAGTTCACTGTGATCCCGAGCATCAAAGCCGTTTTAATTTGTACCGGATACAATTTGCACTCCGCAAAATAGTTGGAGAACTGGTACAGTGACCGCCAAAATGTCTGCACTATCAGGGATACTTTCTCATTATTGTTCCATCAGGAAATTCTCTTCTCTTTTCAAGTTTCTGAAGCCCAACTTTGGTATTTTCCTATCGCATACAAATGATGTAAAAAATATTCGTTTTTTCTAGTCAAATACGATTTAGAATCAAGTTTGGGACTGGAGACATCCGAAGCAATTTTTTTTTCTTCCGTTCTATTCATAGCACTCTTGACCTTCATTATTTAGCTGTTGCATATTCCTAACACTCAGTTTTTTAAAGTACCAGTCAGTACCAATATATGTATGTTTCTTGAAATGAATGATGGTGTAATAGACTGAAATCAGTTGGCAAGGAATAATATTTTTGTTGTAAATATCAAATTGCTAATATTTCATGAATAGAATAAGCGCAATTACATTTTCACTCGATATTTTCATCAATAAATATTTTTGAAAGTAGATGTATCAAGCCTTTTCAATTCGGATTTGATCGGGCACTTTGAATTGTGGTGGCTTATATGAATGTGGATGAAATCTACTCCTTTGGTAATTCGCAATGAATCGTGAAGCATGAGGAGTTGATACCAATAATCCAGTTTCATGATATTTTGGCGAGCATACTATCGCAATAGCTTCGAACATCATTTACTGATAAGGACAATGAGTGTGAAGATCAAGACTTAAGAGGAATGTTGGTTGAGTACGATAAGTACGAATCCATCCTATTGTCATCAACCTACTTCTATCTCGATAATCAAATATCTCCTCATCAATTGTCATGCAAGAATCTGAGTGTTCTTTCACTTTGGTAAAATCATGTGAGTTTCAATTAACCAACTTCTTTTGAGTCTGCCTATTAGGAATCCAAAAGTCTCAATATTTTCAGAAGTATAACTTTGTGCCGTATCTTGAAATAACGTCACCATTTCAACTGGTACCAGTACAGAGTATATCATATTTCTCTTTGGCGGCTTTTGTGGTGTGGTTTACTGTTGAAAAGTCATGACTTGTGAATTTTGAAGAATCACCTGATGGTCAAATCATTTTTTGCACTATCTTAGCATTTCTCACCATATATCAAGTGAATAAACTATCGCCTGATAACTGAAAGAGTTGAGAGTGATATTTGTATAATCGTGCCACTTTTTTTTGCTGTCCAAATTGCATCAAGCCTATTGACAAAAATAATCAGTTGTTGAATTCAATATCATGAAGAATTCGATGAATATTCAAGTGTGAATTAGCGACGCTTTTGATCCAGCAATGAATAAGAAAGGCTCATTGTTTCGACAACAGATGATAAAGTTAATGGGGGAAGATGAATCATACAGTACCTACTGAAAAAACTATATAATAGAAAATATGGTAGATACTGTTTGAACGTCATTATTTTGTGGTGGATCAATATTTGTTTCATAGTTTTCTGGGTTTCCAACCTAGCACTGTCTGAAAAAATTAGAATTAATATTGTAATCTATTGGGAAGTTCATAATTTTATGCGACGTCTGGCGGAAATATAACGCACTGCTATAATTTCACAAACGAACGGCTTCCATTTTATGTGTGTGAATTTATTGAGTTCTTTGGTGTTGCAGTTGTTATTGTTCGACATAAATTATTGAAAAACATTGTTTATTTGCGATAGTCCATAAAACGTTTTTTTTTTTTCTAGATTTATTTAGAAAGAATTCTATTGAGGCAGTAGTCACTGCTTTAACCAGCTCTGGAGGAGTCCAAGGAATGGAAATTTCACCGCCACTATCATTTTACTTTCGACAACACCAACAGTTGAATTTATAAACGTCAACTTTGAAAATTCATCCCTAATACGTTTCCACAGTAACCCCAGCAATTACGAATTTCATAGCACCATTCATTCGTGAATGAAATTATTATCAATTTTCTCAAAATCAACAATTATCTGCCGCATTTCAAAAGATTTGCTGAAAAATAAAATGTTCACCTCGTCGGAAGAGCCACATTCCTGGACTCCTTGACATTCTAGACAAAATTCCTTGAAGAAAAAGTCAATTTACCTTACTGAAATGAAATGATATTACCTTCATTATCTCTACTCAGCAATCTTCACAGTCGCCCAGGAATGTTAGGCTTTTCCTAGCTGGTAAAGAAGGTAATATTCGTAGAGGCTAATTATTGATATTTCAAAACAGGAAAAGAAAATATTTTCCTTCGAACGTCAAATAATGATGACATTACTTATCTAACTTGATCCTGTCAAAGTTTGATGTCTCCGCCGGCAGCAGTTTTTTTCCCATTCCTTTACGGCGGAGGGAGAAATGTTGTCATGGCAACAATATGAAACATGTCACAAAGCAACAATACAAATGTCATTAACAACAATTAAACATCATTTTTATTTATAGTAATATTAAAAGTACAATTAGTTAATGAAGCATTTTCAAAATTGAAACCGTGCAAAAATGTTCCCGACTCTTGATACGCATTGGTAATTGTTGATGATACTGATGGTCGAGCACAACTTTCAGCAATCATTCCCGATGTTGGCGAATCATGAGGGTTTAAAATTTTTTGAGCATTATCGTTCTTATTTCTTATTGAATCCTCTATATATCCTTCGGCAACCGTGCTTGATTTTCAGCCCCCATGTCGTTTGAGGCATTCTAGATTTCCGCCTCCATCAATTGCTGAAGTTCGTCGTAAACAGTGACCCGTGTGTGCGCTTGCATCGTTTAAATTTAAGTAACTAGCTACTTTTTGAGCTACTGCGCTGATCGAATGTATTCCCATGACGCTTCGGTAACACTTTCCATTTTGGTACTTCAGGCCGCAGTGATGCATACTTTTTATACAGTTTAATGTAGTTTTGACCAATTATCGTAAAAGATCTAATTTGTCGTGTTTCACTGTCTGGGATTTTGATAATTATTACATTTTCTTTATCCCCAATGTCCACAGTCTTCATTTTTACCAATTCGTCGCATCGACAGGCGCCGGTAACCCCAATTAACAAAACAATCTGAAATATTTTTATAATTTAGTAGAGTATACTACATGCTTTGCAATATATTTTTTTTCAACTTGTATCCTAAATACAACTTATCTGGCGCTTCAAACAAAAATTTATCAAACTCGTCTTTAGTGAAAACTTCAGACTTTTTTGCAGTATATCCTCCGCTTGTCTTTTTCAGAAAGGCACGTAACTTTAAAAATTTGCTTATATCCACATTTTTTCTAATAACTAACTCGGATCTTATCATAGAGTATCGTGACCACATTGTAGAAGATTTCCATTCATTTTCATTTTCCATTATATTAAAATATGCCAGTAAAACGTCTTCGGTAACTTGCCGTAATCCTCTTGTATCGCACCACTCTTGAAAGTGCTTGTACGCTAACCGATACTTTATTCCGGACTTGGAGGGTCCCAAACGTGCTACTGCATCATTAGCCGCGGACTCAATTTCGTTTAGGTTTTCCATTTTCGCACTAAATTTGCGCTTGCGGTTGCAACAACAATAAGCTGTCTTTAATAACATAAAATAACTGTCAAACAACTGTAACCAGGGAGACGCAAATCCCACCGACGACTTAATTATTTTAATTTCTAACATCTAGACGACTTTGATAGTTGTCACAGTTGATTTCGAGTAAAAATAGCGTATGAATTGTACTATTTATGGTTGAAAATTGCTACGTTTGAAGAAAAAAATAGTATACTTTATTCGGCAAAGAAGCGACTTTTCTTGACTTGCCCTCTATTACGCGCCTCACTTCGTTCGGCGCGTAATATCGGGCGCGTCAGGAAAAGTCATGCTTCTCCGCCTCATATAGTAATATACTATTTCCCGAAATGAAATTGGAATTCTTTTATTTCCCTTCTACTTGAAAATAAAATGAAATCCGACGATTGCTATTTCCGTTGAAGATCACATGAAAGTTGTTATTAGGACTGAATATTTTTGTGAAGTCAACAATGAAAAAGCTTTCCATATGGTGCAGACTTCCTGACAGTCACTGTTCACTTCGATCGAGGGCGGCGATAGAGCCTGATGGGACAAGAATGTGTAAATAATCAAAGTTTTAATAGGTTTCGATGGGGAGTTTTTGTTGTTGAAACAGCAGCCGCCTCGATATGACTTTAATCGGAAAAGTTTGTCATTACAGAAAGCGATAGGTAAGCATAAGAAGTTGATGGGTTTCGGAAGTGGGTACTTGATGGTAATTCCGGTAACAAATGAACTCTCTTATTCCGGGAAAGTTCGCAAGAGAAAGGAACTGCTCGAATAGACCGATCCCGCCTTTGGGCGAACTTCCAATGAATGGGATAATTATTGTATTCGGTCAGGGGGAACACAAAACTTCGGGGTCTTCGAGAGGAGCTTGTACGATTGATATTCGTTCCAATCCGACTGAAGTGGGTTATCCGTGGAGAAATGTTAGTACAGGAAATAGAGACTGTCGAAGTTTTGTGACTATCATGATTGAAGCGAATTTGTTCGACGTTTGCATATTTGAAATTATGTGCTTATACAAAATGTTCTAATCATGTAAGAATTTCTTGTAGTTTTCTGAGTTTCAACCTACCACAATCTGGATGAATAAATATTTATTTATTTCTAGTGAATCTACTCAAACGCAGATTTCTCATGATGGTGTCAATTGAATCATATTTAAGAAAATAAGAACAATATTTTTTGGGAAAACTGGTTACTTCTCAACTTCAAAACCATGTGTCTCTGAAGGTAGACAAAGAACTGAAATGTTTCAATTGGCATTACTTTTACAGAAGTTGACAACTCCATCATAATTTTGGGAACTTACTCTGGAGCCTATTCATCTATAAGCCACCTTTATTGACCATCACTTCTTAATGGAGCTATGCATTCTGCATACTGACCTAATATAACACACTCGATAACATTGAAAACGAAACTCTGATCTTTCGAAGCTGCATATGGAACCGATCAAGACTCAGGAAGTTCGCCCTGAGTGGGGATGCTACGCTACTAGCCTCATTTTCATGTCTCGACGAGTAGTAGGTATGGAAAGCACTTTGGGGATCACTAAGCACTGAGCACTGGTTCAAAAAAGTGCTCGGGGGCACAATGCTCAGGTGCTCACACGAACACTAGGCACAATGCTTCGAGACAGCTCTGGCTGCTCAAAATCTTAACGAATAATTAAAAGAAGAAATGAAAGGAATACTATTCCAGAGGATTCATCCGATGAATGTTAATTTTGATAATTGTCTGTACTGGAATAATTATTGTTCCAATCTGATATCGAAACTAAGTTCTCTTTCGTATCTGACACGAAATCTATAGTTGATGTTTACCACTGATCACTTAGTAAATTATTACTATGCACATGAAGAATCTAGACAGATATGGCGTTTGCCTTTGGGGAAGCTCCTCTCTGGTTCCAAATGTATTCATTGTCAAAAAAAAGGTTGTACGAATTTTAGTAGGTGTTAATCAGAAAATCTCCTGCAGAGATTCATACAAACATTCCGGATATTTTCATTTTTGAAATATGTGTATTCATACACACTATTGGGTCGAAATATGATCGCAATTCCTCCTCCCATAAAGTAAATATTATTTCGTCAAATATAATATAATAACTAACTCATCTTCTCATTTGAGGCTAATGCCTCATAACAAAAAGCCCGAATCATGGAAAACTACTGATAGAATTCAGGTTTTTTAAACTACCCTTGCAAGTTTTTCATAAGATCGTAATTTTATACTGTAGATGAATATCTCAATTTATGATTTCATTTCTCTCTCACATAAATTGAAAGGATCTGGAGTTGGATGAAGTTGAAATGATTTATTCATCATTGTATGCCTATGATAACTCCCCATATTTTCTATATTTGATAAATAATTTTCCTGCTTTTTTCTCTTCTCCGAACCAAGAAATAGAAATTACATTATCTATGAAACTAGCTGACTTTTTCTTCTTTTTTGTAAGCGTTAAAAACATGATCTTCGAATGATATACACCTATCAAAAGAGGGGTTTGTAGATTTTATCTTGATTTTTTCTTCTTTCATAGTTTTATTTCTTGTTTTTTGTTTCGTAGAAAAAAAAAGAAATTATCATCTCGATGTTCGGTTTAATTTTGTTTTTTGCAAGTACAAGCTGACCTCAGTAATAATTCCTATTCAAGT
Organism: Zygogramma bicolorata; assembly: GCA_032362365.1. Classification (NCBI taxonomy): domain Eukaryota; kingdom Metazoa; phylum Arthropoda; class Insecta; order Coleoptera; family Chrysomelidae; genus Zygogramma; species Zygogramma bicolorata. Next base: position 7,196 of record JAVJAQ010000977.1, read on the forward strand.
AATATGAGATTACTCATCTTTTTTCATTAATATCATTTGATGTTTATATTGTTATAAATTGTTTTTTGACTGACATACACTACACCCGCACGGGATTTTTTATCGTGAACGAATAGATCATCAACCTATCTCGCGATGCAGGGCAACCGTTATAGGTTGACCTGACCTACTACCGGTTATTTCGACAAAAGTGCCAGCACAGAACGGACGGGATGAAGGATCAACGTTCCATTTCTCTCCTGGGTGTCGTGGACCCAGATAAAACGTATCTCACGTCGTCCTGTTACTGGCCAGTTACATGCAGGCCGGGAAGCTGCTTTCGGAATTTTATGAAAGTTTCATCAGCACCTCAACCGAAATTGGCTCATTTCATTGCCCACTGCATATCTACAAAATTTATTTATGATCTTCTCTTGGGTTTTGCTATTCGATGTCATATTCATTAGACAGAACATTTCAGTTTCCATTCTATCAGATCCGGATTATCAAAGACATTGTAATTCACTACTGAAACCTGTCGAAACAATTATGTGTATGAAAAAACATTGACAATCAATTCATGAAGAGGGAATTGAAATCTTCAGCGAAATCTTGATCACGAAAAAAATCAAATGATCAAAAATAGAACGGAAAGCAATAATGAGAATCAAAACTCATATTGGTTCCAAACAAAATTGAAGTAAAAGACACGGACAACTCAACAAGAACTTTAAATGAATCTTCGAACCTGAAATGATCACAAGAAGAAATGAATATAATATCAAATGAAATTGAAGAGAAGTTAAAAAAATAATGTCGATACCAAAAATTCAAATTTTGTGTAGGTACGCACGAATTTCAATATATCCTTCCTTTTTAGTTTACTAGGTTTCTAAACTACAACAATCTGATCAAATAACCATTCATATTGGAATCTATACTAGATCACAAGGTTATAGTGAATTTCCTTTATGATAAAACAAAAATTGAATGCAACTCCTCGGAAAAAATCGATGAGGAGATCAACTTCATAAAATCAGTATTGGAAGATAATGGAAATCCAGACAAATTTATAGAAAAAAACATTGACAAAAATTGAAAATCCCTTCCTAATTCAACAATGGAGACATACAACCAACAGAAAATACATAACCTGTACCAAAAACCATACTCATGTTCTACATTCGTCTGAACAGATAAAACAGATCGGCAACAGATATAATGTTAGAACAACATTCGAAACAACAAATACCTTACGTTCAATACTCACACATACTGAATCAAATAACACCACAGAAAACAAAAAAAAACCTATTCATCAAATTCCTTTTTCGCATGGTCAAAAATATATCGGTGAAACGTCACGACCTCTAGGAGTACGAAAGAGTGAACACAAGATGAACATCAGGAACAGACAGATAGGTGGTTTTGAATTATCAGAACATATTCTACTGCCGTTAGAGATCACACAGTAGAATGGAATGACACTAAAATGATGGAGAAGAGAATAATTACAGGAATCTGCTTCCATCGTGCTGTATGGTGAAGAATGCATATCTATGAGTTCGCTAGATATGGATAGCGGCTGGCTGCCCCTCCTGATGGACCAAATGTTGTCAGATCTCAAATCGTTGACAAATGGCAATAAAGAAAATCGTCAATAAGACATATTCAACAAACAGGACATCGTTATTATTCACCATTTGTACTTGGCTCACTTTTGAGAAACCCAAAACGAAATGTCGATGAATTCTTGATCGATTATTCGGATAGATAATTAGTAGAGAGTTTCATTGAGGTCGGTTTGGAATGACTTGAAACAACGTCATTCATTACTTCAATCAAAGGCAAACCTACCATTAATATCATTATTTTAGAACTATCGGAATTTTTATGATTATAATTAATCAATTTTAAGAAAAGCCAAAAAACGATTCTGTAAACCCATTGTTAGTTAGAATAGTAGAGGAAACTGAGATATTTTTTATTACGTATGGATTTTCGGCCAATTCAATCCAATTTTGGTTCGTTTATGCTAATTACAGACTTATTTTATCTCAAACGATGAGATTGAAAGGATTGTTTATCAGGAGAAGAAAATTGCTACTGAATCTTAAGACAAGAGTTATCTATTCAAATACATCACAATTTCAGGTGATGCAGCAACTACCTGATTACCTAGGGGGCCGTTCATAAAATACGTCACACTAAAATCAGCTTTTTTTGACCCCCTCCCCCCCATTGTCACACTGAGTCACAATTTTTTTGACCCCCCTAGAAATATTTCGTCACAAAAACTAAGACCCCCGCCTGCTGAGTATGATAAATTCTAAATGATACTACACAAATTCTGAAAATTAAAAATATTTATTTAGTTTTTATAATAAAATCAAAATAAATTAATAAATATCTTTCATAACGAACATATAAATAATATTTCTAAGATATTTGTAAACAATTTCAATAGGGATGGCCACAAATAATATAGATATTTTACATAATCAGAAGATTCAATGCTCAATAACACAATGAAACAGAAAAAAATCGCTTTATTTTGTTTCATTTGTATGGTGAAATACAGTATATTGTAACAAGATTAATTCGCATTCTCAATTTAAAATTCATTCGCAAAGATGGAGTCACTATAGATCAAATTAAAAAATATGACGAGTTTAGGAATTCGTTAGAAGATGTCGCACATGTAGATTTCTACCAAAATCTACTGAACGTCACGTTGCCGTATACCCTCCTTCCCCCCTTGTCACATCTTGTCACAGTCAGCCAGACCCCTCCCCCCCCCTTGTATGCGAACGTATTGTATGAACGGCCCCTAGGGAGTTTTTCGCTTCAATATGGATATCGCTGTTACTATTAATTATTATTCTGAATAATATCGCAACATTGAACTGAGAAGCGGGCTGAAAGGGATATGCCCTTTGTTATCACTCATGCTATTTCTAGACTCTTATATGCATCGAGTAGCCTTGTGTCATACGCATGCTTGATCAGTTTCAGATTGCTCCCACCAACTTCGTGGTCATAGTACAGAACATTATGGGCTACACTGGTTTTTTCTCCCCTTTCGTATCTTATCTGTGCAGAATGCTCTCTGAAATGGTTCTCCATAGCTCGTCGGCTCTAGCCAATGCATTTATCATTGCAATCTTGACAACTCCAGTTCACTTATTCATACCTTTCATCACGGAATGTGTGTAAGAACTTGATTTTCTATCCGTTTTCAGTGTACAAGAAAAATAACTCACAGATGACATTATTTAAGTGAGATTCTTGCATCATTACTGGGTTATATTTGGTAATAACTTCCCAACGTGACATTTCAACCACTGCCATAAGTTTGTTTGCTTGTGGTTGATAATGTTCTTTGCTGAATGGTAATGGTTCGGAATTCCATAGTCTATATTATTAGCTCTATTGAAACCTGTTACTAAGATAACGAGATGATAAAAATACAAATGGAGTGAGAAAATCAATTGGGTCTATATCGAAACTAGGGATTTATTGATAAAAGGAAATGATGTTTGTTACAAAAATCCAGATATCGCATATGAAATGTGAGTCAAAAAAAATTTTGGTACCGAAATAAGTGAAATAATATTGTTCTAAAATTGTTGTTCTAAAATTGCTCGTTTTCGCTAACCAGCTGACGAACGTCAACCCTCAGAAGTCGAAACTTGTGCGAGTAATGGATCATTGAAGCCTTACCTTTCAACGTGCGATTACCCAGCACGGTGGCCCAGCAAGGATTCGAACCCCCGGCCTTCCGCTTGATAGGCAGATATGCTAACCACTACACTACCGAGATATTGTGACAAGAAATTTGATATATCGAATGTGAAATTCTATTAAAAAAATGTACCATCGGGTAACAAGACTACGCGCTCAACAATAATAAGGGTAAAAGGTATTGTATCAATGATTGTTTTTTTTCATATCTTTCAAATAAAAAAATAATAGTAAAGATTGATGATGTTCTCTCGAGCGAGTTTGATGTTGACCTTGGAACTCCCCAAGGGGGAGTTCTTGGACCACTTATATTTCTGATTTTTATTAATGATCTTCCGGCTTTTATAACTGACGCGAGAGTGCTCATGTACGCAGACGACACCTGCACAATTATATCCGACAAATCTAAATCTGAACTTTCCTGGAAACTCACAAAAACACTGGATCAGTTTCACCACTGGTGTTACAAAAATAGGCTTTTGGTCAATATTGGGAAAATGATTTATATTGAATATCACACCATTCAAAAATCTCCAGCAAACTGTAGGATACTTCTCATGAATGATAACATAATTGAGCAATCTAAATCAGCTAAATTTCTCGGTGCTTTTTTCGATTATAACCTGTCATGGGAGCAGCAAATAGGATGCGTCTGTAAAAAAATCAATCAATGCTTTTATCTGTTGACTGTACTGAAAAATATGCTAGACGTGGACACATTGCTGACCATCTACTACTCATATGCGTACTCTGCGATTTCCTACAGCATTATTGCTTGGGGACAGGGACACGACATTCAGAGAGTTTTCGTGCTACAGAAACGTATTTTACGACTCATATTTGACCTACTTTTCCAGACCTCGTGTCGTAATACTTTCAAGGATAAGCGGAATTTAACAGTTACATCAATTTATTTATTGAAATTACTGTGCTACATATATCAGAATAAGCATAAACTCCTTAAAAATTATGACATCCATAAATACCACACAAGACATAATAGCGATCTGTTGATAAAAAAAGCAAATCATTCTTTTCATAAAAAATCACCTCCTATGGCTGGTGTTCAGTTTTTCAAAAAACTTCCTGAAAATATAGAGAACTCTCCCTCGTACATGGTCTTCAAAGGTAGGTTGAAGAAAATTTTAACAGATAATTGTTTTTATAGCCTGAGTGAATTCGAAGGTTTTCTTTCAGAACAAACAAATTAGTTTTTTTTTGTCCATCGGCACTATACACCGATAAATTTTATTTGCTACTTATTTTGTGACCGTGCCCGTTATTATTTTCAGATGAATGTTCGTATTTATCTGTAACCTGACTCGTCCAATCTATTGTGAAATGGAATAGTGGATTCAATAAATTTGAATTTGAATCCAACGAACAAACATCACAGACTTCGTCTCTCAACCTCCATCCCTGTATCTCACACTCCGATAACCTGTTAGCTCCGAGCAATTCGACTTGCTGCCATCGGCAAACATATCCTGCTAACGACAGACGGTCACCTCAGCAGCAGCAGCGTCGGCTATCCTCTGGCGAATTGTTGTGTCCAACGTGCCATTGTGACTTCTTTGTTAACGTGTCTGACGGTCTGACCACACAGCCACCCGTCGGTCCATTCCTTTGGCGGATTCCCGATAATCACTATGTGTTACCGAAATGTTTCCCTCTCGTGCTGTTTTGGATATTCCCGTTCACTCGGATCGTGGCGATATGACGCGCTGTGTGATGGGTTTGCATGCAATATACGAGGTTTGCGGAGGAAGAGGGATTGTAACAAGTAATGAAGTCTGGGAGTTTTGCGTATATTATTTGTCAGTTGAAAGTACACAAATATACAATAACTGAATGACGTCGGAATACAAAGAGAAAAAAAAAAAAAACAAAAAAAACATTGTTTTACACTATAAACTCTCAATGACAATCTTTGGTCTTTGGTTTCTGATCATCTCTTTTCACTGCTTGTCTGATCGATTTCACATTTGTTATGTGTCGCTCAACTCCTCATGGTTTTTTTTCTTTTTTTTCGTCTGTCTTGTTTGATCTTTTTGGTGGGCTCGGTGTTCTCCCCCTTTCTTTTTGTGGGTGTCGGATGAGTGGTGGTTTTTTTTGTGTGTTCTGTGATTTTTTGGGGGATTTTTTTTTTTTAACTTACCTTTTTTTTTTTTTTGGCACTTTCCCCCTCTTCCTCTTTTTTTTGTCTGTCTTGTGTGTGATGATGTTCCCCACCTCTTTGTTTTGTTGTGTTGCTGTTTTTGTGTGTGTGTGCTTTTTTTTATATATTCCTTTTATTTCTCCTTTTTTTTTCTTTTTTTTTTCTTTTTCTTTTTTTTTTTGTTGTTTCCTTGTTTTGGTGGGTGGGTAGTGCGAAAACAAGGCCCGTTGTCTCTGGGGGCGCCTCTCTCTTGGGGGGGTCTCGTTCATCCAATGTGCATAGAAACTCACGTCAATGACTCGTGTATCATATCATCATGAGTGGAATACGATATTAGTTTGGTATAATATAGATATGTAGTAGGGAAAACTGATGTTGAGCTAATAGTTATAATAATGAATATCTCCATTTCTGGAAATTGATTACAGAGCCGTATAATGCAAAATAATACAGAAACAGAAATAATGTCACCAGCATGATGGGTCGAGTATTCTGTAATATTTCAAAGTTCTACTTTCAGTAGTATCTTATGAACTTCCTTTATGAATTCACAGAGTTCATTCATTTGTTCGATAGTGGTGGGAAGTTTGTTGAACATTTTATTAAATTCATAGAAAGGACTCCTCTCTGTAATAGTTAGTCAATATTTTGGGTACACATAATCAGAATTTCTAGTGTTATATACATTTTGTGATAGAGTATTTTTGAAGAGATGCTCGTTCCTGAAAAGGAATAATAATAGCTTTTGTATATAGACTCACTACACACTACAAGTGTGAGTATTATAAGACTACTGAACTTGCCTCTACATGATTCTCATGGATTTATCATTAAAATAGTTCTTAAGGCTCTTTTCTGCGGGACAAAAATTTGCTTTGTATTTCTACTTCCCCCACAGAAGATAATCCCATCCTACAACAGATCCAAAATTTGAATGATAGACTATGTCATTTGTTTCAATATACTGACCAATAACTATCATTGAATACAACACTGAGTTCAACTTTTGACAAATATGTTGAATATGGCTGGCAGAACTTAGTGTGCTGTCTATGTGTAGACCTGAGAATTTGCACTCATCTTCTATTTTCAGTGGAATATTCGTCAGCAAAATTTCTTGAGGTATGTCAAGTCCTGCATGGTTTGTTTTGAACATTACCTTTTTGGTCATATTATCATATGATATAAGTTAATATGGATTGATATTGAAAGAATGTCATGGATAAACTTCAACTGCACATTTTGAGGTGCAATTTTGCTAATATATTAGTTTGATAGCTTATTGATTACCATATCACGTTAAATTGGAAATATAATGCTAAAAAATCAGCATACTATGCTCTTATAAAGTTCCATTCAAGTCATGGCATTGCTCTCTGGGGAGCTTGTAGCAAAACACTTTTTTTATTGATTTTCACTCTACAAGATAGCCGTTTCGTACCTGTGAAGAGCAGAATTCTGGAAATCTTGCCGGCCTTTGCCGGTTATATATAATGGATTAAAGATAGAAGACAATAAAAAAATTCAGGATGAGTCTCAAACAGCTACTTACCAAGAAAGCTTAGTGTGAAGTGAAGGAATATCTTAGTGAGGTCCTCTAGTATCATCCCATGAGTTCGAATTTACAGTTTATTTCATCATCTATGACTTCGCTTGATATGGATCACGGATGGCTGCCCCTCTTGAAGGACAAAATGTTATGTGAAATTTTAAATAATTTGACAAATGTCAATAACGAAAACTATCTTCACCAGGTATTTGCACTTGAAAAGGAATTCGCCTAGAAGTTTTGAGAACGAAAACAGATTTAGTTTCCGAAACGTTAACAGATAAGTATTTTCATATATATCAGGTTTAATTTTTTTTGATAGTCAAAATTTGAGTTATACAAGAAGTTGCTGACTAATTGGACTTAATCTATCCAGGAAGAACTGTTTTTCAATAGACGCAGCAACTTTTCGGGGTAGATTGAAAATCTGCCCTTCTACACTTGTATAGATTCCAATATCAATTCTTATTTTTTCAGATTGTGGTAGGTTACAAACCCAAAAAACTACGGAATAAGCAAATTCCTTCTTGTGTAACTCGTGCTACTCATCAGGATCTCCCTACTCTCATCCTGCAGAAATCGAGTTCGTTATACAAAATGAAACTTTTTCTAACCGGTTACATTTGGATATTTCATGACCTATTGAACGGTCGATATTGATGTATCTACTCCTTTGATTGACCCATTGAAAAAAAGGTTATCATTTTTAATACCATTGAGAAAATCCTCCTCTGTTGTTTCATGAAATAATCGTTACAGTTCAAAAGTACCATAATCATAAGAGTTTTCTTCCTTTGTTTTATAGAAATACCTCATGGATCCTATGTATTTCATCCAAATTTCGAGTACTTGGTACAAAAATTAGGCAAAAATAAAAGAGATTTCTTTGTAATTCAGCGCCTGTAGCGACTTATAAGGGGGTAGATGATTCAGATGAGCACTTCCTCCCTTATTGTGAATGAACCGAACATATATGATATACAAATATCAACAGAGATTTTTTTCATTAAATTTCTATATTCATCCATTTTGAGAGGAAAAATAAAATAATACATCGTCAGAACTCTGTTCTCCCTTCAAAAATGATTCTTTTCGGAAGCAGATTAAGCTCCATTAATTTTTTTTCCATCGTTCGTGAAATATCATCGTTAAAGTTTTCGTCTTCAACAGACTCCAAACCGAAACTCGATTAAATATTCAGATTCTGAAATGCACAACTCCATCTCGTTTCACATCCTCAATTTGGTCCATCAAAATGAATTAAATCTCGCCATTCCATATTTGGAGTGATCCCCAACGATTCTAACCCGTTTCATTCATGTTCAGAAGTCGTGTTAATTTGTTTAATGAAACCCAAACCGGATAGCCCCCGAGCTCTCGTCAAGAATGACGCTAATGAATTGAAGATCCGAAAACTCCGACTAGTGGTAATTGAAACGCCGCAGTCTACAATCCGGATTCATGCGAGTCCGGAAAACAAAAACAGCAACTACGACGCCAAGATGAAAGACTAATAGGACATATTTAATTCAATTGAAGCGCGTAATCTCTGAAAACGTAATCGGGAAGTTGGCGATGCTAAATTTAAAGTTGGAGAAGAAATAACCCTTCTGGAGAATGCAGTTCGGTAGTTTAAAGTCTTGGCTTGAATTCATAACGTAATCCGGATTTCAGGGGGTTCACTTGTGAATTCTTGAAGAACATCCAGAACGTCTTAGGCAAATTTCATTGGATGTTCAACGTGAGTTGTAATCATTTATTAGAATGCTCTTCTGGCACTCATGAGCTATGGTGCATTCACGTTGAAGATAGAGTACTCGTAAACAAATACAAGTGATGGGTCGAGTAGATCAGGGCAAGACATTGGATCCACTGCAAAGAGGTATTTGGCATTTTCATTGAATTATTTCACAAAATCCACAATTTTGAATCGACTCCTTTATTTTTTTGGGTTGGAGACCGTCACAATCAAAACTGATATATACTCCACATACGCCTGTATGGCTACTTCCGTGAGATTATGATCAACCAAACTTTCGGTATTTTCATGAACATCATCTTTGTAAACGAAGGGATCATATTCTTCTAGATACCATTCAAATGCCTTATCTTTATACTTTTTCGAAAACCATTAGCATTTGATACCACATTGTTTTCAAATTTTTCCATAACTGTATTGGACATATTGACATAATCCTTCAGTCAATACCTCATGTCCCTCGTTTGTCTGAAAAGATGAAACGGATCGGCAACGGGTATAATATCATAACAACTTTCATAACAACAAATACTTTACGTTTATACTGACACATACCAAAAACGAATAACTCAACGGAAAACTGAAGAAAAATCAATTATCAAATTCCTTGATGGTGCGGTCAAAAATATATCGGTGAAACGTCTCGACCTTTGGAAGTGCGAAAGAGTGAACACAAGGTGTACATCAAAAACAGATAGGTGGTTCTAAATCATCAGAACACATTCTTACTGCCGATTGAGATCACACAATAGAATGGAATGATATTAAAATGTTAGCAAAAGAGGGCAATGGCAGAAAACGAAAATAAAAGGGATCTTCTTTCAGTATGCTATCTGGGGAAGATTGCAGCTCTATGAGTTCGCTTGTTATGAATCGCGGATAGCTGCCTCTCGTGAAGGACAAAATGTCATGCCAGATATAAGATTTTTGATAGGTCTCAATTAAGAAATTGTCAATAACAAAAATTTGCATTCGAAAAGGAATTTGCTTACAAGTTTTGGGAAAGAATTTGAGTCATACGACAAGATACTGACAAATTGGACTTGTTCTATCCAGAAGGAACTGTTTTTCAATAGATGCAGCAACTTTTTGGTGTGGATTGAAAATCTGCCCTTCAACACTTGTATAGATTTCAATATTCATTCCCAGTTCTTATTTTTCAGACTGTGGCAGTAAAAAACCCAGGAAACTGTATACCATATTTCAGATTTCTGAAACATCCATACTTGAGGGCTTAATCTTGGAATAATGTTATCTATTATGAGATACTCCCATGAATATTCAAAAATAACTTTTATTTTAGGTGACCTATTGAATTCCACCAATATAATTTTAAGTGGTACGGTTACACAAGCAGACCGGTTACGAGCCAAATGGCCACTCTTCCGTGAGTTCGATGTGGGTAGGTATATTCGATTCATATATCACTTCTATTGTAACAATTGAATGTGGAAGAACTGTACCTACTGTGAGGACGATGAACCCAAGGGAGTTCTTGAATATCCAGGTTTATAATTAGAAAATGCGTAATTGAAAAACGCCTCTTTCACTAAGCAATTAAATATTCCATTACAATATCAAGGGCGACATAAATGAACTCTTGACATAATAGCCACGTAATTATAACATCTAGTTATGGAAGCCAACCCTTCGGTGAAGAAAAATCTCCAAGGACCTTTTTTATACTTCGACTCTCAATATACCCTATTACACCGAAGTGTAATAGGGAAGCCGAGAAAAATGTCTGACTGAAATAGGGGAAGGAAGGGTGAATATGAGGGAGATGTCGGTTGTTTCTTGGGAATCATTTGGGTATGTTTTATATTTCTGAAAGTGTTCACCTCCAGTAATACAAACAGTTCCCTCAAGATTCTGAAATTATAAGGTACTCATCTTATCTTTTGACATAAAGAATACTCATTCTTTCATCAGGAAATACATGCCAATTACCCTAATTTCGAATCGATAACACTTGTACAGGGCAGTTAGTTATTTCAGTCATGAGTAGAAAAGAAATGTGTTACCATTGTCCAAGAACATCAAACTGGAAAGCACCAACTTATAAATAGCAATCTTAGTGATTTCATCACCAATTAATCTCCTTTGAACCCTGCCAATTCCTGTGGGGAATTGTATGTCCGATAGTAACTATTCTCATCTCGGAGAATACCCCGATAGCCCTGAGGAATGACAAAACTTAGTTTAGTTCACGTATCCAAGGAAGAATAATCTGCGATGAAAATGTCATCATAGCCCAGGCATTCTTGGGATTTTTTCAAGGTGAACTTTCATTTGAATGAGCGAGAAGTATACACCTAGCTTTTCTCCTTTATTCGAAATTTGAAACAGATAGGCTAGGTCACGTGGAGTTTTATTTCAAAGGGGATAAATTTTACACATTATGTTTCAAACATAGTCATCAAACACCCAGAGAGGGGGTGTAAAAAGCTTGAAATTTCGAATGAGAAGTGGGGTCGAGTGATGTATCATGTAGAAAGGTACAAGATCATCTTTCCAATGATACTTCATTCATTGAAATTTTCCCAAAATGTGAAAACACATGATCTCAACCTCACTATTTTCCCCTAGAAGATGAAAGAAACTAACAGCTCTTGGTTGTCCTATTTGAGATATGGTTAATGAATTTTTAGATTGAAAACCATAGAAAAAAAATAAAATATCATTCAAATTTCAGTTTCCTTGATGATACAAACGAAAGAAAAAATAACAATGTTCAGAAAACACCGTGAAGTCATTGTTTGTTTTAAAGAAAATTGTGAACATTGAAGACTATAATTCTGAAGGCGAAGCCGTTTGTTAAAACGGAATATCAAATTCGAATCCACAATCATTTTTTCTACCCTCACCTATGAATATGCTTACTTCCCTATGATTCACTAAACGGATAAGTAGGAGAGTCCAGTCAACTGAATCGTTATGATTTCATATCCACACAAGGTGTGATATGAATTCCACCAATCACACGAAAATAAAATACTTGGTCGCCAGGGGCAACTTGCAGAAACGCCACAATTCTGATCTGTACACATACAAACACGAAATCCAAGCTGTTTTATTCAAGGATAAATAAATGTACTCATATGTAAAATATTTTTTTGTTCATTGAGTCAAGTTTGAATTGTCACAATTGATGTTTTTTTTCGTGGAATTGAAGGACTCATACCTCTCTCCACGCCAATAATTATTATTGAAATAAATTTCGCTTAATACTCAGCAACTGGCACTGAAACGTATTATTGCCTAATTCAAAAAGGGTTTTGGGTACATAGCTCCTCCTTTCACAGCGTCCTTGATTTTTACTGTAACATAGCTCCTTCTACCACTATCTATCTGCTCATATACAGTGTGGTCCACTAAGTCTGCAACAAATGGGAAACTTTTTTATTATCGATTTCTCAGAATATTTTATTCCTGACAAAAGTTGGTGCATGTTCCAAAACTATACCAAGTGTACCTGAAATGGCTTTATGACAATCACCATACAGGATAGGCCAAAAAATATAAATTTCGTTCAAGAGTTAAGTACCCTTATTTCAGAAAATATAGAAATATGTTGAGGAGAAATGTTGCTTAGAATTAAAAGTTATGTTCAGATACGAAGTCACTGACTGCTATTCGAGTTTTTTTTCTTTTGGAAAATTTTGAATTACCCCCGTATGATACATATTTTTACTATTTTGATTCAATATGTATTTGAAGTAGTTACAATCAAATCGGTTTGGAGTATTTCTTATCAAATTAAAGTGAATTTGTATAATTTACATGGATTTGTATTTTTTTAGGTGACCGTCAACTTCTTGTTTGTTGCAACGATATTTAACAGAACTCTAAAATAACACAAAAAACCTTCTTTAACGAGGCAAATACTTTACTAACTACATAAAAAATTTTGTGTTATTTTAGAGTTCTGTTAAATATCGTTGCAACAAACAAGAAGTTGACGGTCACATAAAAAAATACAAATCCATGTAAATTATATAAATTCACTTTAATTTGATGAGAAATACTCCAAACCGATTTGATTGTAACTACTTCAAATACATATTGAATCAAAATAATAAAAATATGTATCATACGGGGGTAATTCAAAATTTTCCAAAGGAAAAAAAAAATTCGAATAGCAGGCCATGACTTCGTAACTGAATATAACTTTTAATTCCAAGCAACTTTTCTCCTCAACATATTTCTATATTTTCTGAAATAAGGGTACTTTACTCTTGAACGAAATTTATATTTTTTGGCCTATCCTGTATGGTGATTGTCATAAAGCCATTTCAGGTACACTTGGTATAGTTTTGGAACATGCACCAACTTTTGTCAAGAATAAAATTTTCTGAGAAATCGATAATAAAAACGTTTCCCTTTTGTTGCAGACTTAGTGGACCACACTGTATAATGAAAAAAAGCGAATCCTGGCGTTGCAAGTTAAAAATGGTCATAACCCCTTTTTCCACAACAAAATGAAATATTTCCGAAAAATGTTCCTCGACTACTTCTTCCACTTACCCCTCCATAATAAAAATTTATCACGAAAACATTTTCAAAAATCAAATATTTCAGCGAATTATCTTTAAATTTGAATTGTCACAGGTGATGTTTTTTTTGTGGAAATGAAGGACTTCATCTACTCTTGTGTGTGGTACTCTGAGATTCTTGTGTCAATAGATAAATGATTCGCAATTCTTGAAAGGAAGTATAGTTTTTTCGAAAAATTTTCAGTGATATATATAAAATGTGCATCAGAAGAGAGTAAAGTATCTAGTTGAAAGCCCAGATACATGAGAGTTGTTACGATTTCAATTTGCACGTTCTCAATCATTATATCAAAGTCATTCACGTTTATCAGCCTAAATTTGTATTCAGTCGACATGATTACCGCTATGGTTTTTGCAACATTGAGTTTCAGCTTATTAATCTTCAAGTATTCACTTACACCTGTTAGAACATCATTCATCTTCTGTGAAGCAGTGTTAAGTCACCAATAACTACATGCTAATAATGTGTCAAGGCAAATGAATTTATGAACTCACAATTCACGAAGAGTTCAATATCACTCAGGCATTCAGGAGTGGTCCTAGGACACTTCCCTGGGGTACCCCAATGTCATCGCAAATTTCTCGTGAAGCTGAATTTCTAACTCTGACTATACCATGTGGCCACCATATCCACTCTTGTTGTACAAACTGATATTCTAGACGTTTTTCTCCGAATGACGAAAAATCACACAAACATTTTCCTGTTACCAAAACGACGGTGCATAAATCCGCCAAGCATTTCACTTCCCGAAATGATGAACCAAAACGAGTGGCCAACTCGAGTTCCAAAACAGGGAGACTTCTAAATTACGGTGTAATCAAACCTCTCTCTCTCTCTTCCCGCCCTTCCCGCATTCCCATCCCCTAACGAACTGTGTTTCCGTAATTACGTGCAAACAAGTCTGTGGATGGGGTGTCACGTGAGTGACCCATCCAGCAGTGCCCGTCGGAGTGCAAAGTTGGCTCTGGAAAGTTGACTGGAGTTCGCGATTTTTGTGTCTGAAAAAGCGATAAAACGAAAGCGGAGAGGGGTGTTAATCAGACATTTATGCCACTGTTTCGGCATGGAGGAGTGGAATTTATTCAACTGGCGGTAATTTGAAAAAATATTTTATTTACAACCATATATGTAATGCTGTCATTACTAACGTCATTGAAGGTTGGGAAGTGTCACATTACACACCCCTAATTTCTGCAATCATTACATCTATTCTAGACTTTATCTGTCATTTATTGACTATCTGACATTTATTTATATTGGTGACCATTATCTACCCCGTATATCCAATAGTCACGGTAACAATATAACTACTTGATTATTCTGAGGAAACCGCGTTCTTGGTAATTTGTCGTTAAATGTAATATTCTAGATATGTTCAGAACGAAACAGAGATTTATTGATTTCAATCGAAATGTGATGGTTGTGAATAAAATAGTATACATACCTCGGTAGGGTGTTTCATTCCTGTCTCGAGATCATAGCTATCCTCGACGCTTTTCGTCTCGGTTCGTCTCATAATATTATCAAAGCCACTTTCATCAACAAGTACTTGTCGTCGAGAGCTTCGTTCAAAACTTTTCTATTTCAGGTCGTTCTAATGCCTTAGACTTCTTTGGTTCGTGTCCCTGTGATTTGCTTTTCAAAGAGCTACTTAGTTTGCCATATTTCGAAATTTCGATTTTTTTATAAAGGTGGGTAGTCGAGCGAAGCTTCGAGTATTTGAAAAAATCTGAATATTCAGTGATAGTGGTACAATATTCAAACAATGAAAGGATCCACTCAGCTAAAAAGAGAAAGCTACTCATTCGACAATGACCAGTATTATTTCTAATATATGGTGATTCGATGACAGTTCTGATATCGAATGATAGTTATTCATGGTACTAGTGTGTTACGTTGAAAAAAGGTGACTAAGGAAACATAACACACGAGTGGCATTCAATGTTTCATCCAACACATGACATTTAGGACTGTCACAATTAATGTCATTTCGAACTGTCAAATAACACATTTTGTGTTTTGTGTTATTTGATAATTCACTTTCCTAAAATACTTCAATATTGACAGTCATAACTGTCATGTGTTGGATGAAAATAATAATACATTATTTGCTAGCTGATGTATGATCATTTGCAATATGAAAAAGTAGTAGATTTTGACAGATTAATGAAAAATCAGAATAATGACTCGCTAGTGGTGCCTATGTCCATACTCACTGGAATTCAATTTCACAACCCATGTAACAATGTTGGCCAATGTCCCACATCGGCTCTCATTTCATCTAGCAAGAATGGACATCAGCCCTCAGTATAAAGCTCCTTTTGTTCATTGGAGATACCTAAGATTTCTGCCATTTTCAAACATGAACATTGCATTATCCTAAGTATACAGAGCCAAATAACGCAATTTGGCAAAATATTGAAATTGGCCTTTTTTCCCAAGAGGTACCCAGATATAAAACCCCAGAAAAAACTGGAACAAAAACCGATCAAATAAGTTATTGTACCATCTACCCACGAAGCATCCAAAATCATACCACAATAGATGGTCAAACAATACAACGAATAATCAAATAATGTAACAACAGTTGCCTGTCATATTTTTAAATATTAGGACTCAATAAACCGCGACACGTGTTTCGGTATACAATAGCTTCCTCAAGCAGGAACTTTAAATTAATTTTTGAACCCTGATATATCAAAATCTTGCAGGCAACTGTATAGTATTTTTTTAATATGGATTTTCATCAAGTAAGGACCACTCCCATTCAGTATTTACAATAAATGATGTTTAGCATCAACACCTGTTGATCCTGATGAAAAATATCATTTCGATATTGTACCTATAGATTAAAAGAACTATGGAATGAAAAAGAATAATCTCATGGTTTAAGTGGACTCTTATATCTTCTGATTGGAATTTGAATGGGACGCCAGAAATTTCTCAGAATTAAGGTAAATCTCACACTCGGTTATGTTTTTACAGCACTGAGCTGTGCTAACACCCAGAGGGAATCAGCGGAAACAGAGTTATGAAAAAATTTCATAAATCTTCAATGAGTTGTTCCTCCCAACTGAATTCACCAAGCATCACCAAACCCTGCAAAGTGTACACGCAGCATTTTCCCGTCATGTGTTCGAAACGTCGAGGGATTGAAATCGCGATGTGGAAAATCGTGCTTCGAAATACACTTTTCTGTGTGTCTGGAAAATGGAATCAACCATAATTGTGTTTGCTTTTCCGAATAGTATTTTCCGCAAACGTGGGTGCGAAGACAAACACTGGTCAGACCGCAAGAAAGAACAAACAACAAAGAACCGACGTCAAAATAATGAGTTCCTATGCAAACGATAGCGAAGTGACAAGAATTAATTTGGCTTCTCTGTTGACGCTTCGAAAGAAACATAGCAATTGTACAAAGTATCAGAATTCGCTAATTATCAGATCCCTTTTGATAATTGCTTCATATAATATCCAAATTTCGTCCTGTAACTTATGTTTCATTCGAAAAAGTTTTTATAATTCAATCGAAATAATTTCCATCATGGTTGTTATTATCGTTTGACTTTCTGCTACGTTAATGAAATACTCCTTACTCCTTCGAAGTATATCTAGTGAAAAAATGGATCTTCGAATCATCACTCTGATGCAATAAAAGCTGTATTGCTCTCATTTATTTTCTCCTAATGGGATTTTGGTTTCACATAAGCTTCAAAAAAATTTTGTTTACAACCACCCATGGAACAAGTGCTCATCGTACTAGCAGGCAAAGTCAACCAAAAACTTCGAGACTGTATTCTTTCACCAGAATTTAAAAGCAAAGAAAATTTGTGAACAAGCTGTGTTTATAAGTACTCGTAACACCATATTCGATTGGGGCAGGGTGAACCTGTATAAGCAACAACTCCAAATGTTTTCCATTTAATTTTTTTATCCATAAATGGTTTTGTGTTACGGACACTCTGAGGTCCAAGTTATATCCTGACTCGAATGGAAATCAAATACGAATAATATGAGGTATTTAAATACTAAATTTCCAATGAATGATGTTATCAACACATGGATATATCCGTTGGATCAATATTCCCGTTGCTACATCAAGATAGTCGTTTCCTGTTTTCCTCTGCTTGATTTCTCTCCAGAAACAACTCGATTCGAAGAGAAAATTATCAAGAATACACGTGCCCTCTGCGCCATATCCTTTTACTCGAGTAACAACGTAACAATAATCGTAAAAATAATGAAGTTGAAACGTTGTTCTTGAACACAATAAAAGTTGGTAGTATCCGGATACGTGGTCTTTTTCACCTGGAAGAAACCTTGGATTGGCATATATGCTTTGCAGGCTAGTAAGTGGATAGTTAGATAATATTTGAGAGTTCCTCCGATTGAATATGAAACTTGAGGAGTTTCATAGGTATTAATTGCCAGAATAGTATTAAGAGATGCATGTGATGAAAATTTGGAATATAATATTGTCATTTCCAAATTTAATTGATATCAAAGACGATCATCATCGAATACTTGATGATATTGTCTCTTCTTTATTTCTATAACAAGACTGGTTTGGAAGTCCTGAAATAAGTCGAAGTAGTCGTTTCGTTGATTCGTTTAGACCATGTCACACATCACCTAGGACCTATACTCATATAGGGAACCTATCACAACTCTGGCTGGTGCTACTGCGGATATTGAATATCCTCAGTCGAGTTCGGAGGTCGAAACTCTAGACATCACCTTGAAGATGGCAAATGAGACTTTGCCGAATTGCCGAAACGTCATGATAATTATGTGCTGACTGATAATTCCGGTTGAATCGCGTCTGGAATTCTTCTTCTGTCGACGTTTCGGCTCCCACTTTGGAGCTATTCTCAAACAAGACTTCTTTGTGACTTGGTGGCAAGGACTAAGTCTCCTTAAGTCCCAGGTCTCACTTCGACGAAGTGAAAACTGTGGTTTGGTGGGGAGAAGGTTGGTATTCATAGCTGAATGAGAATCCGACGTTGATGAGACTGTCGGACCACATACAGGTCTGGTTTGAAAAGGATTATTTGATGGATTTGTTCGATGGGATGGTAACGGTTTCCAGGAATTTGGTAGCCTTTGTGAGTCGTCTCATTTGTTGAGGCATTGAGGGTGTTCTTCAATTTCTATTTCTTCGCGAATTATTCTGGAGTGGAGTGTTTTTGCTGTGGCAATGGTCTGCGTATTGTTGAAGTCAATTTTGTGTCCGGTTTCGTGGTGATGTTTGAAGAGAGTCGAGGTCATGTCCGAAATACGTACTGCTAGTTTGTGCTCGTAGGACCTGTTTAATACCCGTTGGTTCGTCTGTCCTATATATGTTCTCGGGCAGTCCTGTCAGGGAATTCCATATATTCCTTGTGATTCGTTGGGTATCATGTCTTGAGGTAAGCGCAGGAAAGAGGATATTCGATTGTTTGCTGTAAAAACTGTCTTGATGTCATATTTTTTCATAATTCGACTCCTTTTATCAGTGACTTTCGTAATGAGAGGAAGGAAAGCTTCAGGGCGTTCCTTTCCTCTACTCACATTTCAGAGTTTCTATAATCGTTCATAATAGATTTCTATAGACTCTTGGCATAAAATATACGATGTGTTGTTTCTGTTTTCTCCCGTATCATAAGGTGAATTTGGGATCTTCTTCCATCACTATTGGGTACACAATTTCATTCTTTCGGAAATGATGAAATGATATTTCTCATCTAAATAAGAAAAAAATTGTAACACAAGAGAAAATTTTACCTTGCATAACTACATTATACAGAAGTAACTTCTCCTTGCAGATTACATACATATTTTTTTTATATGCAGATTCACACGAAAGGGAAGCCCTGTAATTTTTAAAGAACACCGCGTGAATCAAGGGACAGGAGATAAGAATAAACATTCACTTTGAATTTTTGAAGTTTGTAAGTCTCAGGAAAAACTTTTTTTGGCAAGTTGCAGAGCATAGCTGTTCTCCCTGAGCCAAAAAGATTCGACAGGTGTCCAAATTCACAACAAAGGGGTGGGAATTCTGTACTCGCTGAGTCATCCGTGTGGATCCTGCCAAGGGGGGACGAATGATAACAATTCGGAAGAGCATAGACCGTGAAAATATCTATAGAGGAGAGACAAGTCTTCGACCCTTCTACGATGTTCCACTGAAGTGAGCGAGTCTATGAGCAAAGAATCACCAACAAGACGAATAGAATAGAATTGAAAAGCCTTGATGAATGTTTTGGTGCCGAACTCCACACATGACAACTGTATTCCATGACAGGTCGTACCTGAGCCTTGTGGATCATTAAAAGATGACGAGAAGTGGGGTATTTCTTCGCATGAAATAGAAATCCAAGTTTCTGTGAAGCACTTTTAGCGATCGATACCACATGGTTCTCCAATGAGACTCTGGAAGAGAAACTGATATGAAGAGTGCTGTCGTCCGCAAAACTATGTACTGATCAAGATGTTTTCTCGAGCAAATCATTGATATGAAGCAGAATCAAGGTGGGCGCAGAACTGAACCCTGTGGAACATCTACATTCATTGGGAGAATATCAGATGATACTCCATCAACAACCACATACAGAGACCTATCATACAAGAAACTCTTCAACAAAGCACACAACTGTGGAGGCAAATCATAGCTTTTTTAACTTATATTTGAAGTCATCTGTTATTATTAGGTGGGTCTTATTTGATAGGTACCCTTTCTTGAGTCGTCCAGTACGTCTTACTGAAAGTGTGCGTTGCCTGGGCTCACAATAATTATGGAAACGTCATTGCAATAACAATAATCCGAATTGCTTCTTACATCAGCCGTTTCTAAATTGAATCAACTACCATCCGACCATATGCTACCCGCGTCTTGGATAGAACTCACATTATTACGGCGAGAGAACCAACTCCCATAATCGTAAAGGGTTGTTTTACCTGAACAAATACAGCGAATTTGAATTATACGTTCCATAGTGGAGCGCACATTAAGCTGCATTGTTCCCTTGTAATAATATTGGATATTAGATAATGATATTGCGGGGTACGAGGCAGCTAGACGGGGGCGGCATGATTTAGTGTTAAGTGATATTAGGTGAGACATTGCAAGTGCGATGTCGCGTGAAAACTACTCGTTTTGATTGAGATGGGGCCAGGAGTGGGATTCGGAGGTATGAAGTGGCGGTATAAACACGTTTCGGTTATTGTTTGGAAGGCATTTTTTTTTGAGGTTGATAATTTTTCTTTCCATAGTTTTTGGGTTGTTGACCTACCACAATGTGGAGGAATAAGGAATTAACATTGGAATATGTACATGTGTATGAGTGAAGTTTCCTTCTTTTCTTCTTCGAAGAACCTGCGTCATTGGAGAAGCGTTCCTTTTAAATCAAATAAGTTATATCAGTCAGCAACTTCTCATAAAATGTAGAAGGACTTATTTTGCTTTACATTCTTTATATCCGTTGGAAATGAAAAAAACAAATGGAGGTTTGGCTTGATGACAAAACCACGTGTCAGTCGTCCAGCTTCGATATAAAATTATTCAAAGCTGTAAAACTTGAAATAGTTTCAATTTGTGACGGAACAAGATGAATGATTTATTGAATTGAAATATACTCGTATGACAATAACGAATTGTAGTCAATACGACATTGACAATGCACTAGAAACAATTTACAAGAACAATACAAATTCTTTTGTTGCTTTTGCTTCTCAACCAACCTCAATTTGAAAAACTTGAAACTGATATTGGAATATATACGCATGTGTAGAACTTCAGATTTCTAATTTTCCCCCCAAACAGTTGCTGCGTTTATGAAAAAAACAGTTATATCTGATCGAAACGGGTTCTATTAGTTAAAAAATTCTTGTGAAACTTAAAGCCATCAAAAAAACGTTTCGGAAACCTAATCCACTTCCGTTTTCAGAACTCGTTCACAAATTTGTTCTTTCAAGTTCATTTTTTCTGGGCTCACCTACAATAAATGTCCAAGTGAAAAATAGATTTTATTCATGACTATTGTATAATGTACCCATTATACGTTTGTTTGCTCTACCTTGATAATACCCGTTATTCACTGGTGAATATTCATTGCTGTCAAATACTTTCTTGATTCAGCAATTATATTCCATATTTTTGCTACAAACAATCGGTTTTTGAAATTTTGTCGTGTGAACCACCAAATATTTTCAATTTAGTTCTGTACCTACATATAAAAATAGCAAGGAGCACCTACACTGACCTATTAGCAACTATGAATGTGCGTGTCATTTCGAAATAGCTTTTGAATGTAAACCATTTTGACTCAAATCTGTCAACAGTGTTGAATTTAAAATTTGTTGAAATGAAATAAGAGTGTTTCTAAAAGTATGTATGTATTATAACAAAATTTTCCAACAAAAACACTTCAACAACTTTTTTATTGGTCGTGGATGAAATATAGTATTTTACTATTGATATATTTTTAGCAATATATTTATGATGTTGAAAAATAAAGTGAGAATTATAAAATGTATTGAATAGCTATTGAGGTGCTTGTTAGAGGTGAATACGATATGAGAATTTGGTGAATAATTCGCCAATGAAATTGATGATATTCCAACATAATTTTTGATGATTTTCAGATATTGTTGAAACTAGTACCTATTCTTCAACCTCCGCAAATATCCAGAACATTCTATAATTCATGGATATTAGGAATGTCCTAGAAGCCATTTTTTAGGCTTCCTCAACGCTGGAACTGGAAAAGGAAAAGTAAAATTCTTATGACATCTCTTTTCGGGGCAAAATTTTATATTTGCCCAGAAGGTAACTGCAATATGAGCAATGCTATGAAAAATCAAAATTGACTGACATTTTCATAAGTTGCGTATCGTATTTTTATAAATTTGGAGATAAAATTTCGAGAAATCTATAAATATTTCGTATACTTCACCTTGGCGACGTTCTGGAATCTAGTCTGTTTCCATTTTCAAGGATCCTTCTGAAAATTTGTGATTTGATAGTTATTTTTGGTAAGTAGTGTCAGAATGTGATACTGGAATAAGTCATTCATTAACAGCTCTGCTAAGTGTCGATTTTGACACAAACTACTTCAAACTGAATCTTCCCTTTTCAGAAAAAGTATCCAGCTTTATTCCATTTTCAATGAACAAGTGGCAATCTTTTTATTTCAGTTCAACAAAATGCAAGTAGCCTCTATGGGTTTCCTTTCTGTTCCATTCTGTTCTGTCATTGAAGAATTACTAAATTACTATTATTCCAATCAATGACTTGTTCATTTCCCATCTTCCCAAGTTGTTTTTGAGTCCAGTTATTCTTATTTCTAATGACCTTGATGTTTCGCCAGTATAAACACTCACATACACATGAGATACAATAAGAACAATTTTTCCAATTCTGTTCCTCATCTGAAGGTTTGTTTCAACTCAATAGGGATCTGACATTGAACCTATAGATATAATGCAATGAGTCAGTGGTATTTCAAATATCTCAGGATCCATGACTCTCTGTCATGAGTTTCATAATTCAAAACCGGATAACTGAAGTAATAACATTCATCTATCTTCATTTGAGATGCATAATTGCGAATATGATATACCACTGCTAAAGTTATCAGTAGGTTCACCAAAATTTTTTATACATAAAATAATTGTGATTCTATCTCAACTTCAAGTGGAATGCACTTTTGTCTGAGGGATCCTTAAATATCCTGAATGATTCACTACACATTCGGTAAGTACTCAATTTTTCCAGCGTCAACTACCAATCAACAATCCCTTCAAGATCCATTTAAATACTCCCAAACATTGACTGTTGGAAATTTATCACCGAAACAATTTTGGGATATCCGATTCGGTCTCAACGATGGCTCCGATCCTGTCATAAATTTCCTAAACCGCAAATGATGAGTAGCAATACGGATTCGTCTCAATGAAGCGAGGCTAATTTCTTGCTGCTATTAGCGCCATTATGTCAACGGTATGTTCAGTGTATTGGAAATTACTACATATTGCGACTGTTGCTGTATGCTGCTTCGGCCTGGTGGCACTTCTACCCTGCTTACTGAATTATATCGTGATGACAACATCAACACAACATAACAATAGCTCTGTAGAGGGGAGAGCACAACAAAATTCATTGAAAATCACCTTATTCCGCCATAGATTGAAAAGGTGCATTTGAGCTACTGGTCTTGATCGTGCCTTTTGTTTTTCTCAATAATATCACAGAACTTCGTCTCTATTTACATTTCCTGTCACTGGTTCCAATCTTCATTGTCATTTCGTCGCAGAATGTCGAATTTAATTTTTCACGCCATTTCAACCAACTATTTCAAATCCATAATGATCCTGTATGAAAATAAATTTTCAAATGTTTTTTATTTTTTTTAATACTGATATTACTTTCGAAGACATGTTTTTTATGGTTGTAGTTCTTGTAGAAAACTTTTCCTAGAGATCAATTACCATAACACCAAACTGATATTTTTGCACTCGACGCGCGTTTCGCTAACAAGGTTAGCATCTTCAGGAGGGGAAAATTGATAGTATACACCAAAAGTTACAATTTCATCGATTATTTGTGGTTCTTGAACACCTGACAAGAAACTAACCTCTTTTCATGAATCCCAAATGAATAAATTGATCGCGAAGCGGAGGAACTGAAATATTATGGTTCAGCTCTTCTTAATGAAATGAAATGATATCAGTTCGCTGTTTTCTTGATTATTTATCTATACAGAAAGTTTAAACTTCAACACCAATGGCTGCATTCTCATCGTTCAACTGATATTCAGTTTGACAAAATGGTTAAGGCTTTCCACATCTTGATGTATGAGCCTATGAAGAAGCTAGCCAATCGCGCCAACGAAATTCCAAAAAACGACTGCCTTCAAACCCGAACCAAACTAGCGATACTGATATTCAGTTTTCATTACATCAATACTTGCAAATAATTCATTCCTAATCATGAAAACAAGCACTTTAATGAACTGATTCGTTTTTTTTTTTTCAGGTAAGTATCGTTCAGAATGATGTCCCAATAATGGAAATAATTTCAAGGCGACTGGATTGGTGTAGGAGGCTTCGATCTTCTGAAGAGGAAGCTATTTTTTTCTTGAGAATGGTGAATATGCATGATATTTTAATTTTTCTGAAATCAATATTCTAGTCGTATTAGATTGAGAAGCATTTTTCCATTGATTTATCATTCATACCCACAAAAAATTATATAGAAGTGAAAAATGGCAAAGTGCAAATTTACAAAATGCGTCACTATTTGTTGAAACGAATTGAGTTTATCGGCATCAATGGTCTACTTGGTCAGTGGTGTGAGGAGAAAGTTCCAAACTTGTCTTTCTGTGGTGATTACTAGTAAAACTGCGTTATTTGTAGGTCTAGGATCATGATTGAAACCTGTTTTTGTCCGAACACATTCGGACAATTCACCTGAAATAGATTCATTTATGAGGACAGCAAATGTTTGCAACAAACTCCACTTTAACATACGCAGAGATCAAATGAGTGAAAGCTGCCAGGTAATCATTATCAATATGTTGTGAGGTTATTTTGAACCGAATTTTTCACTTCAAATAGCTAATACATATCTCACTTCTGACTCATCAAGCTGTATATATATATATATATATATATATATAAGAGAGGAGAGGAAGTCTTTGCTGACAAGTTAAGAACAAAACTCGGGAATTATATTTGGGACAGCAGCAAAAGCGAAAGTGTACTCTTATAACAATATATTTCCAATATTTCGACAATCAATTGTTGTCATCATCAGGGAGCTACAAAATAATGTTAATGAATGAAAATATGACATAGAATTTTTATCCTTACTTACATTGTTAGTGAGGATGGTCGCATGAGATGGTTAAAGAAGTCAGATGACACATAGTAAAATTGTTATAAATA
>JAVJAQ010000978.1:0-89213 GCA_032362365.1 Zygogramma bicolorata
TCCACTAAACAAAAACAACTTCCATAGTTCATAGAAAAATGGGGTATCTTTTATCTTTGGAGGGTATTACGAGAACAGTGTGCTAGTTTGAGTAATACATAGTTGTTTGTCAACAGCAAACCACAGCCATTTCAGTAAGAATGCAAAAACACGTTGCTTTGTCTCCGCGCCCTAT
The DNA here is from genome assembly GCA_032362365.1 of Zygogramma bicolorata. Taxonomy (NCBI): domain Eukaryota; kingdom Metazoa; phylum Arthropoda; class Insecta; order Coleoptera; family Chrysomelidae; genus Zygogramma; species Zygogramma bicolorata. The sequence goes on from JAVJAQ010000978.1 coordinate 176, forward strand.
TGGATTTTGAGCTCTAGGGAACATGGCACTCTTTTCAAATATTTTTTAAAACACATTCATAAAACTTTTGTGCGGATTATTGCTTATGAATGTATACATAATAGGGCTTGAATGGATCGAAAAGGCACTTTCAATGATCGGACATGTAAATTGAGCATAAAGTAGTGATTCAAAGATAGCGTTATATATTAGAACACACACCCTTCCAATCATCATTTTGTTATTCGTTTTTCTCTGAATATCCAAACTGCAACCATCTGGAATTGGAACTCTAAAAGGAATTAATAACCCGACCAATTTCACTGTCTTGCAGGGCTGAATGCGTAGTGATACACCATCGGTTGTCTCGCTAAGTCATAGCACGTTCTCTCTTCTTCGTTTGTGGTTCGCATCTCAGACAAAGTTGAAACAGAATGAAAAAAGTTAGGTGTTAGTTGATTTGAGGACGCTATTGAATGAAACAATGCTTTCCTAAAAGTAGGCATTAATTACACACTAAGAAATATCAATACAAAAAAGATGGCACATTGAAAACAGTTAAAAAAGTCTCAATAAGTTATCACAATTTACATAAAATAAAAATATATAAATAAATAAAATTATTGAAAGAATTTCAGATATCTTGCAACACTACCCACATTCCCTATGTTCAAAGGATATTCATTCGTTCAAAAAATCGTCAAATCCGTCTGATACCGCAACAGACATAAAAAGGGCATTTCTTCCAGTGTGATGATCATTGTGCAGTTATTTCATTGCCAGTCGTGTTTCACCCAAGCACAGAGTATTAATGATTTGATAATTTTTTGGGATAATAAATTCGCCAACTTTCTGAAACGCATGATTTTCAACTAGAGAAGCATCACAAGATACCTGAATAATTTCGAGTTGAAATTAAATTATTCACAACTTTTTGAATATACAAATTGTACAGAACGGTTCCAAAATCCCCCAGTGAGTACAAATTCAACGGCACACGTCCATCATATGAACTTAAAACATTTCTGTTTGTCGTGAGGAATCCTTGTCTTGAATAATATTGAATCTGCCCTGTATTGTGTGTTCAGCAGCGGTGTGTAACCAAAAACCTATAAACGAAGTCCAGTTGATTATAATATTCAATAATAATAATAATGGGTCTTTATTGGGTTTTAACGAGTTGTTTTTCCATATAACTCCATATTTATGTGTGTGCTAGAGATTATTCAATAAAGACAAACAAAAATGCAGACAAAAAAATAATATCACTTTGTGGTAGTATTTTTGAGTCTTTTTCGAATCGATAAAAAAAGGAAAACAGAATTTCTATAAAAGAGGTTACATAAAAAAAATGAGTAAACTGAGTATATTTTAAATGTCGATTTGGAAGTTGAGACTCCTTGAATCTCTCAAGAGTTATTGGAAAAGTATTTTACCGGACCATTTCCGTATATTGAATTGATCTTTTGCCAATATCTATTTCTATTTTCTCTAATGATTCATAAAAAGTCTGAAATAGCTTCAAATCGAAAATGTTTGGTGTATACAATAAGCAATTCCCATAATTTATTCATACGCCCACTGGGGGGTTCAAGAGATAGTTGTCACTTAATGAAAATCACTTGTCTGGGCTTTTGAGAATGAACTGCTATCTCGATAAGTGAAATTTGAGTACAACCTTATCTCTATTTTGAAATTGAACAAGAAAAGTTGACTTTATATGTGATTCAGCGCATATCTCGCCTTATAGAAGAAGCTGTTTTTGAGGTATTTCCTTTTCCTTTTTTAATGTTACTTTTATAGAAGTGATGTATATCTTTCTTCTATTAGTGCAGATAATAAATGTATTCATGTTTCTAAATCAGATTACTAACCTGCGAAAAGAAGTTGATGCACTTGTGCCTCTCCTGAAAGTGGGTGTCGTCCTCGGAAAGGCTCTGCGGACAGCCAGGACACCTGAAGGTCCACCTCGACGTCACCTTCACCGGCGGCTTCCTAGTGACGTGACTCACCAGGAAATTCATGGCGATGTCTTCGCAGTTCATGTATTCGTCCACCTTGTCTCTGACTGCCTGGGGCAGCCACTTCCAGTAGAGGTGCAGGTAATGTTGGTGCAAGAAAGCGGCCCCCGTCAGCACCATGCTCAGCTCACAGCTGTAGTTGGAGTTGTACAGCCAGCCCGTTTTAGTATTGAGATCCCAAGCGTGGAATCTGAAAAAATAAATTGATGAAGAATTCTCCTAATAATCCAATATGGGCATTTTTCGGAAATCAATACACTATTGTAATGAAGCATTTGTAGACAAAATACTTATGTATAAGCTAAAAAATATTTTAGTGTTGTTCGGAGTATTATTTTAGTAAACGAACCCAGGAAATATCATAACAATATCATGGAGAGATAAAACAGTAGTTCTTCTTATTTTCTTAATTTTCACTGCTAATTATGATTCACTCTGAGAACGAAAAAAAATTCATCATTCACATAGAATCAACTTTTCCGTGATGAACACGTCGAAGGGAATCATATGCTACAGGTAAATCAGGTGCATTGGTAACTTTAGGTACCCCACTCTAGATCAGCGGTCGGCAAGTAGTTTTGGGTGGGGTCCGGATATTGTGGGAAAATTTTAATGGGGTCCAGAAAATAACAAATATTAATAATAAAGTGCTACATATTATTTTGGTTTCAAATCACATTCTGAATTATAAAAAAAATACAAGACCTCTGATTAATATGAAAAACCGACGGTCTTGAGCCAGTTTTTTATAGTTTGGTTCTCGAGTATGTCTTCTAGGTGAGCGTCTGTTAATCTCGAACGATTTTTTTTTTCAAAAAATTAATCTTTGAGAAAGATGTTTCACATATATGTATGTCGAGCCAAACATAGTGGCCAAATTGGTAGCTGGTCTTTTACAGTTTTCATATTTTTCTGGGACATGTTTGGCCGAAAATTCTTCAGTGGATACCGTTCTATACATTTGCAAAGACAAATCTTCTTGCAAATCAATTATCTCCATTTGAAGTGATGGCTTCGACAGATTAAACAACTTGGCAGCCACATCTGTCTATTTTGCCGCTGCATCAATTTCAAATGGAGATTTAACAAATGGAGATAGCTTGCCTTTCTCTGCAGTCTTGGAATTTTTTAGCAAATTCGTTCTAAAAAGCGGCCAGAAATTTCACAAACTATGCAATGTTTTGTTCAGAGGTCTCCTTTTTCAATTTAAGAATTGTCGGAAAATGAATAGATTCTTGTTTAACGATATCTTTTTCAAAAATATCCTGCTTACAACAAAAAGCAGACACGCTTTGAATCAGATCACATATTAATTTTCCATTTCCTTGTAACTCTGTATTGAGCGCATTCAAATATTTGGAAATATCTTTCAGAAAAGCCACAACCAGCATAATGCGCTCGCTGGCTCCCTGCGTTTCCAAGTTTTGTAAGAAGGAGGATACTTATCTTTCATTAGCCTGAAATGTTCAATAACTTGACCTTTACTTAGTCAAACGAACATTGTTGTGTTGTAGTGAGTCATAAAACACAGAATCAAATTCGGAAAGGAACTCTTTGAAATGTCGGTGCTGGAGAGCAGAATGGGATCCCATAAAATCAATCAACTTGACCAAGTTGTCCATCATTTCTTTGAGTGTAGCACTAAGTTTTCTACGAAGGGCTGCCTGGTGAATCATACAGTGATAGGATATTAGACCTGAATTTTTATCTCTGATTCTCTTTCCTACAACTTTTTCTTTGCCAATCATTGCTGCGGCCCTGTCAGTTGGAAGCGAAACCATTTTATCATAACTGATGTTATATTTCGTAATAAAATCATCAATGGTCTTGAATGAGTCTTCTCCTCGAGTGTTACCTTTCAACGGCAATATTGCTAGCAACTCTTCCCTAAAAATCTGACACTCAATGTCAATAAATCTTACGAACATTGACATTTGTTCATCATCAACTGGTAGGAAAAATATTTTTATGAACTAAAATGAAAAATTGAAGACCTTTAATGAACTTCCCACGAAAATAACAGAAAATATAACAAATATAAAGTACTATTTTCCTTTATCATTGGGATGGAAATGGACACAGTTTGACCACTGGAGGAATGGAAGAATTATTTTTCGTTCTAAAAGTTGCCACTCGTACCCCGCCATCTTTTCCTGGGTGTACTTCATCAATAATACCTAATGGCCACTCTAGAGGGAAAAGATTTTCCTGAAATATGATAACGATCATGCCCTCTTCGACAGGGTTAGTTTCTGTATTCCACTTTTGACGGACTAGTAAAGATGAAAGATATTCGATACGCCCCCTTCCCCAATAATGATGAACCATGTTGTCAAGAAGTTCATATCGGTTGGATAAATTCATATTTTTATCATTAGAAAATGCAGAAGGTAATGAATTCAGTGGCGCAGGTGTCAAAGCGATAGGATCAGCAGGATTACTACTTAGCAAACATAGTGGTCGACTATTTGAAAGAGCTTCCACTTGAGCTAAAACAGTATAAAACTCTTCGTAACTCGAAATTTGCAAACCAATAATACGGGTTGAATGAGTTTCTATCCATTTAATGTTGGGATATTTGGGAATATACCCCCAAAATGACTAGCACGCGGTGCGTTTCTTTTCCAGGTTATTTTATTTATTTAAGAAGTTCTTTTATTTCATTCAATTTGGTTTTGGCTCCTAACAAATTGCTTCCGCAATCTAAAAACAGCGTTGTACAATTGCCACGGCGAGCTAAAAATCTCTCTGCGGTTACTGATAACACGACGAAGTCAACAGCTCACGTCGTCTGATGGAAAGTCGCGCAAGTCGCTACTGCGCATGCTATCAAAACCCGTTTCAAGGAGCATTTTGCATACATGAAATACGGAAGGGTAGAAAAACTCAGTGTCGCCCAACACGCTTTGACAATAAACACAAAATTGGTGAAAACAATCTGAAACTGGTCAAGCATGTGCATGACACAAGACTACTCGATACATGTGATAGTCCAGAAATGAATAAGAATAAGTATCAATAACAAAAAAAGTCCATATCGGACCGAATAACTTCAGGTATATAGAAAGCTAACCTTAGTCTTCAGATTAAGTATCAATTTTCTTCTCCTGAAGATGCTAACCTTGTTAGCGAAACGCGCGTCGAGTGCAAAAATATCAGTTTGGTGTTAGGGAAATTGATCTCTAGAAAAAGTTTCAACTTTTACATCAAAGGTTCCAATCTCATCGTTTGAGTTGATTCCTGTCTTTTTTCGAGTTCAAATTTGTAGGCTCTCTTTCTACCGTATTGTTAACGACCTAGGTAATCGTCCAGAAGTTTCAGCAGAAGAAAGAACATTCTGACGTGATACTGTTTGTCCTCGAAAAAGTGATACGCTAGCCCGTCATAAATATGAAAAATGCGGACAATTTGTTTGTGAAGAACACAGCCAGAAGAAAATAATATGTACCAAAAACATGTAATAATTGACATCTGAATATGTATACTTAATAAGTTGATTTTTATAGTTTGTACTAGTTTTGTACTGCATATCTATAAAACTATAAAACTTATTGATATATCCGAACAAAATTTGTTATTTGTTTTTTTTAATCTAAAAAATAAAAAAAAAAATATTATCGATATATATACCCAGATAGCACAAGTACGTCCAGTGGACGTACTGCATATGTACGGTGAGGATGTATTGTACGTATTTGGGACGTACTTTAGTCTCCGACAGACGTACATCAGACCTCCCTGGAACTTACCGTTTCCGCATAGTCGGTAATCCCAGGTACGTACTTTTCTAGTCCACACAGGACCTGTAATGTACAGAAAGGGGAACTGTTTGGGACATTCCGAAAACGTACCTTCTTGTTAATGATATATCGACGAAAAAAATAAATTCTATTGATGTCACTTCGTAATTCTCAGTTTTCATAGTCGGAACTATTCATTTCTTCTTTACCAACTAGTCAACTTGAAAATTTCACTCATGCACATGTGCTTACCGAATACTAACCTGGAAAAAATAACTCTGGCTGCTGCGGGGCTTGAACCCGGACCTTCACTTTGGATTATTCATTGTTTACCACTACAACGCTCTACGGTATGGAGAGACTTGTTTTTTAAGAAGAGTTGTGTGGTATAGATGTGCATTCGACATTGGGAGCGTAGATTAAAATATTGAATTATCACATTAGGTGGCATATTGGCATAATACTGCAATATAGATATGCAAATTCTGATAATGCTTGAATATTGTTTTCAAAGTAAAATGAAAATATTCAACTCGCCATTTTCGAATCACAACTGAAAGGGGTATCGGGATTTTGAGAGTGATGACTTTAAAATATTCAAACATATACCAATATTGGTAATGCAATATTCATGATGAATTATTCCTGGAAAAATTGAAATATCGACGTGGTGAATTTCAATACCAGAAAATACGGCCAGAACTTTTTGCACAGCAAGTTTGATATTTCACATCGCCATCGCATATAAGACAGAGTGATCCTTCAGTGTTTTTTCAAATATATTTTCATTGTTAATGAACATCCTAATAACATTTTAATGTTGTCTCGAACATAGGTAACTAACTTGAAGTCACCATATGATGTGCTACTTGGGATAGCGCGTTGGGCCTACCTGACAGGGACGGTAATGTACGTATGTGGGACGTTTCTAGTTCGCACTTTTTCGGCCCACACTAGACTTGAGGGGATATCTAGCTAGAATGTACAAAGTAGGTTTCTTGGCGTACGTCAAGGAGACGTCCAAATACATACGATTCCCAAAAATGTACGTCATCACTATGATCCTCAAAAGTTTCAAAAGATACGATTTTGAAAGGGACCCAGTATGTACGCACCTAGAAGGTCCAAACAGTACGTGCATAGTCCTTCCAAACATGTACGTCAATGATACTTATAAACAGTACGTACAAGGAATTATCAAAAAAGCACGTCATTGGTATGTCCCTAACTCGTTCCGAAATGTACGTACCTGAAAAGGAGTTATGATGAACGTACCCGGGACACTTACTATAGTACGTACATACTATTTCCAAGCATGTACGTTTTTATTACATTCCGATTGGAACGGAACCAAATATGTACCTACACGGGACGTCTGTCTAAATAGTACATACATGGAACATCTGGAAATGTTTGTTGTTCGAATGTCTCCCATACGGCCCGGGACGTATCGACGTAACTGGGACATAAATGGTTCGTCTTCAGGACGTCGTGTGCTATTTGGGTATATATATATACCGTGTGACACAGACTCATGGTACACCCCCGTTTTCTCCTTTGTTTTTCTAGCTATATTTTTGAAATAAATTCGGAACATTGAATATGCTCACTGAACAGCATTTATCGACATATCTGAAAGAAAAAAACAACTTCCAATTTTTCCGGAAATGACATCAACTTTCGATTCTTGGATGGGACACCCTGTATATTGTTACATGATCGGCTAGGGATGATCATGAGGAATCCAACGATACCAGGTTTGATGATGTTATCTCCAATGACTGCGGAGATATCGCCATTTATATTATCCATAAGCTCAACGAGTAGGAGAGAGAAACTTTTTCTGGCGGGTCAATCCAATTATCTCTCCTACTCGTTGAGCTTATGGATAATATAAATGGCGATATCTCCGCAGTCATTGGAGATAACATCATCAAACCTGGTATCGTTGGATTCCTCATGAACATCCCTAGCCGATCATGTAACAATATACAGGGTGTCCCATTCAGGAATCGAAAGTTGATGTCATTTCCGGAAAAATTGGAAGTTGTTTTTTCCTTTCAGATATGTCTAGAAATGCAGTTCAGTGTGCATATTCAATGTTTCGAATTTCAAAAATATAGCTGGAAAAACAAAGGAGAAAACGGCGGTGTACCATGAGTCTGTGTCACACGGTATATATATATATATATATATATATATATATATATCCAATACATTGGATGATATTATTTTGTAAAGATAGAAATATGGAACACTCACTAACAAAACAAACAGACAAAACATTGAAGAATATTGAAGTCGATGTCAAATTTTGATGAAATGTCATGTGGAAAAATTCTGAATAGGTACCAGGTGATTTTCTTTTATCTTTCTCGTATTAGATTAGATTATTTTATTTCATCCACAAAATTCTTACACAAATGTTAACAATAAAAATAAATTACACGATGCAAGAAATATATCGGACTAGTCAGCTAAATAAAAAAGTAAGAGAGACAAATGTCACGGTCACGATCCTCTACATCAGATAGGTTGAGCACACACAACTGATATGTATGGTCAGACAGATAAGAATTTTCAATACTTACCTTGACGTCCGTGGAATTAGTGAATATGTTGTCAATACATGTGACAGCATGACTGGTTATTCTGGTTGGTTCATTGATTTGATGTTTTATATCATATTCTCCCATTAAATTGAGTAGCAACAATTTATTATTGCTTTTTTTCAGAAAATCAATATTTATATCTCCACACAAAATGTAAAGGTCTTTGGTGTTGTAGATATCATGCAGCAATATTTCCAGCTGAAGTAAATATTCCCTGAAGTCTGCATCTGGTGTTCTGTACATAGATACTATATAAATAAACATTTTTTTCCTTTGGCAAATACATCCTAACAACACAAGCCTCAAATGATTTTTCTACACAGTGATTTATAGGAACTTGTTCAACATCTGGTAGATTTTTCTTCGCATAAATGCATACGATTGAAAGTACGAGAAAAGCTAGAGATTAATTTATAGTTTGCAATAATGCAATGTGCTGGGTAATCGCACGTTAAAAGGTAAGGCCTCGTTGATCCATTGCTCGCACAAGTTTCGACTTTTGAGGGTTGACGTTCGTCAGCTGGTTAACGGAACGAACAACAACAACAACAATAACGGTTGCTTGTAATTTCTCTTGTCTGAGCCAAAGCTCCTCAATACAGACTATATCCACATTGCGCGATGTAAGTAGGACACTAATGCAGTCACATTTACCGGAGAGTCCCTGAATGTTCATGTGTATTATATTGAAGGAGTTAGGTGGTTGCGTTTTTGGATGGGGTTGGATGGGGTATACCCAAATAGCACAAGTACGTCCAGTGGACGTACTGCATATGTACGGTGAGGATGCATTGTACGTATTTGGGACGTACTTTTGTCTCCGACAGACGTACATAAGACCTCCCTGCGACTTACCGTTTCCGCATAGTCGGTAATCCCAGGTACGTACTTTTCTAGTCCACACAGGACCTGAAATGTACAGAAAGGGGAACTGTTTGGGACATTCCGAAAACGTACATTTTCCATTCTGTATGCGCTATCCCAAGTAGAACAAACATATTTGACCAATATTGGTTCAATATTACGGGAATATCAACCTTATATTGTAGATGATATCAATAGTGGCCACAAAAAAATGTAAACATTCGGCGATATTAGCTCAATATTCGAAAACAACGTAATGATATATCATATGATATCACTTAATGGAATCTAAGTTTTCATATTCGGGATTATTCATTTCTTTTTTACCAAATAGTCAAGTTGGAAATTTTACTCATTCACGTGTACTAACCATCTAACCGAATACTTACCTGGAAAAAGACCTGGCTGCTGCGGGGCTTGAACTCTCGACCTTTTCTATGGAGATATTATTGTCGACCACTGTTACGCTCTACGGCACGGAGACACTTGTTTTTAAGAAGGAGTTGGGTGCTATAGATGTGATGACTTCAAGTTAGTTTTGTTCGAGATAATATTAAAATTTCAGAAAGTTCAGTAACAATGAAAATATATTCGAAAAAACACTAAAGAATCACTGTCTCATGTGATGGCGGTTTTGGAATATCAAACTTGCTGTGCAAAAAATTCTGTATGTAATTTTCTGGTATTTAAATTCACCACATGTCGATGTTTCAATTTTTCCAAATTTTTTTAGGAATAATTCATTATGAATATTCCATTACCAATATTGATATATGTATGAATACACTAAGTGATCACTCTCAAAATCCCAATACCCCTTGAACCGAAAGGGACCCAATACGTACGTACTTGGGAGGTCCAAACAGTATGTACAAAAAAGTACGTCAACGAGACGTCCAGATAGTATGTACATACGATTTCCAAAAATGTACGTCATTACTATTATGTCCCGCAAACGTTTCGAAATATACGTATCTGAAAGGGACTCAATATGTACGCACCTGGAAGGTCCAAATAGTACGAACATAGTTCTTCCAAACATGTACGTAAATGATACGTCTGAGCAGTACGTACCCAAAAAAACACGTCATTGGTATGTGCCTAATTCATTCCGAAAAGTACGTACCTGAAGAGGAGTTGATGTAAACGTATCAGGGACACTTAATAAAGTACGTACATAGTACTTCCAAGCATGTACGTTTTTATTACATTCCGATTGGAACGCGGGACCAAGTATGTACCTACATGGGACGTCTAACCAGTACATACATGGTACATCCGGTAATGTACGTTCTTCGAATGTCTCCTATCCGTCCCGGGACGTATCGACGTAACTGGGACATAAATGGTTCGTCTTCAGGACGTCGTGTGCTATTTGGGTAGTATTCAAGTAGAAATGTATAAATTTGGCTTAAATTATTGAGATGTTTTTTTGTTCATAGAATGCTCTTCGCTATTAATATGTGTCATTTCTAAAAATGTTCTTTTGGTTATATAAGAACATTTTTAGAAATGACACATATTAATAACGAAGAGCATTCTATGAACAAAAAAACAGATCTCATTATTTTAAGCCAAATTTATACATTTCTACTTGAATACGAGAAAGACAGAAGAAAATCACCTGATATTCAGAATTTTCCCACATGACATTTCATCAAAATTTGACATAGACTTCAATATTCTTCAATGTTTTGTCTGTTTGTTTTGTACCAATTTATTTTTATTCTCACGTTAGTAAGTGTTCCATTTTTCTATCTTTACAAAATATCATCCAATGTATTATTTTTAGTTGTCCTGACGAAGGTAATAAATTTGTCGAAAGCGTGACAGATAACAAAGAGTCCTCTTTGTAACTGCCAACAAATCTGACTGCAACCACACGAAACCAATCGACTTAGCCAGTTACTTATTCTTCTCCTATATATATATATATATATATATATATATATATATATATATATATATATATATATATATATATATATATATATATATATATATATATATATAAACAAGGTGGGAATCGAAAATACCCCAGTTAGTAATGTAGAGGTATTAAAATTACTCAGTATTACAAAGGTCAAATGTGTAAAACAATAGTTTTGGATAGTTTCAATTGAATATCAACGAAAATTCGGACAGGAATCGTCAACAATAACATCAACGTTACATCAATCTGAAACCGACATTTGACAGATTTTTGAGAATGCCAATATGAAGTCACATATAAAAAAATTGGGAAGCAATCATAATCGTCGATTGTTTTTCGAAAATAAATTCTGAACCATATCAAACCAGTGGATGAACTGAGGTTTTAAGGTTTCTTATTTCATAATTTATTCGTTCACGTATATCTGTCCCCAGAAAAATGAGTCTACCCTAATTACCTGCCGGGAAAGCCGACAATCCTGTCCCTGTGCTCCCTCCAAACCCGGAAGCCGAACAATATCTCGTCGTGCCTCAGATGGGCATCGTCGTCCACGGAGAGGATCGCTTCAGTTTTGAGATTGTCGAGCGGCAAGAAGCGGTTGTTGAGTGAATTCCTGGCAGCTTTCACGACGTGCACCGGGGCGCCGATATCGGGCCAGCGCAGTTCCGCGCTCGGCGGCCTCGGAGAGTTCCAGACGACCACGACGGAGTTCAGGTAGGGCAATCCCCGCAGTCGAGCAATTGAGTCGAGCAGCACCTGCAAAAACAACGTTTTTTTTTCGAGGTATTTTTCGGAACGGGGAAATTAAGATCAATAATGGGTCACTTGAACAAAATGGTGTCTGAGCGGCAAATGTTTGAATTTTGCTTTCAACATTGATATGTAGATTTGTTTTTGCTGGGCCCTGTGTGTCTTGTGATATTATTTATGTTTCGGTGTTTCTTATGAACAAGTTATTATTGTTAAAATATACAACGCAGTGTTGATCAAAATGATATATCGCAGAAGGAAAAAAGACGTAGATGAGCATTTGTGGCCTATGAGCAGTGTCGAAGGACAGTGGAACGCACATGGGGCCTCTCGCCCCGTGTAGTCACATCTACACTGCAATAATAAGCCCTATGCTAACGTACGGAGCCATTTCATGGGGACCGAAAACTCTACAAGCTACTGCCATCCAAAAATTATATCAAATGCAGCGAATGGCTTATCTGAACATCACAGGAGCCATGAGAACAACACCAACCGCTACAATGGAATTAGTTACTGGTCTGACACCTCTGGACCTGCACGTCAAGGAGGTTGCGATAATGGCCATTTTACGATTGCGCACGGCTGGTGTAAACCCCGAGGTAGGAATGGGTCAACTGAGGCTGGGCCTGTGGAGAGGGGCACTCACTGCGGTACCTCTGCTACAGGCAGCCAGTGACGCAACTGAACCCAGGTTTGTGTTTAATAAACCCTACAAAATACAAATAAAACAGAACACTGAGGCAGATGCTGCAAATGCAATACGCATATACACAGACAGCTCAAAAACCAAGGAAGGATCAGGATGTGGAGTTTACTCCAGATCACTTAGCCTACGGATTAAGTGGGGAATGGGAAAAATACCAGCGTGGTTCAAACAGAACTGGCTGGTATCTCAATCGCCACAAAAGAGCTAACCAGAAAAGGAATTTCTGACAAAAACATAATAATCTACACTGATAGTAGACAAGCCCTACTAACCTTAAATAGACAACGTATTATCTCAGGGTTAGCACTAGAGTGCCACCAAGATTTAGCTAACGCCTCGGTAGATAACAATATCGTACTAAGGTGGGTGAAAGGGCACGACAGGAGCAAAGGTAACCGCATTGCTGACTCTTTGGCCAGGATGGCGGCTGGACTGAAAATTTTGGGACCAGGTGACACCCATGGCTTGACGACTTCGAAAATTGCGGAACTAGCCAAACGCTACACCCATACTCAATCCCTCAAGAGATGGGATGAAACCAAAGGATGCAGTTTTGCCATGATCACCCTGGGCGACCCTGAGGAGCTGGATCCGAATAAATATTTGGCGATGACCAGGAAGAACCTACGTTCAACAGTGGGATTTCTGACTGGACACTGTCAACTAAGGAAACACCTCCATATTATGGGGCTAGTGGACATACCTCTATGCAGGATGTGTGAACAGGAAGATGAAACTGTCAGGCATGTCTTATGTGAATGTCTGGAGCTACGGTTGTAATGCTGAGCATTTTAAGTGAACTCAATATAAGCATTCGCACCCTGTATATGAAAGCTTCATATACAATGTATCAAACGCATCGGAATTTCATTTGAGAATTCCTTTCACGAACCACCCAATGAAAGAAGTCTTTGTTTTAGTCCAGACGAGATATGAGATGATAGACAAAACATCGCCTTCGCTTGGGATCAGCCGACGCTGTGGGCGGCAGTATCGAAAATGCAAAATTTGCAAAAATGAGAGTGGACGAGAAAAGGTCGCTCTTAGGTAGTTGAACGTAGGTCGCGCTAGAAGGAAGATCGAGAGATCTCCGCGAGCGGGGAATCGCGCGTCAAGCGCGGGAGGGATTCGTAATCCCTCCCTAAATTATGGGGGCGCGTTTCATTACGAGAATCTAATTACGGTCGGAAAATTTCGGGAAAATAAATAATGTCAAATTGATTCGTGTGCAAAGTGCCATATCTTGGAATACCAAAAAAGATCTATGGAATGGATTGGAAACAGCCATGCAAGATAGACAGAAGACTTGGTATGTCAATTTAGATGTGTGTTAACGTAAATAACCATTTTATTCACTTTTGGGAAGAGAAAGCCATCATTAAATTTTATATCTGTTGTTTAAATCACAAGTTGAGAAATCTTTCTGACTCTCTCTGACATCGAGTAGCTATTGGGATGGGCCCTCTCTGACATCGAGTAGCTATTGGGATGGGCCGTAGGGCGGCCTATAATATACATTTAGCCAGTAGGGCAAATTTAGAGGCATTTATAGATATAAGTACATCAGATTTTTGTGTTCTGAGTACACATTTTTCTGTTTGTGGAATTTTCATTTTTCTTATGCATAGAGAAGACCACTGCCGGTCTCAATTCATTTTTCAATATTTTGATTAAATTAAATAGTACGGTAAATGTTATTTTTTTGTTATAAATTGTTTTCAATGCATATTTCTTTCGTTATATATTTTTTCTTATCTATTTTGTAAGTTCCTATTTTCATTTCATTGCTAATATATTGCTTAAAGTTATCAGAGGATTTCATTTCCTACAAGCCGCCCTATTTTCAGATTTCAGAGTATACGAGGAAGCAGAAATTAAACCCTAGGTTTCTCACTAAAGACCCTTTCTTCGTGCAAAGGGCCGAATTCATGTCTCTTTCGGAAATTGCCTTAATAACATCCAAAATTTGACGTGGAATTACCCTCCTCGTCTGGTGACAGCAAGCTGCCTCAATGAATTCAAAAGCCTTTAGCCAATTATTCCGTCTAGTAACGTGCAGAGGGATTGTAATCTGATATATGATTTTTTTTTGAGGAAAACATGAAGAAATCGTTGATAGATGATTTACATAAGAGAAATAAGATACTAGAAGCGTTCATGCAGAATTACAATAACTCTCGCAGCCGTTACATCTGGTGATCTAGCGTTGGGATTATTTTTGCTAAAGTGTGAACTAGTTGAGAAATTTTGATAAGCAAGTGTAAATGTTAAAATAATACAAAAATAATACCATTTCAGCAATTACCACACTAGTAACAGAGCGGTGGGATTGTAAATTGTAAAGTTGTCTATTCTGTAAACATAAACTGATACAGATAGGTTGAAATAGAGGTACAGTGTTAGGAAGAAAATATTAAGGGATTATTGTGGGTACCAAGAAGATAAATAAAAAATAAAACAACAATTACAACCCCTACCGGTCGACACACGGTCGATAAGAGAGTGTGTGTTCGGTGAGTCTTGGTCCACACCTGCCGATATTAAGGAGATGTCCCCTGGTGACCTGTCCCTCCTTCCTGGATAAGGCAGGATGGACAATGTCCTAGGAGGGCGACTCCTTGGGGGGATGTACAATGGGTCATATTGTGGCCTAAGTGCTGTGGGTCTACACTCACCCTCCCTACTCTACAGATACAGATGTAGCAGAAAGATTCGTCAACTTTCTGAACATTTCACTGGGTTTCTTTATAATTTGTGCTTGTAAATATTGTTTGAACAAAGTACTTTTTACATGCGTGGCGCATAGTTGATGTTCATTCAAGATATGAGTCCTTTAGGACTTTGAACTTGTCATTATTGGACTATATTCTTCAACATCATTCGACTCCTATTTCAACTCTTTATTGAAGTTTTCATAAAAAGTAAAATTTCATCTGTAATTGAAATTATTTATTGATGTGGCATCCAATGAAATATTTAACATATTTTTAATGGATAGAAAATCTCGTTAGAATTGACAAAACCCTTTTGGAATAACAATTCAATGAAAATAACCATAAGTAATACTCTTCGAAAGCAGAAAAGAGCAATCCGATATTTGTGTAAAGCTCGGTTTCGTGACCCCTGCAAACCTCTATTCATCAATCAAAAAATTTCAACTTTATTTTGCCTTCACTTACCGGACAAAGTATACCTGATACACATAAAAAACGCTATTACTCCACTCCAAACCAGACTGAAATAGGAAAATATGAGAGAGAGAAAAAAAATATTCCTTTACCTAAACCAAAATCTAGCCGAACTGGAAACTCAACCACACATGAAAACAAACAAATATATAATCATCTACCAGCAGCCTACAGAAATACACCATCCTTGAAAAACTTCAAAAAAAGTTAAAGAAGCACTTTTACAGAAGGCTTACTATAACCATCGTCCATAGATATTCTAATAAGTCTGGTAACTCCTTTGATGTGGTTAAAATATGCCGCTTTTTTTGCGAGCGGTCGTAAATCATGCGGGCTACTAGCAGAAAAACGTTATACGAGGGTCAGTCAGCAGCGCGAACAATATGTTTACTCGAAAGTGTGTCTACGAGGGTCAGTCGTCAAGTGTTGATCATATTCATTATATATTATTTATGTTTTTGTATGATCTTTCATTGAGATGATTATATTATATGAGATTCTAATAACAATAAATTGAGGAATATTTCGTTGAAATAACTGGCATGAATTACCTGATTTATTAAATTATGGGCAGGTAAAAAGGTGAGATACTTATAAATGGACTCCCCAATAAAGAAAAAATGAAAATGAATAATCTTTATTTACATATCACCTAATTGAATGGTGATTTGTTGTTTTCTTGAGTATCCCCTTAATAGTATAATTATAATCTATTCAGTACTTTGGCATATATATTTATACACATTTCAAATATTACGCTGGGGTTGGTTGGAGTTAGGTCGAATAACTGAAACTACTATTATTTATTTGCCGACGTTTCGACTTATATAAAGTCATCGTCAAGGTACTACAAAGTTACAGTAAATCACATATAAATACACACAAGGTACAAAATTATTGAAATTTGCGACAAGAATCACTTCTGCGAATGAGAGGTCAAGATTGAGTACATTAGTTTGATACAATTCAATTGACAGTGAAAATGTAAAAAGAGACAAAAAAAAATTGAAAACTGTAGGAAACGGTTGGACTCACATACATTTCTGGTTCTCTTGTCTATTAAAATAAAAATTGAAGGACATTTTCATAAAAATAAAAATTCCCAGTTTTCGATACTGAAATATATATTTTGTTTATATAATATATATGTATATATATATATATATATATATATATATATATATATATATATATATATATATATATATATATATATAGTTGATGTGGCGAAGTGTCACTCACCACTGACGGAAAACTATGACAGCATTTCCTTATAGTGTTACACCCTAGGTGGTTCCACTTATGTGTCGCTTGCCGTAAAGGCACGATTGATTTCAAATCCTCTGGATATCTATCACAGTTTGTCTTCGATACGAGGACCATGCCAACCCACAGCTGATGAAGGCCGAAGCCAGAAATAGCTAGCTATCTTGTGGTGGGCATTTCGAATTGAATGCAAATTGTGATAGACCAGAGAATTTGATAATCTATATATATATATATATATATATATATATATATATATGTATATAAATCAAAAAATCAAAACTCTATTTGAGTGCAGGAAGTAAGTGAGTTCCTAATTTTATTTTCAATGGTCGCTAACACAGTGAACTTTTCGTCGGTCAGAAATATACTTCTGTATATTTCAGTATCAAAAACTGGGAATTTTTATGTGAATGTCCTTTTATTTTTATTCTAATAGACAAGAAACCAGAGATTGGGTTCTATCGTTTCCTACATTTTTAAAATTGTTGTTCATGTCTCTTTTTAAATTCTTACTGTCAATTGAATTGTACCAAATTTACTCAATCTTGACCTCTCATTCGCAGAAGTGATTCTAGTCGCAAATTTTAATAATTTTTCACCTGTATGTGTGTATTTATATCTGATTCACTGCAACTTTGTAATGCCCTAAGGATGACTTAATAAAAGTCGAAACGTCGAAAACGATATTAGTGGTTTCAGTTATTCGACCTAACCCCAACCATCCCCCAGCAAAAATAAATCTACCAAGGTCAAAAAACGACATCTAATATTTCAAATATTTAGAAATTTTGCAAAATTTCGAGTTTCGGATGTTGTTTATTTAAACATTGAGATCTTATTTGCCTGTTTGCAAATTTGATTGTGTAATAGATCCGGACTCTTGTGAACAATGAAAGTTAATAGTCTTTGGGAAAATTGCTACATGGATGGGTGAATTCTACATTGGAATATTCTTTTAAAAATATGTTTCCTAGACCATCATGTATGCAGTAATCATTAAAATTCGAAACAAAAATATTCTCTAATTGTAATCATTGGGAGGGACTGTTAAGCCACCAAATATATTTTAACTACCTTTGTAAGCTTTGAGCTCACAAAATGAAGTAGACTTGTCTCTTTCGGATGATGAACAATATTCCAAACAAATATGACAAGAATGTTCAAAGAGACATCTACGTAAATAATATCCAGCAACATATGCCAGTGCATTTCCCTCCTCTGATATCAAATTCCTATAATCGGTTGATTCTATTTTTATAATTGGAGAAATATTTTCGTTATTTTTTTCCTGAAAACTTTCAATATTTTTCAATTACTCCGATGTTATATAAAGCAATGTATCGCTACTGCAAATATCCTATAGCAAAAAGTTTTTTGAATGCTCTGGTAAACTGAATGGCAGTTGGATTTCTAGCATTTCCACAAGCATTTCTGATTTGACCAAAGTAATTCTCAGGACAATCCTGATTGAGATTACGCGTCAATAAAAATTTATAATTTTCAATTTTCATAAATTCAAAACGGAGGAGATAGTAAGCCTCCAACCAAAAATAAATTCCAGAGAATTCGTAACTTTCTTTCCTCTTTAAAAAATGTTCAAATAACTACAAGAATAAAAGTTCCAATAGAATATTTATTTCACGCACTAACAGGTCTATTCCGTAACTCAGAGCGATGTCGTTATCCAACTACTATCGTTAAATTAACGATATTTGTGTCGAATCGTATTCCGTAAAAATATAAAATCTTTGAAAGTCGGTAGTGAACGACATGATATATCGTTTGTTAACGGGAATAGAATTGATTCAGGTGGCTAACGACTTGAAGTAGTTTTGGGGTATTTTTGACATATTGTTCACACGGATCGTTGAGAGCTAGCTACCGAGATTCGTTTGATAACGGATCGTTCATTAACGACGTTTTACAGAATAGACCTGTTAGTATACCTGGCCGGAACGATGCGAACTGTTCAATCGGAGACACTGTTAAACTGGCTCTCCCGTCAGACGGGCAGTGACGACCGACCGGCCGGGCAAGGGACGCGCGAGGACGGACGGTGATGATTTGGGTCGGTGCTGAGAGTGAGCGGACTTATTAGAATATCTATGGACGATGCTATAACCTGCAGAAGTATTACAACGACGTACTGTTGCCATTTAATTGTCCTAAGTGATTCTGGTGTTTGTATGTTTTTTTATACATTCTATTATTGTAATTTTTTATAACTACTGAGAAAGAAATGTTTCAATATTTTTCTAATTCTAACGCTTCACTATCGACAAGAGGTCCATACGTTCCATAATTGGAAAAATCACTGTATCATCATCAAAGAATCATATATAGACTGTGGAATTTACAGAAAGAAAGTTATTCTCCCATTAGTCACCATCAATATTCAGTTTTCCCATTCAAACCCACATCATATTGAATCTCCCTTCATAGCTAAACGATTTCCACTATCCATTTATGATCATAAACAACATATCGAAACTGCAGAATTTCCATAACAATTATTGTTATTCTTCTATTAGTTTTTCTATTGAAAATCATCATATTGAATCTGCTTTCAAAGCTATAAGATTTTACTATCTGAAATACACGTATTAATAGGGGAGCTCAATATACAGGGGGATACCTTGTACCCGGTTAAGTACTTCCTCCATATATGAGTCCTATATATATATATGGCCGCCCTTCAAAGATAAAGGATCAGATCAGTAAAAAAAATTGATCATCTGAAATTCAAGAGCGCGTCAGATTAAGGTAGGGTGAGTTAGTTAAATCCTGAAACGTGTATATTCCACTAATCTGACAATTCTAGAGGGGCCTGAAGGAGGAGGGCTACAAAGTTGTAAAAAAAACGTCATCTCGACATTCTCGAGCGTAGCTGATTTTATTTTTATTTTAAAGGGAATATTTCAAGATTTGCAAAAAAATATATATTCTGACGATTTCCACAAGCCGAAATAATAAAAATTCATCGATAAAGTTTAATGCGTGCAGCTACGTGATGCCTATATTCCCTTCTCCACGTTTCTATTTCTCTGTCACTCTTTCTCTATCTATTGCTCTCTCACTCCGTCCCCACTCTAGTTTCTGTTGCCATGACAGTTGATCACACAGACTTGTTGGTGGCATGATATTGTTTACAACGAATATCCAACGTTTTAAAATTTTAAAAATTTAATATCTTATAATTATTCTCTTATAAATACAAGTATTCTACTAATCAAAGCATACACTTTTTTATTTACATGCTTTTTTCTGAGATTTTCAATTGATTGAGTTCAATGATATTAAAAAAAAAATTCAAATGGCAGAATAGGCGAATCCCTCCAGATAATCGTCAGATTATGGGACTGCAACGTCTAGGGCGTAAAGATGAACAAAATCATATATATTAATCTGACGCGCTTGTGTATTTCGAAATGGCGATTTTTTTACATTCTAATAACGGCCGCGAGTACGCGTCACATCCAAACCGTTAGATTATTATATAAGAGCTTTTTTTTAGATTCACTTAACATCCCCTCAGAAAATCTGACGCGCTCGAGAATTTTTTTTTCATTTTCTACCCTTACGTACGACCACCCCCATCACGGAAACAATCAGGTTAACATACATACATTTTTAAAAATGTGTAGGACATAGATGATATCAATATCTGACGCGCTCGAGTATGTCCATACAACAATTTTTTTTGACATTTTTGAATGTCTATAGCCGCTCCCCCCACCGATGAAAAGGTATACATTGTATAACATTTATCTTTTTATCATCTAAGCTTCGCAACCCAATAGGTCTCTATGACGCTCGAGTGAATCCCGATTTAGCATCGTGGGCTCTCCTACTAGATCAATCATAACTAATATATAATCATCAGACCTATACAGTTTCTAGAAAAATCCATCAGAACCACCTGTATATTGATTACGGTAAAAAACATCAGATATAGACTGCAGGATTTTCGAAAAAAATCTTCAAACACATCCTGTATCACTCCAAAAAATCTTTCAAGTTTTCCTTTTGAAAATCCACATCATATTGAATCAATCTGCTAATCGCTATACGATTTTCACAATTCGCAAAATTCTCATGTGTTGAATCGTTGAAGAAAAATGGCGCTAACATTGAAAGAGAAATGAGGAAGTATAAGAGTGTTGAAAATGCTAGAGTAATCTGGTATGGGCACGAGTAGCAGGATCAGTATGGAGTATCGGTAGAAGTAATGAGGAATGATGACACGCACATTTTGTAAGGTTCAATATTGATAATAGCATAGGTTGTCAAATTTAGGTTGATAATTTTTACTACTATGACACGACACTTGAAAGACTTAACACAGGGGGAGACGTTCGGAAGTTTGGTAGAAATTGATGAAAATATTATTCTGGATGCTACTCAAGAAGTAGATTTTTGTAATCAGAAATTAGTACACTTAGAAAGTTATATAGCTACTCACAATTTTCGTTCAACTTCTTGCAATGAATCGACGTATGTCGAAAAAAATTGGCACATCTTTTGAGTACATTGAATAGGGTTACGTCAGGCGATGGTATTCTCAAAGGGACTCTCAATCATTTATTAGATCAAATAGATACACTCGAATCAAGTTTTGTTGAAAAACTAAGTGGTCAGATGTCATTGGTAAATTCTCTTCCTCAGATCCCTGTGGTAACGGAAGCACCGTCATCGTCATCATCGCCTGCACGCAAACAGATTTCACTGGAACTAAAGGGTCCATGAGCATTAGCGCATTTTTAGAATTAATTGAAGAGTATCGTCTAGCGCGGAGCGTTTCCAATAATGATTTGTATCATGGTGTTATCGATTTGTTAGAGGATAGAGCTGAAAGTTGGTACCGTTCTGTTAGGAGTAGGTACTATACATTCTTGATCAGAATTTGTTAGGTAATTGAAAACAAAATTTCTACCAGACTGAAGGTAGGAGATTTTTTTGCTGGGATTTTCGATATGTTCAATCGACTTCCCAAACATCTTTCTGAGAATGAAAAACTAGAAATGATTCGTATGATCCCAGAACCATACTACATAGATAAATTAGGTTTAGCGACATTTGGAACGGTAAACGAACTCATATTGTTGTGCAAAAAAGTTGAATTTTCGCGAAATATGTCTGCTAGAGCGAATGGTCAGGGTCGACATAGAAATTCAGAAAACTTGGAGCCTGATTTAGCTCATCAAAGAACGGAAGGTTCTCTCGAATGGAGGAGGCAAAAAGGTACTTTAAACCACAGTCGTTCTACCGGTTTGGCAATGTTGAATGCCATAGGCGGATGTTGGAATTGTGGTGACATGTTTTTACAAAATGCTCGAAGACAAAAAAAACTGTTTTGTTATCGGGGCGGTAATCCAGGAGTTACTAAATATAAATGTGGCTGCTCAAAAACGAAATCGAAGTCGTCGATGACCCGGTCGTCGGCTATAGGAGTTTTTACGAAACCGGGACCATTTGATGAATCGTGGAATTCGTAGTTGGATTTTTGTGAAGACTGAAATCAAACTAGTAAATTAGATGGTACCTTGGCTTATTAGATTCAGCTGCTACACAGAGTGTTCTAGGTGAGTCAGGATGGGATGAGCTACGTAGTTCTGGTTTAACGTTGAGAAGATATACACACTGTGTTAAAGTTGCAAACGGTAGTTCATGCCCGGTGTTAGGACAAACCAATGTTTCAATCGTCCAATAAAATAAATGTAGACTAGTCAAGTGTTTGGTAGTGTTAGATATAGAAAGTGATTTTATTTTAGGGATCGATTTTTTTCGAGATATCGAGTTGAACATAAATTTTTCGAAAAATGTTTGGCATCTCGGTCGTAATCGTACAAGAATATCGGCTATCGGTTCGGAAGTAGTGATAAGTAATGAACAAAGGAAACGAATGGATAAAATGCTTTCAAAATTTTTTTCTTAAAGTGGGGCGAAATGAATCAAACATATGATAGACACAGGGACGAGCGAACCTATCAGTGATAATATTCCACCATACCATCAAGAGATTATAAATGAGAAAATTGATGAAATGCTACGGTTAGGTGTGATTGAACCTTGTAATTCGCCTTGGTCATCTCCGGTGGTAATGGTTAGATAATCTTTTGGGAGATATCGTTTTCACATTGATTTTAGGAAAGTTAATTCGATTACCCGACGTGACGCTTACCCATTACCCTATGTTAATGCCATCTTAGATTGCTTGCGGGGGGCACGTTTTTTTGTCGGTTATTGACATCAAATCAGCCTATTGGCGAATCGAGTTGAAGGAAAACAGTAAAGATGTGACTGCGTTTACAGTACCGGGAAAAGGTTTATATTGCTTTTTGAGAATGCCATTCGGTCTCCATAATGCTGCAGCGACCTGGCAGAGGTTTCTTTGCGGAGTTCTAGGGGCTGAATTGGAAAATTTGGTTTTTGTATAATAAGATGACATTATAATCTTTTCACCCATTCATTTTGAATCTCTTTTCTTTTTTTCGAGAAGTTTCATAAAAATTTTCAGATGCTGTTCTCAAATTAAATAGAGGTACTTATGTGTAAATTTTTAATGGAGGAATTACGATACATAGGATATCTTGCGAATAGAGATGGCTTGGGAACTGACCCATTAAAAGTGGAATACATATCGAATTATACCACTCCTGAAAAGGTCGAAGAGGTACGTCGATTTGTTGGCATGGTATCTTGGTACAGGTGGTTCATTCCTATTTTTGCCAGTCGCATGGCTCCTCCCATTAGTTTGACCAAGAAAAATGTTGAGTTCAACTCGGATTCTAAATGTAAAGAAGCATCTCAGGACGTGGAGCAATGGTAGAGAGTTCGTGTTTCAATCTGTCGCATCGCAGATAGGTTTAGGATATGTGCTGAGTCAATATTTTGTTGATGGGAAGAAAGTAATTTCTCACGCAAGCCGTACGTTGACATCTCAAGAGAGTGAATATTCCACCACTGAGTTAGAATGTTTGACTGTAGTATTTGGTATAACTACTTCTCTTCGGGTTTGAAGGCCGTCGTTCTTTGGAATTTCTTCCCGACGTTTCGCTAGCGCGAGTGGCTAGCTTCTTCAGAGGTTCACTCATCTTGACTATTATTCCGATGACTGGACATTTCGATTTTGTGAGGCGTATTTATATTGATACTGAAAAACTCGGCCGCGAAAGCCTTAACCATTTTGTAGTATTTGGTATTGAAAAGTATCATCCATATATAAAAGGGACTCGATACAAGGTTATTAGCGATTGTTTTTCTCTGCTTTGGCTTTGTAAGCTCCAAAATCCTTCAGGTAGGCTTGTTCGTTGGGGTTTCAGACTTCAAGGGTATGACTTCGAAATAATTAATCGAAAAGATAACTCTGTTGTGGTACCAGACGCATTATCGCAGGCTATCAATCTGATTGAGATTCAGTCAACCAAAACTGATAAATGTTTCACACGTTTATGTTTCTTATTAATGGGGTACCGGAACGGCTCATTTTGTGATAACGGCAAACAATACGTTCCCGAAAATGTTCTCGGACATGGTGAAGTCATTCGGCTGTAAAATTGTTATTGAAGCCAATTATAGTTCTCACGTTAATCCTGGCGAAAGAGTGAATAGCGTTCTTGGCACTGCTTTGAGGTCTTTCATACAGAAGAATCAGAGGTGTTGGGATGAGAACTTGTCGAAAATAGGTTTTGCAATGCGGACGGCACTTCATGAAGTTACTGGCTTCAGTCCAGCGTATCTTAACTTTGGTAGACAACCTCAGATATCTGGACATGCGCACCGCAGAGAAAATATAAACGGAACATTAGAGTTTGTGGGAAGAGAACCATTATCAGACCATTTCAAAGATTTTCGGAAATTATTGGAAGGGGTTAGAAAAATATTGTCACTTTCATATGAAAAAAGTGCTCGTTACTATAACTTGAGACATCGACCTTTAGAATTAGAGGTAGGCCAAATTGTTTGGAAGAAAACCCAGACCCTCTCAGGCAGAGCTGATTTTTATGCATCCAAGTTGTCTTCAAAATTTTTTAAATGTAAGATTTTGAGGAAAAATTTCCACGAACGTATATGAGTTATCAAACTTTCAAACTGGGCGGTCTCTAGGATCTATCTACATCAAAGATATTGAAGTTGATTGAATCATAGTTGATCACAAGGAGGTAAAGGTACAGAATCTGTGTCGACTCTGTGAAAAACCTTTCGATCTCTCATCATTTCAGACGTTTACGCTGCGGCAACTAGAGAGTAGTTGGTTCTCTGTTCTCTATCAACAATTTCTAATTTGTAGAAATTCACTGAACCCAAAAGAGATAGCTGGTGTACTGGGAGGCTGGAAATATAGTTGCAGATGATTTCTTGAAAGTTTTTTTCTGTTTTGTTTCGAGATACAAAAGCAATGAATGAACTAAGAGTGTGCGCAAGACTTATTTCCAAGTTCTACGCTACGAGCTTATAACGACTCATTTTGGTTTTGTGAAGTTTTCGATTTAGGCTATTCAAGTTTTTCTCGTTAAAGATAAATTGGGTGGGATATCATTCGACCTCTTTCAATTTTTTTTTGCTCTTGCAAAAACCTGTCATATAATTTGTCTATGCAGAAATAGTTGGTGACACCGCCTGCTTCCTTCAAGAATATTGAAGATAATATCATTCAATAAATAAACCTTGTTTCTACAAGTAGTGTTCTTTTCCATTTGACGTTGGGAATTGTGGATACCAATGAGATTTTAGTTTAGTAATTTTCCTTCTAACAGCTGGGCACAAATATTACTTGGCGCCCATTTCCTAACACCTTTTTTGTTGGTTGAACATCTTTGAACCACGGCCCTTCAATATTGTATATGCTGGTAACTAAACTGGCCAAACTCAACCATCCACAATTCACGTTGAATCTGGAAACTTGAATACATACAGATTACGTTATAACGGGATTTTGAACACCTGTGGTAAGTATAAATGATGATGTACCTATTTCCCATTTACTTTGCATGTGATTTTGAAATGTACATTCTGTTCTTTTTCTCAGAAAGTTAATACACTTTGCATTGTGGTAATATACTGAATGAAATGGAACATGTTCTAAAATTGTTGTTTTAAAATTGTTAGTTTTCGTTAACCAGCTGACGAACGTCAACCCTCAGAAGTCGAAACTTGTGCGAGCAATGGATCAACGAGGCCTTACCTTTTAACGTGCGATTACCCAGCACGGTGGCCCGGCGAGGATTCGAACCCCAGCCTTCCGCTTGACAGGCAGATATGCTAACCACTACACTACCGAGACCACCTACAGCACGTGTATTGAGATATTAGATGAAAAAGTAAGTGGTAAATGGATATCGTATTATTTGTTCTCATACCATTTATAAGCAAACGATGAGATTGGAACCTTTCATGTAAAAGTTAAAACCTTTTCTAGAAATCAATAACCCTAACACCAAAGTGAAGTTTTATCACTCGACGCGCGTTTAGCTAACAAGGTTAGCATCTTCAGGAGAAAACAATTTTCTTCTGAAGACAGGCCATGGTCCTCGATGTTTGCGAAAAAGGCTCCATGCATGAGCTGGTTTGTATGCAGCTACAACATTTAAGCATTCTCTGCAGCCTTGACCTTTTTTCTGTGCGGGCTCCAACTCGGTGACAGAGTTGGTTTACCTGCTCGGTGTCGAAGACTATACAAAGTTCATCAGCAGCGCGCCTTGCTGTCTTGAATAGAGAGGCCCCAATTCCCGCACATCCATGGTCTCGGACCATGTAGGGTAGGGGATTCGACCTCCTGATTACTCTCCATAGGCATAGAGCTTGAGGTCATCCCAAAAAACATGGGTTTTTATTATATTTATTATCCTTTGTCGTCCAAACTGACCTTGTCGGGTCCGTACTCCCCACTGCTCCGACCCAGTGGGCAAACGCACTAGTACCATCGACCAATGATCACTCCCCGCACCGCAGGGTCATCGATCACTGGCTGCAAAAATCGTGAATCCTGAGTAAACACAGTGAACCGAGAACAACTGCTTTCTTCATTCGACCGGCCAAGATCTCCGCCGCATTTTTATTATCAGTTCCGAGAGTAACGTAAGTAGCCAATCTGTACACTTGTGCAATATTATCATAATTTTGATATGGAAGTCATGGTTTGTACAGATTCATGATCAAGAAATGTTATTGTTAGACTGGCAACGTCTTACTTATGCTCATTTTGAAAAATAATCAACAGCGCATATATAGAAATAGTAGTACAACAAGAGTGGTTATGGTGGTCATATCGTACGAGGACGAAGTATGAGTACAATGCCGTAGGCGAGTGCTCAATTGTCCCAGGGCGATGTGGCAAATATTCATTCGAGTTTTACAGTTGATTTTTTCTTCGACCAGGTAAATATTTCAAACCCCTCTTTCAAGTATCATAATATTGATAATCAATTTTTGATATGCAGTATTTTTTCGATATTTATGAGAAACTGAAAGGAAGAAACTTCAAATTCAATATTGAACGATACAAATCAGATTAAATGAGTACAAAAAAATGGTTTTGGTGAAACTCAAACCAACGACTATAAAGTGGATATCTTCAGAGGGCGTACCCATCAACCATCTAGCTAGGCCATTGGGACAGTTCAATTTCAATTGATTATTGGTTCAAAGGGTGAATCTAAGTCCCTCAAATCCACAAAAAAACATCAAATGTGACATTTCAAACTTGCCTCAATGGACTAGAAAATATTTCAGATATTAGTACATTCATTTATGCTTGAATGAAACAACTTGGGTTTCTTGTTTGTAGGTAGACACATAGATCAGAATTATGACGTTTCTACAAGGTTGTCCCTAGTAACCAAGTATTTTGTTTTCTGTGAATAATATAGTTCATTTCAAGTTTCATAGTTCATGATCAAAAAATGTTATTGTTAAACTGGCAACGTCTTACTTATGCTCATTATGAACAATAATCAACAGCGCATATATAGAAATAGTAGTACAACAAGAGTGGATATGGTGGTCATATCGTACGAGGACGAAGTATGAGTACGATGCCGTAGGCATCAGCTATCTAGCTGTGTAAATCAAAGTCCCTCAAATCCATTAAAAAAAAACATCAAATGTGACAATTCAAACTTTACTCAATGGACTAGAAAATATTTTAGATATGAGTACATTCATTAATGCTTGAATGAATCATCTTGAGTTTCGTGTTTGTAGGTAGACAGATGGATCAGAATTATGACGTTTCTACAAAGTTGTCCTTGGTAATCAAGTATTTTGATTTCTGTGATTGGTGGAGTTCGTATCCTACCTTGTGTGGATATGAAATCATAACGATTCAGTTGATTGGAATCGCCTACTCATCCGTTCACTAAACTATAAAGAAATAAGAATATTTACGTGTGATGGGAGTGGAGAATAGCTATCTTTATAACGAGGGAGAAAAGTGGTACCTATCCTCTCTAGGAAGAAAAAGAAGATTCTCTTCATTTTCAGAATTTCATAAGCATGCTTCCCGTTCCCTACTTCTTAGTTTTATTTCAATTCATTTTGTTTGTTAGTTTCATAAATGAATAACTATAATATATATATATATATATATATATATATATATATATATATATATATATATATATATATAAATTGATGTTTTCACGGAACTTCGATATGCAAGATGAATTTTTGGGTTTCTTATCTGTTTGGTATCTTCTGATTTGTTCGACGTTTCGACTTCTATTTTGAAGTCATTCTCAAGAACTGTGAGACGAATATCTGTCCATACCGTCCTGGTCAATCACTCTCCTTACGAAATAACCAAGCAAGACAAAGCAAAGACTTCAATTGTCTGTTTGTCATGGAAACTGGTATTTATAATGATTCTCCTCAATTATTATCCGACTAGGTCCGATATTATTATTGATTATATCATTAACCTCTCTCTAAGGTTGTGTCCTGCCCGTCCAGGTATTATGTAGAAATTGATGTTTTCACGGAACTTCGATGTGCAAGATGAATTTTCGTTTTTTTTTTATCCGCTTGGTATCTTTTGATTTGTTTGACGTTTCGACTTCCATTTTGAAGTCATTCTCAAAAACTGTGAGACGAATATCTGTCCATACCGTCCTGGTCAATCATTCCCCTTACGGAATAACCAAGCAAGCCAAGCAAAGACTTCAGATATTCGTCTCGCAGTTCTTGAGAATGACTTCAAAATGGAAGTCGAAACTTCGAACAAATCAGAAGATACCAAACGGATAAAAAACCCGAAAATTCATCTTGCATATATATATATATATATATATATATATATATATATATATATATATATATATATATATATATATATATATATATACATATATATATATGAGTTGTAATAATTCGAGGAAGGCGGAAAAATCATATGTATAACATGGGAGTGAAGTGACTTTTCCTTCCTTGTATGATTACTGCCCTCCGCTAAGCGTCGGGCAGTAAAATTCATCCTCGGGAGGAAAAGTACCCGTGTTATACAAATAGCTATTTCTAAATGTACTTATATCTGAAAAGTTTTCTAGTTAATTGAGTCAAATTTGAATTGTCACATTCGATACTTTTTTCGTGAAATTCAACGACTCACATTCACCGTTTAAACAAATAATCAACTGAAGTTCAACTGTCCAAATGGCCTACATGGTTGATGCTTACGCCCTGTGAAGATATCTGCTTTATAGTCGTTGGTTCGAGTCTCACCAAAACCAAAAATTTGAAAAAATACTCCTCGCAAAATGCATGTACCTATATATTTTCTGGTAAAAACCAAATTTGAGACCGTTAGATTAAAAAATGTGTGAGATACAATTCAGTTTATTTCGAACTTTTTTGTACACACGTAACTCTGGCGCTGAAATGATGTAAGTGACATCTGCATTAAAATATTTGATTTTTGCTTGGGATTCCTTGTCGGGTTTCTTATTGGGATGTGTCTGGTATGCCATAAGTGGGATTCCCCCTTAATTATTCGTGCCCAGAGGAAATATTCAGTTGAAAACGGTAAGTACCAAGTGAAAAATAATTTTTAGTCTTTTTGCTGGTATTAATTCTGTAGATATCTGTGATCATTCAAATTGGAATTTGCTCAGGAGTTTTATCCTGAATTTGATCTCGAAATATACCTACTTATAATTGGCGGAAAAGTGCGAGTTGGTACAGCTTATCCAATTCAGGGCCATGAAACTGAAGAATTCCATTGTTCGAAACAGGGAGGACGTTCAGATAGTTGCACATGCATATTTGCCATACATCCCGAGGGTCACAGACAGAATTGGAAAACTCCTGGGTAAATACAACATAAAAACTGTATATAAACCCACAAAGAAGATTCAACAGAGCCTCAGATCGGCTAAAGACAAAAGAGATTCACTGTCTGCAGCAGGGGTTTATCGCATACCGTGCACCTGTGGGAAGGTATACATCGGTACCACCAGAAGATCCATGGGAACAAGGCTAAAGGAACATGAGAGAAACTGCAGACTAGGGCAAACTGACAAGTCGGCTGTGGCGGAACACGCACTTAGTGAGGGTAACCACAGGATTCTGTTTGAAAATGCAAAACTGATTGCACCCAACCAGGGATACCATAGCCGACTAGTACGGGAGGCAATAGAAATCCACAAACACACGGATAATTTCAACAGAAAAGAAGAAGCTGCCAACCTCAACCGAATATGGAATCCCATTTTGAGAAAATCGATAATAACTGCAGGTAGTTCTTCAGATAATAATGATGATTATTCTCCGAACCCAGATGAGGTAAACAAGGTAATCAATATTGATGACAATTCCCCTAATCCGAATGGAATAATTAGCACCGCAAGCTACCTGAATCGGCATAAATACAACTTGCGAAGAAAAAATCTCCAGTCATCGGAGTGAATGTCAAGATGAATGAGCCTCTGAAGAAGCTAGCCACTCGAGCCAGCGAAACGTCAGGAAGAAATTCCAAAAAACGACGGCCTTCAAACCCGAATAAAAGTAGTGATACTGAAAACCTCGGCCGCGAAAGCCTTAACTATTTTGTCAAAAAACACCTATTTTATGAGTCTACTGAGTTGAAACAGTAGGTGTTTATCCTTTCGTCATGGTCTCCACTACCAGTGTGCAACTGGAAAAGGAGCTGAATTCAAGCCAGGATAGATTGGATAAGCTGTATCTTCTTTATTTTCATTTAATACAGAGGGATTCGAAAATCTGAATAGTTCATGAGGGTATTTCAGAAAAGATTGAAAATTATTTGTGAGAATATGCGTGGATTCGAAGTGGCTTCTTTTCTGAGATACAGGGTATCATGAAAGCTTTTACGACCGCATTTTTTTTGATCTTGATGAAAAAATATTATCGACAACTTCATACGTCATTGGTGGAGATTGTCTTCAAATCGTCCCGTATACGTAAATATTATCAATTGGTTTCAGCTTGATCCGGGATATTGATAGAAATTACTAGGAAAATAATTCAAGAATTATAATGTAGGCAATATTTTTAACAGAACAATCTAACAAAAGTCGTAGGACATGAAGTTGGTGCCTGCCAGCATATGATATAATTCACCGATATCCCTTTATAATTACCTACAAACTTTTGTTCAACTTGCTTTGTTAATATGTATGTTCAGTTCTACTTACTCAGCAATATTTATGATTATTAATAATTTTCAGAATGAGAAAAATCAAAAACCGTAACAGAAAAAAAAAATAGATCGGACACAGAAGGAGAGAGAGAGAGCAATTGAAAAATAATAAGAGTGGAAGTGTCCCAAAACCACGCATGCTGCAAGAAAAAGAAGCAGTCTTATAATTTTCCAAAATTAATATTAAATATAGAATTGTCCCCAGAAAGAAGAAATGTATAGCAGCTAATGGTATACTGCAACATAGAGGCTAGGGGTAAGTTAAATTAAGTGTGAAGAACCAAATAGATAAGATAAATAATAAAACGTTGAATTAGTAAATGTGTATCCTCCTGTTTTTCATTTGTGTACAGAAATCTACAAATGCTAACAGACCGATTATTCAAATCCATACTTTCGCAACAAGATTATGCTCTCGGCAAGCTTTTAACTGATACAGAGCCAGAACCACGTCATTGAATAAGATTTGTTATAATATGTGTAGCAAATGTTCAGCAAGGAGTACCAACTGAATTCCAAACTGATTAAATGAATAGATAATTTAATTTATTGATTCCTTTAAGATCACAAGGTGACACAGGTAACGTCAGTAAAAAAATGAAAAATGCATGGTTGAACAATCCACTCGTAAAATACTTATTCATACACACTCATATCACAGTTCATATATCAATAAACCATCGAAATCATTCACAATGACTAGGTACAAATTAATATGCTTAGACGATACAGACAAAGAAATATCACTTTCCTCTATTCAGATATTCATCGACACTGTAAAAACATCCGTCAATCAGGAATTGTTTCAGTTTTGCTTTGAAAGCGTTTGGTATCTTTTCGCATTTCGTACATTATAGTCCAGTCTATGACCATTTTCCTGTGTATTTATCCCATACAGCACCGATTCGCATGAAAATTTGTATTCAGGATCTACATACACTCTTTTTCAAAATCTACCCTGTGCCGAGGGTTGCTTTCTCCCTGGGGGTGGATGCCACCCCTTCTTGGGGGTGAAAATTTTTTTATTGGAAAAAAGTGCGGAAATCAATAGACTGACTAATTGTAAGCACTTTTTGTTCAATGAAGTTTTTTCTGAAAAGCAATACTCTTCGACTTATTCGCGAGTGAAATTGTCGGTTTTCAGAAAAAAAAAACACATTTTCAGATCCTTTTTCGCGAATAACTGGAAAATAATGCATCTAATCGAAAAACCTGCGGAGAGCAAAATTATAGCTTTTCAAAAAACAAAGGCGATTTTTTATACGTGATGTATGCAAACCCACTACAAACTGAATAATTGCTTGTTGTAAGTTGATTGGTATTTTCAAACGCCAAAATGGAAAGATTCTACGTACAATAACCAGAAACCAATGCATTTTTCGGGAAGAACTAATTGGACCTTTTCTGAAGTCCTTCAAAAATCCTTCATTTTTATTTTTTATAAAAGTTTCTAGCATCAAAACTGACCGAGGTATGCAGGAAATAATGTTGAAGCCTATTTTTGATTGTGAAGAACTCATCCTTGCTTTCCCCCACTTTTCGAAAAAATCGTTGCCTAGTGGAACTATATGTATATATACATATATAATGTATATATACATATAGTTCCACTAGGCCTAAAATATAGTTACTATGTGTATTCTTCAATATACTAATGTACGTACTCTAATTTCTACAAAAATTGTTTTTGTTTTTTTCCCATAACTCGCTTAGTCTTCAAGCAATCAAATCCACCAAAAAAGTATTTTGTAGCTTTTTTCAAGAGCTATAAGCTCATTCACATTATTTTCTGTTTCAGATTATATTTTTGAAAAGATTCATGCTGAAAGGGCTCAAAAAAGGTACTTTGAGCGAACCCTCTCAATATTTAACTGGCCATATCTTACTCTATTTTCATCCTGCAGAAAAAAATGAAACAGCGAAATTTTCAGAGAAGAAAAGCCTTCAATTTTGTACTCAAGAAAATTTTGCATGTGATCAATACTTTTCGAGTTATTTCGAAGAAATTGCGATTTTTCGCTGAATTACGTATATGATTTTTTCTCTTCAATCTCAATTTGTTCCAAAACTACGTACTTTCAATTAATGAAAAACTCAGAATTCATTAATAAGAACATGAATGAAGTGAATTATGGAGTAACAACGATTTTTTTGAAAGGGGGGGGGAAGAGAGGATGAGTTATTCACAATTTTTTTCAAGGAATAAATAGGAATCAACATTATTTCCTTCATACCTCGATCAGTTTTGATGCTAGAAACTTTTATAAAAAACAAAAATGAAGGATTTTTAAATGACTTCAGAAAAGGTCCAATTAGTTTTTTCCGAAAAATGCATTGGTTTTTGGTTATTGTATGTAAAAACTTGCCATTTTGGCGTTTGAAAATACCAATCAACTTTCAACAAGCAATTATTCAGTTTGTAGTGGGTTTGCATACATCACAAATAAACAATCGCCTTTGTTTTTTCAAAAGCTATAATTTTGCTCTCTGCAGGTTTTTCGATTAGATGCCTTATTTTCCAGTTATTCGCGAAAAAGTATCTGAAAATGTGTTTTTTTTGACTGAAAACAGACAATTTCACTCGCGAATAAGTCGAAAAGTAATGCTTTTCAGAAAAAACTTAATTGAACAAAAAGTGCTTAGAATTAGTCAATCTATTGATTTCCGCACTTATTTCCAATAAAAAAAAATTCACCCACAAGAAGGGGTCGCATCCACCCCCAGGGAGAAAGCAACTCTCGGCAAGGGGTAGATTTTGGAAAAGAGTGTGCGTATAACCTAGAACCAAATTTTCATACGAATCGGTGCTGTATGGGATAAATACACAGTTTACACTTTTTTCACCGTCATAGACTGGAGTATTGCTCGAAAGATTATTTTAAAATTTCGCTCCTGCATAGGAGGGGCAATTTTTGAAAGATGCGGTGGAATGCTTTGGTGATCTGATGATTTCCCGTTGTCTGGTAGGATAAGTATGAAAATCAGAGTTATGTAGATAAGTATGAAACCCCTTCATGAGTAATGACCAATGACGATGCCCAAGCTCACGCGGGCTTCGACCCGATATCGATCTGTGACCAGATCACAGCAGGGGGGTCAGATCACATTGGTTGGCACTGCACATGCGCCATTTAGACAGTTGTCTTTTGTCAACGCCATTCTGATTATTCCCGCGTGTTCGGCGTTTCTTCATCAAGGAACAAACAGGTGGTTTTAAAAATTTAAAAAGCGTTTTATTATGTGAAACTTTGTTGTTCGTTAACGTCCTGACTGTCGTGTTTTATTGTCTACGCGCAGATATGTTGTGTCCAAATAATTTTATTCATCGTGCCGTTTAACCTCACTTACACTGTGAGTTGTTTGACTGATCTCTCTTCATGGATCTAACTGCTTGTTTAACCATATTGTAGCATCCCTGATGATGATAATAAAGATTATCGAAAGCTTGGAATCTGTGTTATAAGAGTACACTGTTTTGGCCTGCTGCATACCCAAATATTGTCTCACTCATTTCCTAACTAGTCAGCAAACAAGACTACCCTTCTCTCTCTCTCTCTTTCTATATATATATATATATATATATATATATATATATATGTTAGCATGAAGAGGTTTTGATCCTCTGAAGAATAATTGTCACAACGTTTCGGCAAAGTCTCATTTGCCATCTTCTAGGTGATGATTGAGTTTCGACCTCCGAACTCGACTAATTAATTCGAGTTCTGCTTCTCAATATATATAGACTGAGATAGAAATTCAGAATTCCTTCTATTTTTGATGGTGAGAAGCAAAAGTTGCTAAGAGATCTTTTCCGGGGTTTTGCACATCGCTGAGTCTAAAAATCCCTATTAGCACTTCGACAAATTACTCCTTGTGCCTGAAATCCAAGATGGCGGCTAAAATTTTTTTATTAAAGTTTTAAACGCTAAATTTTTGTTGCGTTTTTTCAAAACCTGCATTTTTTATTTTCTAAAACGATTTCTCGCCCTCGAAAACCCTCAGATTTCAAATTTCATCGAAATCGTTAAAGCCGTTTCCAAGATTTTAATATGTCAAGCGGTTTTACCCTCGAATTTCTTTCTATATACCTACATGGCTGTGTTAGCGGACCGGAGAAGAGCGGGACGGGGGTGCGCGTTTCTGCGAGAGATACTGACATAATTCTTCTTTTGATCCATCATTTTCAGCGATTTTCTGGAAAAGAGTTATGGGTGAAGACAGGAACTGGAGTAAAGCCTGAATATATCCCTATTCACGAAATTGTTAAGACGCTTTCCATCCAAGAAAAGGATAATATACTTGCATTCCACGCAATAACCGGCTGTGACGTTACGTCATTCTTGGCAACTATTACAAAACAAGCTGCTTGGGATGTCTTCAAATGCCAGTTCAGGCTCCTTAACGACTTTGGTTCACAACCTTCAACGGACAAAAGCAAGAATAACGCAGAAGTTTCCATTGTAAAGCTATATAAGGTAAAAGGAAATGTGCGCGATTGTAACACAGCGCGCTACCGTCTTTTTGGCATAACAAATAAACCGGAGGCCTTACCTCCCACTAGTGACGCTGCACACCTGCATATTCAAAGAGCTCACCTGCAAACTGTCATTTGGGAAAATGCCCATATTGCAAAATTTGATGCTCCTGACCCAACCCAATTCGGATGGGAAAAAGATGAGAGAAATACTTTAAAACCGATTTGGACTTCTATTGGCTCAGTACCAACAACTTGTATAGAGTTGATCAGTTGCAAGTGTAAACTTGAAAAGTGTCAAACAAACCGATGTAAGTGTCGTGGTGCTAGGATGGATTGCACGAGGTTCTGTCAATGTATTGATTGCACAAATGAGTAAAAAGTTTAAATGGTTGAGAATCTGTTATTTTTTAAATATTTCTGGTGAAGCCTTTGTTCGTTTTAATTAAGAGGACATCCCAGGTAATAAATAAAAGGTTTTACAGAAATTCCTTTAGTCGTTTTTAATTTACGGCAATGCAAAATCAACTCCTAAACTTGATTTTTTTTCAATGTTTAAAAAAAAATGCTCGACCAGTGAGTGCTGATATGGTAACATGTTATATATTTGTTATCTACTCAAGACGCACTTTCATTTGATACCCCACATGGTATGCATATTTAATTTTTTTTGGCGGCCATCTTGAATTTGAGGAAACTATTGATAATTCGAAGTGCTGATAGCAATTTTCGGATTCAGCGATTGCCAAAATCCTGAAATAACTCGCTTATCAACTTGTTACATCATTTGCTTCTCACAATCACAATTTTGAATTTCTATCCCAGTCTATATAGGGGCCTAGATCAAAGATACCATCAATGAACACCCCTTCAATAGATTGATTAATTATGAAAGAAAGTGGTGCACTGGTAGAGGTCCTCATAGTTTCGTTGATACGCAATCAATACCAACAGAGTTGGTATTCTTGAGAGACGAAATTATTTCACACACATCACTCGTGTGAACTGGTGAGAAGAAAAAAGAATGAGGTGCAGACATGGTTGTAAAGTTCGAGAGAAAACCAAAATGTGTTTCAATAGCACAGTTAGCTTCTGTTGAGAAATATTTCCCGAAGGCATTCACAATTTAATTTTTGTCATTGGTGTGCTCACCATTCAGATCAATCTCCCAGTTAACTTTTTCTTTCGATTTGCCTGTTGTCTTCCTCACCAGACTCCATATTTCTTTTTGCTTCTGTTGTTGAGTTTTATTTTCAAGATTCTGTTGATGAAACGAGTATTTTGCTTCATGCAATTGGCGCGTGTACAAACTTTTGGAATTATTATAATGCGTTCGGAGATCTATATCATTACTATATATCACAAACAAGCCAAAATAAGTTTTTGAGATTTTTTCCCCATGAGAAATGGAACAATTTTCAAATTCTAACTCTACGGACATTTCGTAAATGAATTTTTCGTTTTCATAAATCAAGTCA
Organism: Zygogramma bicolorata; assembly: GCA_032362365.1. Classification (NCBI taxonomy): domain Eukaryota; kingdom Metazoa; phylum Arthropoda; class Insecta; order Coleoptera; family Chrysomelidae; genus Zygogramma; species Zygogramma bicolorata. The sequence continues at coordinate 37,846 of JAVJAQ010000978.1, forward strand.
TCTTTGATTGGAATGAAAACACCACCATGAATGTGGCTACTTCTGGTGAAATGTGATGCTATAACATATCCTCTGAAATTTAGTCTCAATATTTGCACTATCACACCAAGATTCAGATATGCACAATATATCAGGGTTATCATCGACCAAGATCACTTCTACTTGATTGATTTCATTAGTCGAACACCGCGCGTTTATGTGTAAAATTTTGAAAATATATGGTGAAACACTTACTGTTTCGTGCGGCAAATTTTTAGAAATCTTCCTGGGCTGGAGATTTCGAAAGGACTGGAAAAATGAATTCCGAAAAGTAAACCTCTCAATAATAACATTATTTGGCCAGTTTGAGGGATTATACAAGGTATCCCGGAGTTCCATGTCTGCTCCTACTTTGAACGATTCAAATCTTCCTTGTGAGTTGAGATCCGTCACCCCGAAGTCGTATCCTGGGGACCTGTTCTTCAGGAACGATTTCATCTTTTCTGCCGTAGTGTGTGGATTACAGCGACCAACGTATAACCACAGAACAGATTCACGTCCGCTGAAATCGTCGGTTCCATCTGAGAGTGTTCCTACCAAATACCTTTTTTTGTCATTCCTCACATTTTTCGATGCCTTTTTTTGCGAAATAGTCGACTTATTATCAGAAAGATAATTCGAACAAGGAATTAGTTTTTTTTATAATCAACTTCATTCCGAATATTCTTCTTATCGTCTTGTTTTTGTTTCACAGCTTCGGTTTGTGATAGGGAGATAGTTGTATCAGCTACATGAAAGAAAAAATTGATCCAATCTGTCGGCTACGTTTGGATAAATTGATTCAACACTTTTTTTTCTGTACAATTTATTGAGGAGTTAGAAGTCTAACCATATCTAAATTCGATTCCTTGAGATTCTGCACCTCTGATTTCAGGATGGATATCTCATTCAACAGCATTTTTGTGAACTCTTGGAACTCTTCAGTGATGAACTTTTTGATTTGCTCCACAGATTGGAAATTACCCAGATTAGCGGGCTCCATCGATTCAGGCTCCTTCGAGTTTCGAGTATTCACCATTTTCACCACCTCACTCTCTATAATCGGGAGAGACAAACGAGCACGTCTTTTCAGAATGACAGTTCGTAGCCGTTATTAAATGAGCGTTTATTATTTTAGAGTTTCCAAAAACAATCTGGCGAGAGTTATTGAGAGCTAAGTGGAGAGTTTATTTGTTATTGCTAAGTGCGAAGGTGTAGAATTTTTAGTACAGAGAGTTTCAGTACCGAGCATTGGAAAGTTAGCGGAGCAATTCAAGCGATAGTATTCTTTTGAGATAGAAAGTTGCAATAAAAGTAGTGAAGTGTTGCTTGGACAACGAACTACAAGGATATATCGTAACAGTGGTGTCAGAAGTTGTATTTAGCAAGGATAAATCGTAACAATACAAATTTATTCAAAACTTTTTTATTCAATCCCAGTTTGGGGACTAGCAACGTTGAATATTTCGAAGCCTCTGAAAAATTACAAAATAAAGTCATCAAATGCATACTGTGTTCGATTTTCAGAACCCACTATGACTTTAGATACCCGCACCTAGGAATCTATTGAATATGAAAAATTATACCAATCGAGGATTTGTTGTTCCATTCACTCTGTGAAAATGGAAGAAAAAATGTGTTACATCAATTTCACTATGAAGTCCTATATTCATAACCACCAAACAAAACAAATTGATTGTTTGTGTTCAACGAGAATAAAAACAAATAAAGGAAAGCGACCTATTTCTCATTTTGAAATCGAAATATACAACTCTTCACCTACAGAACTGAAAAGTATTGGGAAAATTCTGGAATTCGAGAACGAACTTTTAATGATATGATATAGATCTTACTATACATTCCATATATATTCATGAGATATTACACATACACCTATATTTCTTATATATACTGTGTGAATTGAAAAAATTCTTGTTCCCTGTTATAAACAGGGTGTTTCTTAGGAGACACATATTACTATCACCATTTTTATCATTATTTTTGTCTATACAAGTCTAGTGGGCAAAAGCCTTAGTATCATCAACCAATGACCACTCTCCGCACCGCGGAGTAAGTGATCACTGGCTCAGAGAATTGTGAGTCCTGAGCAGAAGCAACCGAGAATAACGGCCTTCTGCATGCGCCCGACCAAGATCTCTGCGGCATTCCGACAGGCTGGTATGATCTTGAGTTTCGATAGTAGTGTTTGTCTGGAACCACCGAGAAAACCTATGATCAGAACCACCAACTTGACAGAATTTATTATTAATGTTATTATTATTTAATGATGTGGCACATTTGTACTAAATACTTGTTTTTGTCAATGGAATAACGCACTCAGCAAATTTACCATTCAAGGATGAGTTCCGCCGCTATAATCAGCCAGTCAAGTAAATGGCATTACTGTTATATTCGTTATTTTCAATTGCAGAGGTCGCTTCTGTCGATGAAATTAATGTGCCGCAGCACTGTGTGTACCAACCCTCTGAATGAAACTGAGCAGTGGCAACTGACACACTTTGGTAATGATTCATGCACAATTGGAATGCTAGTACGTTTTTTAAGAATACCAATTTTTTTAGGCCAAATATTTCGTGACGTAGGTAACAACACCAACAAAACTTGAAAATTGTCAGAGAACGGCTGTGAATAGACTGAAAACAACACACGAACGCGCGCACGCACACACAAGCTCGCGCACGCATGCTCACACCCGCGCACGGACACACAAGCACGTGCACGCACGCACAGCACGTAATCGGGCGTTTTAGGCGTTTTAGGCCTAGTGGAACTATGTGAATATTATATATGTATATATCCATATAGTTCCACTATGCAACGATTTTTTTCAAGGGGGGGAGAAGAGAGGATGAGTTATTCACAATTTTTTTTAACGAAAAAATAGGATTCAATATTATTTCCTTCATACCTCGGTCAGTTTTGATGCTAGAAACTTTCATAAATAACAAAAATGAAGGATTTTTGAAGGACTTCAGAAAAGGTCCATTTAGTTTTCCCGAAATATGCATTGGTTTTTGGTTATTGTACGTAGAAACTTTCCATTTTGGCGTTTGAAAATACCAATCAACTTTCAACAAGCAATTATTCAGTTTGTAGTGGGTTTGCATACATCACAAATAAACAATCGCCTTCGTTTTTTCAAAAGCTATAATTTGCTCTCCACGGGTTGTCGATTAGATGCATTATTTTCCAGTTATTCGCGAAAAAGGATCTGAAAACGTTTTTTTTTTTACTGAAAACCGACAATTTCACTCGCGAATAAGTCGAAAAGAAGGGGTGGCATCCACCCCCAGGGAAAAAGCAACCCTTGGCACGGGGTAGACTTCGGAATAGAGGGTAAGTAGAACCTATATTTTACACTTTTTTCACCGTCATAGACTGGAGTAGGTATAATTTTTCATATTCAATTGATTCCTAGGAGCAGGTATATAAATTCGTGGTGGATTCTGAAAATCGAAGACTGAATATGCATTTGATGACTTTATTTTGTAATTTTTTCAGAGGTTACAAAATATTCAACGTTGCTAATCCCCAAACTGGGATTGAATAATGAAGTCCTGAATATTTTTTTTTTCTCGGGATGTATATGAAAGTCGATTCCTCATAGTTTATTGCTAATTTATGAGTTCTGATCGAAGAAGAAAGTAACATAAAATCTTTTTCAATTCAGTTTTCAATTTCAGTCTCAGTAATTCCACATTAAATAAATCATGTCGTCGGCATATTACTTTATAGACCCATTTGATTTCAGAAAACATATTGAATCCAAATATATTCGAAACAATAGAGGCCCCAGTATAGATGCTCATGGACCAACGTGATATATTCCTGAGGGAACTCTGATTGTTCCCGATATAAACAAATTGATTTTTTCTTTTTTGGCAACTATCAAATCAAGCATAACTCTCACTCGTATTCCACTATCATATAGATCCCTCAATATAATTTGATGGTTGACCGTATCAAATGCCCTTTGGAGATCCAGAGACAACATACCACATATAAAATGAACGATGAGATTGGAATCTTTGGTGTAGAAGTTGAAACTCTCTCTAGAGATCAATTACCCTAACACCGAACTGATACTTTTGCAATCAACGTGCGTTTTACTGACGAGGTTAGCATCTTCAGGAGAAGAAAATTGAATAGTAGTAAAATAGTAATAGTTTTCTTCTGATAGTTCTCAGGTTACTCCGGACTTCAATAAAACTAGCGACTACGGTAGACCAGTGTCCTATTACTATCACTATCTGATATGACATTTCGTCAATCAAAAGGCTTTCAGGTCCTAAAGATGGACCCACATCATTGAAAGCAGCTCAGATTGTTCAAGGAAACTCTAAAAAAGGGAACGTTTATTCAATCAGTTCAGAATTTACTTAGTACTCCTTGCTGAACATTTGCTACACCAAGTGTGCCAAGCTGAATTGGATAAGCTGTACCAGCTCGCACATTTCCGCCAATTATAATTATAATTCGAGGTTGAATTCAGGATAAAACTTCAGAGCAAATTTCGATATGAATGATCACAGATATCTACAGAACTAATACTAGCCAAAATACTAAAAAATATTTTCCACTTAGTACTTACCGTTTCAAACCTAATATTTCCTCTGGGCACGAATAATTACGGAAGGAATCCCACTTATGACACACCAGACACATCCCAATAAAAAACCCAACAGGAAATCCCAAGCAAAAATCAAATTTTTCAATGCAGATGTGGCATATATCATTTTAGCGCCACAGTTACGTGTGTACAAAAATGTTCGAAATAAACCGAATTGTGGTATCTCAACACATTTTTCACAACTAACGGTCAAACTCGGTCCCAAATTTGGTTTTTACCAGAAAATGTATAGGTACATACATTTTGCGAGGAGTATTTTTTAAAAATTTTGGTTTTGGTGAGACTCGAACCAACGACTATAAAGTGGATATCTTCACAGGGCATACGCATCAACCATGTAGGCCATTTGGACAGTTCAATTTCAGTTGAGTATTGGTTCAAACGGTGAATGTAAGTCCTTGAAATTCACGAAAAAAGTATCGAATGTGACAATTCAAATTTGACCCAATGAACTAGAATTTTTTCCGATATAAGTACATTTAGAAATTGCTATTTGTATAACAAGGGTGTCCAGGACTGATGCACAATAATGGTGTGATTATTTTATTCTTCATTCTTAAATCACTTATCATTATCACCATGATGCAAGAACAACTGCTCTGACATTTTCAAATACCTCGTATATCAAAACAGAAACAAGGTTTACCAGTCTGCAGACCAAGAGCAGCCGTAACCAAGGTAAGGGTACGATCTCTTGTTTCTGAAATCACAAAAATTATACAGTCCACTTTGCATCTCGCCCATGATTTGGTACTTTTCCTCCCGAGGATGAATTTCACTGCCCGACGCGTAGCGGGTAATCATACAATGGAGGAAAAGGCACTTTACTCATATGTTTGTTAAACATATGATTCTTTCGCCTTTCTCGAATTACAACTCATATATATATATATATATATATATATATATATATATATATATATATATATATATATATATATATATATATATATAATAGGAGGGTAGTCTCTTGACTGGACTTGTTGAAAAAACGTCTAAATTTGAAAAATCCTCATGCAATGAAAATTAACCTTGGGGTTGCAGTCATAAATTGAGTTTGGCCTGATATAGTGAAACTCATCAAATTGTCGAGCTTTCAAAAATCTTCATTTTCTTTTTCAAGACATCTGAGAAACAGTGTTCATTGTTAAAATATATATATATATATATTAAAACTGAACTCACTAATGTGAGATTAGATATGAAACAGCAGAGGAAAAATCCTTGTCCATCACAAACAAAAAAAAAATTATTATCAGAAACATTTACAAAAACATGTATCAAATGCCCTTTGGAGATCCAGAGACAACATACCACATATAAAATGAACGATGAGATTGGAATCTTTGGTGTAGAAGTTGAAACTCTCTCTAGAGATCAATTACCCTAACACCGAACTGATACTTTTGCAATCAACGTGCGTTTTACTGACGAGGTTAGCATCTTCAGGAGAAGAAAATTGAATAGTAGTAAAATAGTAATAGTTTTCTTCTGATAGTTCTCAGGTTACTCCGGACTTCAATAAAACTAGCGACTACGGTAGACCAGTGTCCTATTACTATCACTATCTGATATGACATTTCGTCAATCAAAAGGCTTTCAGGTCCTAAAGATGGACCCACATCATTGAAAGCAGCTCAGATTGTTCAAGGAAACTCTAAAAAAGGGAACGTTTATTCAATCAGTTCAGAATTTACTTAGTACTCCTTGCTGAACATTTGCTACACCAAGTGTGCCAAGCTGAATTGGATAAGCTGTACCAGCTCGCACATTTCCGCCAATTATAATTATAATTCGAGGTTGAATTCAGGATAAAACTTCAGAGCAAATTTCGATATGAATGATCACAGATATCTACAGAACTAATACTAGCCAAAATACTAAAAAATATTTTCCACTTAGTACTTACCGTTTCAAACCTAATATTTCCTCTGGGCACGAATAATTACGGAAGGAATCCCACTTATGACACACCAGACACATCCCAATAAAAAACCCAACAGGAAATCCCAAGCAAAAATCAAATTTTTCAATGCAGATGTGGCATATATCATTTTAGCGCCACAGTTACGTGTGTACAAAAATGTTCGAAATAAACCGAATTGTGGTATCTCAACACATTTTTCACAACTAACGGTCAAACTCGGTCCCAAATTTGGTTTTTACCAGAAAATGTATAGGTACATACATTTTGCGAGGAGTATTTTTTAAAAATTTTGGTTTTGGTGAGACTCGAACCAACGACTATAAAGTGGATATCTTCACAGGGCATACGCATCAACCATGTAGGCCATTTGGACAGTTCAATTTCAGTTGAGTATTGGTTCAAACGGTGAATGTAAGTCCTTGAAATTCACGAAAAAAGTATCGAATGTGACAATTCAAATTTGACCCAATGAACTAGAATTTTTTCCGATATAAGTACATTTAGAAATTGCTATTTGTATAACAAGGGTGTCCAGGACTGATGCACAATAATGGTGTGATTATTTTATTCTTCATTCTTAAATCACTTATCATTATCACCATGATGCAAGAACAACTGCTCTGACATTTTCAAATACCTCGTATATCAAAACAGAAACAAGGTTTACCAGTCTGCAGACCAAGAGCAGCCGTAACCAAGGTAAGGGTACGATCTCTTGTTTCTGAAATCACAAAAATTATACAGTCCACTTTGCATCTCGCCCATGATTTGGTACTTTTCCTCCCGAGGATGAATTTCACTGCCCGACGCGTAGCGGGTAATCATACAATGGAGGAAAAGGCACTTTACTCATATGTTTGTTAAACATATGATTCTTTCGCCTTTCTCGAATTACAACTCATATATATATATATATATATATATATATATATATATATATATATATATATATATATATATATATATATATATATATATAATAGGAGGGTAGTCTCTTGACTGGACTTGTTGAAAAAAACGTCTAAATTTGAAAAATCCTCATGCAATGAAAATTAACCTTGGGGTTGCAGTCATAAATTGAGTTTGGCCTGATATAGTGAAACTCATCAAATTGTCGAGCTTTCAAAAATCTTCATTTTCTTTTTCAAGACATCTGAGAAACAGTGTTCATTGTTAAAATATATATATATATATATATATATATATATATTAAAACTGAACTCACTAATGTGAGATTAGATATGAAACAGCAGAGGAAAAATCCTTGTCCATCACAAACAAAAAAAAAATTATTATCAGAAACATTTACAAAAACATGTCTCCGAAAATAGGAAAAACTGGAACCATTCATCCATATTACATTGAGGTGCACGAATTTATACATGTGCAGATGATTGACAGAAAGATTTGGAAAACATTCTAATGACCGGTCGAACTAATGGAAGAAAGTGAGACGGTGTGCTCGAATGATGTTTGATAATGACAAGGATAGATTTGCTGAATATTTCTTATGACTTATTCATAGGAGTGTACGTACCTTTATTATGTTTCAACCCAAAATGTACAAGGAATAACTTTCTAGGTGCATACAAGTTTCAGTGGATACGTTTATAAAGAGGATGATAGGTAATAGTTGATAGGATAAAAACCGGATCGAACACATTTTTATTCATGCAATGTTAACAAGATAGTCGTCCCAGCTATATAGAAAATTTCAGTTGATGAGATTATAATAATAATAATATTGCTTTTATTGATAAGAAAAAAACATACACAAAAAAAAAGATCATAATATAAGCTCCTATCAAACGGCAGGATTCAATTTCTGACCATGCCACAAAAAAAATCGCGGGCAACAGTTTTTCGCGAGAAACTTGTCTTTTGTGCAAACTCTGAATTTATATTGGAAGAATTCATGATTGATTGTGATGAAGTAGTTATTCATGTACAAAGGGAATGAAGTAGATGTTTATGCTCTATTATAATATATGTGATCAGATAGGTTTCCGCGGTCAGTTGTATGTTGTCGTTGAGTTCGGGTTGAACCGTCTGGATCGACGTTTCGGTCGATTTTGAAGCCATTTTCAAAAAGTTGATATGACTTCACTGTGAGATTCACTCCTCAGCTGTTGTCACAGATTCGTGACTCAACGACATATATATAAATATAAAAGCCCATTGCCCTTACAAACTCTACGCGCTCTCCAACCATAGCGGCACTACGTACAGCGGCCACTATACGGCTTACTGTCGACACCCTTACTCCGAAACGTGGTACGAATACAACGATCCCCATGTGTCACCGATCTGCTCAAAATCTCTCGTAAGTGGCGAGGCGTACGTTTTATTCTATGAACAAGAAAACGCTTATGAACAGGAGAAAACGGAATTTTCTACTTGACAATATTTTATATTTTATTCAATTTAATTAATTTTCGTTTTTTTTTATTCATTTATTTTTTTTATTACTTGCTATAATTTTTATTTTTACTTGATTGATTTTATATTATTCTTCGATAATATAATATATACTTACACGTAAGTGAAAGACATTCACCAACGTTGACATTTGCTGGACATTTTCTGGCAAAAAAAAATATATATTTATATATATATATATATATATATATATATATATATATATATATATATATATATATATATATATATATATATATATATATATATATATATATATATATATATATATATATATATATATATATATATATATATACATGAATACGACTTCGCACGAAGTCTTTCAGCATCAAGTACTCCCTACGCCATACATCAGGAGCGGCCTGGTTATTCGTAGACCCCTCGCCAATAGTATAAAGATTTGGGGGAAAATTTCGTTATATTTTGATTACATACTATGATTGCTAGAAAATAACTGCGAAAACTGAAACGTTGAGTTGCAAAAAAATGTGTTTTTTATGATAGGTGCGAACCATAAAAAAAACTATATCCCCTCACGGGCATGAAGGACTACACTGTTATGTAGTGCGAAATTAGGCAATGAAAGCACAACAATGTTTTGTTTGAAAGACATTTTTTGTAGTGCATTCATTTTGCTTCTTAGTTTTTTAGATGGTTAACCTACCACAATGAAAAAAAAGTAATTATTATTAGAATCTATACCTAATGCTATATGAAATCTTTGACAGATTTTTTCAAGAATTTATGAATACGATTCGAGAATGGAAACGGCTTCGGTTTCGGCTCGGAAACGTTACCGAAGATGAGTATTTTTATATACTGTATACTAGATTCTGCCGCCGACTTTGTCCGTGTAGAAATCGAACCGAACTGTTAGTCAGCGCCCGCCGGTGGAGATTCACATCTCGCATGCTATTCTCCAACTTGTTTTACATATAATAGTTGAGTTATTGAATTTTCGTATAATCATACTGAAAAATAGCCTTTATTAATCTCTAATAGGGTGGCTTTCTGGTAGAGAAATAATTTCCATGATCGGATCAGTATTTCCGAAGATTACTCCCCTCACACAACAAAAGTAATAGACGTCACCTCTCTATAATAGTAGCATAGATTAGTTCTTGTATTTTCGTGAAAGGCAAATTCACATTATATGAGAAGTTGACTGATAGGAAGTGTTTCATTTACAAGTAACTATTTTCATTTAACGCAGCAACTTTTCGGAGTACATTAGAAATATGCCTTTTAACATTATTATATAGACTCTATCATTTCCTATTTTTTTCATTACATGAGAGTTGCATACGCTATTTTATCTACACCCGATAAATAGTGAAGAACTACAAATATTATTTTTATATTTGTATTGCACACAATTATACTAATTAAACGCATTTTTGAAAAATTCTACAAAATTGTAATTAATGGTATTACTTCGAGAAATAAAACAATGAGAAATGAAAAGAAGATCAAAAATTGAAAAAAAAAAGATTACTCGATACCGGAATCGAACCCTTGTGTCTTCCAACTAGCTAACATAGTCTCAGCGCCTTAGAGCGCTCGCCTACGGTGAAGGTGTCGAAGGTGATTCTCCCATATCGCTGGTATCAGACATTTTGTTATGACTATCGAAGTTTGACTATATTCTTCAAAAATTCAATACCTATTCCGATTTCACGCTTGATTGAAAAAATAATGGTTTTCTATTGGTTGAAAATCTGTATCGTAATGAAAAATCTGTATCGAATTATAAAATATAACTTTTTCACCCGAGTCGAAATAGGGCTATAATTCGAACCATATCTTACACAAATTATTTTTTCGAAAACCGATGAACAGGAAGAGGGATTCGTCAACAAGAAATATATTAATGAAAAACTTGTTGGTATGCCGCGCATTTAATTTTTGCTAGAATTTTTTCGATAGAAGTGCTTACGTCGCAGCGTCAAAAATATTTCAGATTGATGTGAAATTCACTGAATTAGCATTGTGATTTCCATAAACGAATAAGACACAAGAGACCGAGAGTCACGCTATATATACAGTTAGAAAACCATTGAACTTTTTACGATTCAATTTGTTCAGTAGGTACGTACTGTCACGGGATATTCAAATGCTACCAGCTTGAATACCCACAAAACTAAGAAGAAAAAAATACTCATTCGATGCACAAATTCTATTACTCTGAAAATTTTCTCGATGGAAATGCTTCGGCCCCAAGAAATTGTACTAATTACAATTTTTTTCATTCCATTTTTCGATGTTTTGATCAGTTTCATTTTTATTTAATACTAAATGGCATCAAAATCATTGTTTATTTTTTTTTCTATCATGTTTGATACTTGAAATGTGTTTCTTTCCTGAAAGAACCAATACCTACATATTATACCCATTATCAATAAAGTGCAAATTTCACTCGTTGTAAACAACTACGCCAATGTCTAAGCCAGCCATGTGGAAGGAAGCAATAATTACTAGACCTCCCTTCAGCATGTTTCCGTAATCGAAACTGCTTTCCGAAACCTCATGCCTCATCACCATCTGTCCGTTAGGGGCTGAACTGAAAATGTCGGTAAGTTGCGACGTATTTCATGAAACTGGTTCAAATAGTGGGGAAATGCCACCAAATTCCTAATTCTAATTGCATTTTGCAAGGAAGCATTCCAACCATTTGATTTTTTCAGATCATACGTAACTTTCACAGGGCTTTCGGTTGAAATAATAGAAATACCTTGTTTCCGAATTTCGAAAATAATTTTTTTTTCGAAATTTTAAAAAAAGATGAAATTTTTTATATTCATTCCAAAATTCAACATTATTTCAATGAGTGTGCCAAATTTGAACTCAAGATGTCTTATGGTTTCCAAATGAAATTGGAAATGAACATGGAAGACACTGATCGCCGACCTTAATAGATGTATCAACGCGCTGCGTTTCTGACAGTCGCAGAGTGTCTTAAAAATTATAAACATAGCTTATTGCTATATTTAGTTTTTGACGTTTGACTTTCATTTACTTAGTATATTCACTTGTTGAAAATATCTCACCTTCTACTGATTGCAACCATTTTGCAAAATACTGGTTGTTTTATGAATAAACGATTCAATTTATACTTATATATTTAGTTTAGGTCGTCAATGCCGTATAAGTTATTCAATTGATGACATACCATAACCTCACTTTCACTTTTCTCCCCTAGGAACGAAAAGTACTTTTCCTCCCTAGAAAGGAAAGGTACCACTTTGCTCCCTTGTTATAAAAATAGCTTTTCTCCACTCCCATCCGTAAATATGCTCATTTATTCATAGTTTAGTAAACGGATGAGTAGGCGATTCCAATCAACTGAATCGTTATGATTTCATATCCACACAAGGTAGGGACAACCTTGTAGAAACGTCATAATTCTGATCTATCTGTCTACCTACAAACAAGAAACCCAAGTTGTTTCATTCAAGCATTAATGAATGTACTCATATCTAAAATATTTTCTAGTCCATTGAGTCGAGTTCAAATTGTCACATTTGATGTTTTTTGTGGATCTGAGGGACTTAGATTCACCCTTTGAACCAATAATCAACTGAAATTGAACTGTCCCAATGGCCTAGCTAGATGGTTGATGGGTGCGCCCTCTGAAGATATCCACTTTATAGTCGTTGGTTTGAGTTTCACCAAAACCATTTTTTTGTACTCATTTAATTTGATTTGTATCGTTCAATATTGAATTTAGAGTTTCTTCCTCTCAGTTTCTCATAAATATTGAAAAAATACTCCATATAAAAAATTGATTATCAATATTATGATACTTGAATGAGGGGTTTGAAATATTTACCTGGTCGAAGAAAAATTCAACTGTAAAACTCGAATGAATATTTGCCACATCGCCCTGGGACGTTTGAGCACTCGCCTACGGCATCGTACTCATACTTCGTCCTCGTACGATATGACCATCTTGTTGTCCTACTATTTCTATATATGCGCTGTTGAACATTTTTCAAAATGAGCATAAGTACAAAGTTGCCAGTCTAACAATAACATTTCTTGATCATAAATACGTACAAACCATAATTTCCATATTAGAATTATGATAAAAATGCACAAGTGTACAGTTTGGCTACTTACGTTACTCTTGGAACTGAAGATAATACCGGCATGACGAAATGCGGCGGAGATCTTGGCCGGTCGCATGAAGAAGGTAGTTATTCTGTGTTCACTGTATTTACTCAGGATTTACGATTTTTGCAGCCAGTGATCAATGACCCCGCGGTACGGAGAGTGCTTTCGCCCTATGGGTCGGAGCAGTGGGGAATAATAAAAACCCATCTATGCCTCTGGAGAAAGCGACTCACAGCAATCCCTGACGGTTGTGCAGGAGTTCGCGCATGTTGCCAGTAATTATGAAATTCGGAATTGACCAATTGCACTGATTTATCTCAAAAGAGGACGATGCGAGGATTTCGCTGAGGATGCCCAACATGTAGACGGAAGCATTCCACATCATTTGACTGCCGGAGAAACATACACCTATTCGTTGTGGAACAACGCAACGCCCAAGAGGTAGACCTGGTAAAAAATGCTCTCTGTGACAGAAACTACGGCAGATCTGGTCTTCAAAGCTGTCAGACAAAAACAAAGTTTTCGCCACCAACATGCTCGCCATTCTGATTCTACTCTACTCTTTCGGGGTAGTCGAATGGACTCAGGAAAATTTGCGGCAACTTGACGTGAAGACTCTTGAAATAATGTATATGCACAGAAGCATGCATTCTTTATCGTCCGAACATATATCCTTCGACAAGAAGGGGGCCGTGGACTTTCAAGTTTGGAGTGTCTTCATAACAGAAAGGTACTGGATGGAACCTGTAGAGTCATCAGCAGGTCGAATCCCCTACACTACATGGTCCGAGACCATGGAAATGCAGGAATTGGAGCATTTCTATTCAAGACAGCAAGGCGCGCTGCTGATGAACTTGGTACTGTCTTCGAAACCGAGTGGGTAAACCAACTCTGTCACCGAGTTGGAGCCCGCACAGAAAAAAGGTCAAGGCTGCAGAGAATGTTTAAATGCTGTAGTTGCATACAAACAAGCTTATGCATGGAGCCTTCTTTGCAAACATCGAGGACCATGGCCTGTCTTTAGGAGAAATTTTTTTTCCCCGAAGATGCTAACCTTGTTAGCTAAACGTGCGTCGAGCACAAAAACTTCAGTTTGGTGTTAGGGATATTGATTTCTAGAAAGAGTTTTAACTTTTACATCACAGGTTTCAATCTCATCGTTTGCTTATGAATGGTATGAAAACAAATAATACGATATTCATTTACCACATACTTTTTCATCTAATATCTCAATATACATGTTCCATTTCATTCAGTATATTACCACAATGCAAAGTGTATTGTTACAATATTTCCTTGGGTTCGTTGATTGAAACACCAAACAAGACTAAACTACTTTTATTGCAACTCTTCATATACAATACAACGCAATCAATCAAATTGCTTCGCTAACTATCCAATTCTACACTTCGACTTGTGAACTTAGCAATAAAGAAGCTCTAAGCTTTGAATAACTCTGCTGAATAACTGTCTCCTCCACGATGAAGCGTCTCCTTTTATACCTGCGTACGCCTATGGAGAATATTCGAGAGAGACCTCCATGATGTGTATCGAATATTCCACGCAAATAACGAATTCCTGGAAAAATTAGGTTCGCTCTTCATCCCCTCATATTATTCTGCGTTTATGACCAACAGAGCCGGCGCTAGGACATTTCGTAACATTATTCCCCTCTCAATTATGATCGTCCCGATCGAACAATTTCACGTTATTCTCATTGTAACATTCGAGTCTCTTCAGGTGTACAACTTTCATTTTTTTTCTAGGCCTATGTTGAACCCTGTACACCACGTAATTCATTCTCTTAACTATCAAATAGGGTCCTTCCCGAGCCTTCATCCTGTCAATGCGCTCTCCCATCTCTTGTTGTTTAGTGAATGGAACTATTCTTGATTGCAGCCGAATCGGTTGGACTTGGCCAATATTGACTTTTTGTTTGATCAAGGCACCCCTTTCAGTTGTTTTCAACTCGGAGATGTCACTTTCACTTCCAATACGGCACTTGGCGGATCTCACAGGGATGGCTTGTTTTGACTTCACCTGGGATCGTCCGAAAACCGATTGCTGGACGCTGCATTCAGGGACTTCAGTCACTGTAGCACGAACTACTTTCTTCGATAGTGCAGGAATTCTCGCAGTTTTCGATAAACGCGGTTTCGCAGGCATCTTCCTCTGTCCTGGAGTTGTAGGGACAAATTCTTTCCCTCACAACTTCATAATCTTCTTTTCGTTGTCGAATGAAAACCCGTAGTCACTGATCAAATCCATTCCGAGTATGCCCTGGCTTTCTACATCTATAGCAAATCCTCTGCGGTATTTTTACTCAACAGTCTTTTATAAGGTGTCTCGGTTTTCCACTTCTATAGCATGTTCTCTCCTTCTGGGTACTCATTCTACATGATATGATCTCCTGCAGAACACTCTCGAATGAACCATTCGCTGAGCCAGATCTTTGTTCGAGATCGTCAATTGTTACCGCTTGCACTTTTGTCCTTGAGGTGTTGAAGGCCACCTCCGCTCATAGCTAACGTACCAAGGCATCGCTACTCCTTTTGGGAGTTGATAGTCGCAGAGTTCTTTGGATTTGTGGGTCTCTTAGTCCGTCAATAAATATCTGCACAGCCAACTGCTCCTTGAAATCTCCGGGCGCTTCTGGATACGAAAGCTGAATCAGACGTCTGACATCTGCCTCAAATTCCTGCAAACCCTCACCTGATTTTTATGTGGGAGTCTTCATTGTGCCCGGTACAGATGTTCTCAGTGTTGATCGCCATACCTCAACTCTAGTGCAGAAATCAGTTCCTCATATTTCCTCTGCTGTTCTATGGGTATCGTCTGCAATATACCCAAAGCTGGTCCTCTCAAAGCTACTATGAGTGACGTAGCGTTTTTTCTTCGCCCCATTTATTAGTTTTCACCGCAGACTCAAATTGTCGACGATACATGGACCAAGACGACAGACCATCAAAAGTCTGTGGTTTCACGGAAATTCCTGATGTGGCAACCCTGTCTCGGCGATCTTGGTTCTTGAGAAGACCTATCTGTTTTTCTAGACCTCTCATTTCATTCCTTATTTCATTTCTCATCTCATTTCTCATTTCCTCTGGCACTTTATCCACTTTCTTATTGAATTCATCGTCGATTTTCTTAACGTTTTCCTTCAGTTCCCCCTCTAGATTTGCTTTCAGTTCTTCTTCCAGATCTTCTTTCAGTTTTTTGTGTAACACGTGCTCGAAGAACTTGTCCTGATGTTTTAGAACTTTCTGAGAGTCTGCTTTTCGTTGTTTTTCTATTTGCTCTAGTTTTAATTTTCTGGAGTGCTTCTCCTCGCTCTTCCTTTTCATCTTCTCGCCCTTTCTTCTGTTCTTCGAGAACTTTCTAGAGCGCCTCTTCTCGTTCTTTCTTTCCATTTTCTCGTTCTTTCTTTCCATTCTCGAGAATTTTCTGGAGTCCATCTTCCCGTTCTTTCTTTTCGACAATTTTCTGGAGTGCTCCTTCTCGTTCTTTCTTTTCAATTTCTCGTTCTTTCTTTTCCTCCTGCCGCTGCTTTTCTTCCAATTCATTTTCCTCCAGTCGTCGCTTTTCACCTTCCAGTCGTCGTCTTTCCAAATCCGCAAATTGGTTTTGGATAAATTTCATTACGTCCTCCATCGTATCGTATGATGTACTTCTCGTATTCACCATAAATTGTTTTTAATTATCAGCAAAATTCCACTTCCGACACCACTGTTACGTTTTATCCTTGAGTTCGTTTAATAAAACTCCAAACAACACTAAACTACTTTTATTACAACTCTTTATCACAATACAATACAATCACTAAAATTGCTCCACTAACTATCCAACGCTCTAATAAACTCTCTGTCACAGAAATTCCACACTTCGACTTGTGCACTTAGCAACAACGAAGCTCTCTCCACTTAGCTTTGAATAACTCTGCTGAATAACTGTCTCCTCCGCAATGAAGCGTCTCCTTTTATACCTGCGCCTATGGAGAATATTCGAGAGAGGCCTCGATGATGTGTATCGAATTCTCCACACGAATTACGAATTCCTGGAAAAATGGCGTTCGCTCTTCGTCCCCTCATATTATTCTGCGTTTATGACCGACAAAGCCGGCGCTAGGACTTTTCGTAACAGTATTAACTTAAAAAAAACAATATGTACATTCAAGAATTACAAGGAAAATGCAAAGTTCTTGAAGGAAGCAGGCGGTGTCACCAACTATTCCTGCGTAGACTAATTATATGACAGGTACTATCTCTTGCAAGAGCCCAAAAAGGAATTGAAAGAGATCGAATGATATACCACCCAATTTTTCTTTAACAAGAAAAACTTAAATAGCCTAAATCGAAAACTTTACGAAACCAAAATGAGTCTTTAGAAGCTCGTAGCTTAGAACTTGGAAATAAATCTTGCGCACACTCTTACTTCATTTATTGCTTTTGTATCTCAAAACGAAAAAGAAAATAACTTTCAAGAAATACTTATCTGCAACTATATTTCCAGCCCCTCAGTACACCACCTATCTCTTCTGGGTTCAGTGAATTTCTACAAATCTGACAAGTTAGATATTGTAGATAGAGAACAGAGAACCAACCCTTCTCTAATTTCCGCAGGTCCGAGAAGAACCTGGACAAGGGCGTCTGAGTAACAGGAACGTAGAAAGAGCATTACAATTGAGAGGAACGAAGAATTTTGGAGAAACATCATGTTCCCAAAACTATGTACCTTCTATCATGATAGAATTCTTCAGGTGTTGGTTCGGAGGATTCATACAGGCCTTTAATGCTATGATCCACCAATAGTTGTTGAAGCCAAAAAAAATTCAAAATGTATTCTAGAAAGTAGATACCCTCAACTGAGGCTAAGGGAACCAAATATCAACCTGGAAAAAATGTATACTCGACATGCGTTTGGCTAACCAAATTGGTATCTTCGGGAGCAGACTTGTTACTCGTACCAATAGATTTCAAATGGACTTATCTTCTTTACGAACTTCCCTTATTCTGGTAAATTCCGGAAAGAACGGTTTCGAAGTTTTTGGGCAGGCCACTAGTCGTTCTAAGTAAAAGAAACTACTCTGAATAGGATGTGACAGCAAGACAGAAGTCAATCTTGACAGCGACAGTTCCGGAGACAGAGAACTGTTCCAACATGTTGCCAAACGAATTTCCAAATTCGGAAAAACAGTTTATATCTGTGCTATTCTAGTTTGCAAAATACTTAGTTTCTAGTCATTTATTATCGAGCCCACAGGAAAAACGTAACAATACATTAATGATCTATCAATTCTACAAGGGGAGCATCGATACATTTATGATAGTATCATTTGGAGTCCTGAAGATGCTAACTTGATTAGCGAAATGTGCCTCGGAGAAACGTACTCTCAGATTCGGGCAATTGAGCTCTTTTCAAGTGAATTTCGAAACCTACTCCGAGGGTCCGAATGATTGAAATTTCTAAAACAAGATTGTTCAGTTGATCACATATCTCTTTCTATTCGAAACTAGATTTATTGTTCTCTAATCCTGTAAATATGTCTAGTACCAGTAGTAGTCGACAGTGGCTTTCTTTCAGACATTAGCAATTTATATCTGGTTCATACAAACTTTTGATGAAGCAGTATTAGTATCATATTACCGAAACTGACAAATGTCCATATCTTTTGAACTCTTTCTGAGAGCGATTTTTGGTCTAGATTTTTCCAATTCATTGAAAAAGGAAAACAATACTCAAAAACCAACACTATATACAGCTTTATCAATATTTTTCAAGGAGTTATTTACAGTATTATCACCATATACAGGAGAAGTAATGTATTGCAATAATAAATATAGTCTCTTCCACTCAACCTGAATGTCCGTAAAAGACTAAGGGCCAGTAACAGTTTTGCATGATTATTTAGTTAAGGCCTACATTTTGGGAAAGTGTTGTGGAGGGCCGAACTGAGTGCCATCCGTTAGGACAGGCCCTGGGAGCGGTTCCAAGGGGGTGGCGGAAACCTCCAACTTGCAAAAAATCGCGCATCTTTTTATTATTCAGTTAAGGCTCATATTTTTTTCAGCAGTCCTCTGGTAGCCAACAATCATCGAGATAACATTGGCGATTCGATTGGACGGTTCCGAGTGGGTGGCGAAACGTCCCAAACATGTCGAAAAATCGTTGAACTTTTTATTAGTTAGTTGAGCTTCATTTTTTGGAATGTTATTGTGCAGACATTTTGTATGTATAACAATTGGCGGAACAAAATGGCGGTTCTAAATACCTGACAGAATGACTTGAACGTTCCGTATGCGCGCCCTCATTTCATCACTTCTGTCGCACAATGTATATTATTAATGCTTTAAATTCAAATAATGATTTCATTCATTGATTCAGGTTGTTTGTAATGAATACATGCATTAATTCACCTCTATAACGAATATTTTAATAGCCGTATGTTGAAAATTATACTTGAAAATAAAAAAAAAATTCATTCGCGAATAATTTTGCAAATATGAGGAATACGTGAAAGTAGCCGTAGTGTTTTTTGTAGCAAATTGAATTCTCTACAAAAAAGGTTCAGTAAAATTTTTTACATTTCGCTTAGTTTATGGTATGTAGTGGAATAAAAAAGTGTAATAATAAATTTTACGTTTAACCGCTTATATCTTTTGAACTATGACAAATGCAAGATATACGAATCAGAGACTGTTTGTAGATAATTTAATTTCACAAAAAAAAGCCATCTTTATTTTTCTACGTATCTCACGTAGTTTGGGTGATATAGAGTGAAAAGAAAAAAATTTAATAATCAGTATAAGTACTCTTATTATAGCAGCATCATGATTCATTAAAAACGCAATATAAAAACGAGTGAAATATATTTCAAGAAATATCGAAATGATTCATTTTAATGGAAAATAAATGTTTTTGAAAATTTCGTGTTGAAGGTAAACTGAAAGAATAAGTCGAATGAATTTTTTTTTTGTAAGGAAATTATTTTCTGTAATTATTATTTGTTGTTTTCCATCATAATGTTATTCGTTTGTGATGAATGAAAAATATTTTTCAAATTATTGATTTGTTTTGCGCTATGTTTTTGCCAATGGGATTCTTATAATGTACCTGTTGTTTTCACGACAATTATTGAAAGGTGGATTTGAAATATTTGTTCACTGTAACACTTCCCTCAAACCCTGATGTATATTTTCACAATTTTAAATACCTACACTCCGTCTTTCACATGTTGTATGGAACATATGCCTATGTAGAAGACGATTGGAAGTCACACATTTCTAAATTTGACAGTTCATATGCATAATAATGATTTGCACTTACTATATGCCTGCTTTCCATTATCAACATGATGGTATAAAAATGGTTTTTTGATTATTTCTTCAAAGTCTGTCCATGTGGAGTAATCATTTTTTGATATCATGTTTTTCCTAACCCAACAATGAAGTAAACAATAGCAGATAATCTGTAACATAATCCACATTGCTCAACAGTTTAATAAAATGCTATTTTCAATAACTGTCTGTTACTTCTGAACTATTGATTTTAGGCATACCGAAGTTCAGTATACAATATATTCACAGTAGAAGAGGGTATGGAAAATCTTCATGTTATTTCATTTGAAGTAACTAGTTGAAATGACCATACTACTTATACTGAATTATTCTCAACGAATGATATCTTGTTACAATTGGCAGAAGTCACACGTGTAATGAAAGTTTTTTCGTGAAGAACCATTTAGCTTTCGACAATTAATCCTAGGGAAGGAATCAGTAACAAGTGACGATATATACAATTTATCAACGATCAAACCTATTCTCATTTTTCAAAACTATCGAAACGCCATCTCAAGGTGAAATTCTTACTACGAATATATTTTTATAAGAATCGTTGGTCGTAACCTGCCTTTGAAATTACTCTTGAAGAAGAGCATTTATGTGTTAACACACCTACAAGTAGCGTAGCCAGGATTTTCCTTCGGGAGGGGGGGAGGCAAAACCAGGCAGGTACGGGGGTACCCCGAAAAAATTTTCGAAAAAAAAGGGTACTAAATAGAAGGTTTTAAACTAATTTCAACACTTTTCATAATCGAAAAACCTCCATAATTTAAAGAAATCTTTTTAAAATTAATGATTTTTCAATATTTTCATTTCTTTTATGATGAAGCAAAGTAATTGTGTTTTATTCTAATAAACATAAATATAGTGTTGTAGTTTGTCCAGAGCTTCAAACTCTTTCGAATAGATGAGTAAGGCTAGAGAAACAACACTGTAGAGCAATAGTTGAAATATATTTATAAAGTTTAACATTACATAAATAAATATAACAAAATAATGCTCTAAGTTACTGCACTAATCTCTTATTACTTCTAACCATTTTATCGATAACTTCATCACTGTTGATTTGAGTTGTATAATGAATGGCAGTAGAGCAAGCCAATTTGAACGTTCATTACTCATAGAATTCCTCAAATAGCTTTTGATTCTCTTGAGAGATGAGGAGGAGCTCTCTACCTCTGCTGTAGAGATTGGTAATGTGGCAAGCACATGCAATAGAAAAGTTATTTGTTGTTATTTCTATTTGATTTCTTTTAGTTCTGACCAGAAAACAGAAAGGGATCATTTCTATTTGTTAAAGTTTTATTTTCGAAAAATATTTTTCAACTTTTCATATTATAGTTTCAATTTGAATATTTTTCAATAGTGTGTCTAAGTCTAAATGAAAACATGTTAAAGCAGTTTATCTTTCGAACAAACAAAACTACCAAAACATACTTGTATGTTTAAGATAATAGTTACCTGAAGTCAAGAGTCGATAACAGGGTAGAAGTTTTTGTCACAGGCGCCTAAAACTGACATGATTTTTTTGTGAATTTCAGATTATTTTAAATTTTTTAATTTTTTACTACACAGCATATACTCTGCCTCGACCTCACAATCAGACCACTGACTATCGTAGAACAGTTTCAGTGTTTTATATTCCTCAGGAGTAGAGTAAGGGGTTGTGACTTTTGGTTTGCTTACCCACCTGCCGGGGCACATCAATTACTGTTCCAAAATTATCTTGAGACATTTTTCAGCCTTTTCAAATAACAAAGTGAACTGAAAAAATTGTTCTTAAATTGTTTCCGTTAACCAGCTGACGAACGTCAACCCTCAGAAGTCGAAACCTATGCGAGCAATGGATCAACGAGGCTTTACCTTTTAACGTGCGATTACTTACTGCTACCTTCATTTTCAGACGGGCTACGCGAATCCTTCAGTAGTTCAACAGAGTTTTCAGCAAATTTAAGGGTAGGCTACATGTCACTTTCACGTTTTCGGAGGTACTTCGAAAGAGGAAAAGTGATGCTAAATATAAATTCACACACCATCATTGCAAAAAATGGAACTTCCTTTTTTCAAGAAATGTATTGACAGAATCTTGTCTTTTAATGATTGTAGTTTCACACAGACGAAAGGAGGCGTGTTTTTTGGGTTTCTGGTACGAGGTTCACATGTCTTTTTAGCATATCACCACTTTGCGTATTATTCCTCATCATATTAGCCACTTCATTTATGATTCCCAAACAATTCCATATGTGAGGGATGTTAAAGAAATCGCTCACAACTGAATTC
Organism: Zygogramma bicolorata; assembly: GCA_032362365.1. Lineage (NCBI taxonomy): Eukaryota > Metazoa > Arthropoda > Insecta > Coleoptera > Chrysomelidae > Zygogramma > Zygogramma bicolorata. The sequence goes on from JAVJAQ010000978.1 coordinate 60,614, forward strand.
AGACGATGTGCAATACAGTGCACATAAATAGCTCAAGGGTGTGATTCCCGAAATCTTTTTATGTACGCCAGATAAACGTATACTAAACGTTGAAGAACCATCGTACCCTGACCAATGACTTCATCCATGTTGAGACCTACACTTGCACAAATGATTGAAATAGTTTCATAAATACTTCCAGCAGACAAATCAGTGGGTGAATGCAATGAAGTCTTCTTTCAGGAACGGTTTATTTTCATTCGAATGCAAAGTGAAAACTGATTTTTTCCACGCACATCAAGCGTTTCATCTACTAAAATGGAAAAATAATCTGCGTTTACATATTGAATTTTTTTCTGTTTAAGTTTTCCACTAATGTCAATAATCTCATACTGGACTTCAGGACTAATGTAGGTTGCATTTCGTGCACTATCAAAAATGTTTTTTTCAAATTTTCGTCGGTGATTGCCCCGATGCTCTCGAAGAGTTATTTCATTTTATCCATAGAACATAATTGTGTCAATTATAGGCTTGAGTGAAGCTCTGTTTCGTTCTTTTTTTTTTCTTCTGCAAATTCAACATGAATTTGATGTCTTCTTCTGGCCAGAATCTACCTTCATGAAGTTTTCTGCAGCTATAAAAAAATTTGTGGTACTCAGAGTTGCTGTGAGAGGTGAATTATCTATTGAGTCTTTCGACTTTCTTCAAGGCATAGTTACTAAGGCTCGCAATTTTTGGTGTTGGCTCTTACTAGTGAACTCATCAGCAAATAACGAACAAAACTTACAATAAGCTCCGTCTCTATCCTTAGAATAAGCCACCCAGTTGAACCTAATCAGGTGCTCTCAATTCTTAATTTTTCATTGTTAATGACGGTTACAGGGATAATAAAACTCTCATTTGCATACAATAATTCATTCAGCACCTTACTTTTTACACCCGTAATTTTACAAAACTCTGTTTAGGAGAGAAATAACTGGGTAAAAACTATGCCAATATCTACAGAGGTAAGACCAATGATGCTTAAGAATCTGTAGACCTACTAGAACTTGATTGGTCGAAAGACGATGAAAAACATAGAGTTGGAGTAAATGTACTGCTTTCTTCTTCTATCGAGCCAACAGTGGTTTCTTCTACCTCTCGTGGTAACAGTGAAACAAACACTTTGTCACTTGATTCCGAATCCGTTTTTGAAGTTTTCGTTTTGAAAAACTGATCAATGGTTCTCTTACTCATTTTCAAAAGAAGCAGTAGTGAGAAGTAAAGCAAAAACTTGATTCCTTTACATTAAACAAAGATGAAAAGAACAACATTAATCCCGGTCACTGTCACTACAACGTATGAATTTGTTGACGACACGACAGAAATCAATACCTCAAGTACACACAAGTTAATCTTCAGGTATAATCGTAATGGCAGGCCTGACAGGTGGAACAATGGATCTGTGCTTCCACTAGCGGCTGGTGTGCGAAATAGACTCACTGTGACAGTCCAGTCGAAATTCGGCCAGCTATACAAACACCGCCATTACACTACCATAGCGGCCGAGCTCAAACGTATAGTTTGATAATTTATGATTTAAACAAAAGGACCAACCAACAATGGTATGATAAATAGAAGTTTGTAGACAAGGGTAATAATAACTTTTCTTTCTCCTGCTCCATGCTTAATTTAATTTTTAATATGTCTTAAAATTTCGGGGGGAGGGGTCCGGACCCCCCTCCTTCGCTAAGCCACTGCCACTTACAATGTCATAGAAGTTTTGGCGGCGTATTACCAACGGGTAGACAGACAGACAACGCCAGACATAAAACTAGTTATAGGTATGACACTGGCTGGCAAGGGGCTTAACGTAATCCAAAAGTAATTTAGATGGGAGAATCTATCCCTGTGCGATCGCTCGCCATCAAGTTTTGCGCTTGCTTGTGCGTTGAAGCATTTGACAATATTCGAAAGAATTGACAAAATGAAATTATTCCGAGAAAGGTATTTTCCTACCTGATGGCTATTGAGGATTCATTAGAATTTCAAATTATCCCATAATAAAATTTCTTAGAATAGCTTTGGCGACGTTTTACGTATTACAGGCAACTCAAGACGTTTATATATAGATAGATATATGCAGCTACAACGGTGTGAACTGAAAATAACTGAAACTATAGGCGGAGTTAACAAATTGATGGCCTTTCATGTAAGCGAAAATAGTGGTAATTTCATGAAAGGGATAATTTAAATTTTGTGTGTGATTTGAATTTATCATTTGAGACGAGATTGACAACTTGTCTGTCACCTTGAAGTTATTTTTCTAATTTATTGATTCCTATACATTCGTATTTGGCGATCTTACCACTCCAAATAGTGCTTATGAGTATAGGATGGGAAATGGCAAACCTCGACCGTCATTTCGAAAATTCGTGATTAGCGACCCCAAAAACCCCATTATATCTATTACTATTATTTATTTGTGACCAATGAAAAAGTTTGTTTTGGCAACGTGTCTTTCTACTCCCTCATGAAGGAATCACAATATTACCACTAAGCAAACACGTTTCATTCATATCTTCGACTAATAGTTAAATATTTCTAAGTAATAGTCTGAGGCTCAACTAAGTCACCTATTGAATAGGCTGAAACGCACCAAATCGCGTACTTGGCACTCATTCAATGTCATATTAAACTTTGAAACCACGATATATATTTCAGTTTTCTTTGTTTTGGTGTATTCATATTATTCCAGTGTGACGTTTGCTATATCAGAATTTACAGAAAATAAACACAATTACATGTTGAATGTCTAAAATTTACTTCACTGCGAGATGCCCAGTCAGAATACGTATGATGATTCAAACGTTTCAAAGCGTCAAATGACACAGATTGACACTTCATTCAGCTTTGTAACAAATTTCAGTTCAATAATTCGATTGGTTATTTTTATAACTATGACAAAGAGAGATGATGAATATGATAATAATACCATTAATCTGCCACTATAACATGCTTGCCATTCCGATTATAGCCTTTTCCTTTGGAGTAGTCGAATGGACGTAAAAACTATAGCACATGCACAAAAAAATGCATTCCAAAGAGTCCGTTCCACGGTTATTTCTCCTCCGACAAGGGGGCTGTGGACTTTAAGTTTGGAGCATCTTCAGAACAGAATGGTACCGGATGGAGCCTGTAAAGTCATCAGGAGTACTGATACCCTCAGGTAATGTGACCTGAAGTAGTAGACTGAAGGGTTCAACATGGCGTGTGTCTTCAACACCCTTGTCTACCGCAGGCGTGTGATAGGTATAGAAGTACCTAATTCTAGATGCAGGGCATGCCGACGGGCCCCCGAGATTTCGATACATTTGCTGCCTTCTTGAGAAGGTAGTCTATGCGATCTCGGCATATATCCATCGCCAAGGAGGATTTACGAGTGCTTTATTATTTCCTTCGGCACCCTCATGTAATAGAAAGGACACCGGTACTACCTTATGCTCCAGGAGATATTGGAGAATGAAAGGTACCTAATTTTTTGGAACTTCTCTTCTCCCCCCTCAGACAGATACAAGCCAATAAGCCCGATATAGACCTTTTCGACCACCGAAGTAAGACGATATTCGTCATTGAGTTTTCGGCCCCAGCCGTAACGAAAAAATTCCGAGAAGAGGAGGAAAAACGGACAAAGTATCAGAATTTACTCTACGAACTCCTAGGGCCCCATCCGGACTATTCTCTCAAATTGGTGGTTCTGATTATAGATGTTTTCGGTTGTTCCAGACCAACGCTACTCTCGGAACTCAAGATCATACTGGCTAGTCGGAATGCGGCAGAGATCTTGACCGGCCGCATGCAGAAGGACCTTATTCTTGGTTCGATGCGTCTGCTCAGGTTTCACGATTCTCGGAGCCACTGATCACTCATTCCGCCGTGAGGGGATTCTTTCGTTTTTTGGATGAACTAAGTTTAGTACAGTCTGGATTTTGGTAGCAACTTCAGGACCAGTCTCTTGCAATATAAAATTGCAGTTGATAGTTTGTATTTTGTATCTGAATGTTTCTAGTTTCTCTTGTGTGATAACTCTTCTAACACTCTTGTTGATTTCACCGGTTCTGGAAACATTTCCAGGAAATTTCATTTTGCTTTCAAAATTGATAAATATATTATTCAAACAGGTATTTGAAATTTGAGCTCACTAATGAATGGTTTCATGTTGAAACTTGCTAGTAAATCTATCAGTTGGTATGTTGCAATTTTGATCGGCTCATCAAATCTGTGTTCAAGTCTCCAAGATATATACCATTGTATTATACTTTGGTAATTTTGTTTCAATAATACAATACGGAGTATACCTTCTAAAGTCTCAATGGAAGATAGAAAGTCGCCAGACGGAGGTCGGTAGATGTTTACATTTACAACTAAGACTTTGGGGCATTTTATCTTTATTGCTGAACATTTCAACAAATATTCCATGCTCTTGTCCTTCAACAATGCGAGTTCTTCATATTATAGATTGTTTTTTTCAATGCAGCTTCCATCATGTATTGAATAATTTCTTGTGTAACACGAATGCTCTGTGAATGCTGAACCATCAAAATTATGTTCTTCACTAAACAAAATCTCATTATCGGTAATTTTGTTCGTTATGCCCTGTATATTTTGGAGTTCGTTGAGTTTTGTTTTGTATTTATGAAAGCATTGTTTCGACATCTTCTTTTCGGAAATGGAATCATCTGAATGCTCCTCCTCTTGGCCAAAAGCATTGATTATATAATTTGTCCTTGTGCTTGAATTCAGTTGCAACCATGAAGCATTGATCTGAACTGTTATTACTATTGAATTTGATTCAGCAAATTTTTCATGTAAGTTTTAATATCATTTTTATTCACATTTGGAATCACTCAATATAAATACAGCAAAACTTTGGATTGTACTCCAAAAAACGAGTTTCAAATATTTTCAGCTTTTTCAAACTCTTTCAATCAATCATTACAAATTCCTAGAAATCCAAAACTACAGAAAAATCACTGGTTTTATTAAAAAAAAAACCCGTACAGGGGAAATCAAAACAACGAAGTACTCAAGTGAAAACTTGTTCCTGTGTCATTGCCTCGGTGTAGTTCGAAATTATCGATAATCAAAATTTCAAACATTTGAATGGTTTGAATAATACAAATCTTCCTACTCCGTTCATCATAATTATTGCTAGAGACATAAATTAAAAACTATTGAATGAAGGTATATACTAAGTACAGGTATTATTCTGTGTATATTAGTGCTCCGGCTTCACTTCCTTGTGCAAAATGTCTGGATTTCACACCTAAAAATGGCCACCGTACCACAGAAATAGAATGTCTCAATTGTGGAGAAAATCATGCTTCATCAAAGTGCAAAAGCAAACTCCCACCAAAGTGAACCAAATGTGGTTCTACAGACCATCAGGCATTGGCTTTCTGATACGCACAAAGGCCAAGGCAACCAATAAAAGGTATGCCCAACCTACCAGTGAAAACCCGCAACAAAAAATCCCAGGAAATTACAACGAGGTCAGAAAGACTTCCAGAAATCACAATCCATGATGTAATTATTAATACATATTTTGAGGAACTAAACAAACCTGACAGCATAAATCGGGACGAATTATTGAAAAAATTGAGACAGAAATTCATCACATAATTCAATATTGAGATGACTGTTAGGTTTGTCAGCAATAACTTGATTTACAGTTTGATATTCGTTCTTCATGAAAAACGATATCCTACCGAACCTAAAGCTGAAAAAAAAAGTTCTCGAGTTCACATCCAAATTCAATATTTTCTACTATCATTTGAATAGCTACACATCAACTAAACAAAAATCTGATAACTCCTACAGAAAATGGAATGTAATACGAAATGATGGTAATAGAGTTGAACAAAACAAGAGAGGAGGCAGCCTCATTATAAAGGTCAATCCTTCTCTGAATACGCTCCACGGAAAAAGGACCTTCTCATTGAATGTCTGCAATTTGAAATATCCTCAGGAATCACATCATCATTCTAGAATAGAAAAGACAATGTTTGTGATGATTTTCTGTAAAAAAATTTCAATAATTGTCGAAGACCTCAACTCTGTTACCCGACTAAAAACCAATGTTTTTTTTTCTGAAAGCCAATACTCCTCCTACCTTTCTGATGCCGAACAATCCTGACTCAACACTAGATCTTGTAATCTACTAGGAAAACTGTAATTTTTTACAGAAACCAATAAATATATTTTCTTGTTGTTGTTGTTTTTTCCCTCAAACTCAGAAAAAGAAATCAGTCATAATTTTTTGAGCACACGGAAATATCGACATTATGCTTTATACAAGAGGCCTGAATTCACCAAAAACGATATTGGCTGCCACATGCCACACGTTTCGTCTTTCAGAAAATGAAGTACGTTTGGGAGCCGTGTTATCTTGGACCATTGTTAAATTCTGGCCTAGTTCTATGGGTTGATTCTCAATTATACCAGGGCCGCCAGGCAGGAACAACATCTGGCATCGCTGCCAATAAAATCTCCTCCAACTCACCTGCTCCCTCTCGTAGGTTAGCAACACGACGGTGAACTGCTCCCTGGGCGAATTCCCACCCAGCGCCTCGGAGAACTCTTTACCGGCGCCGCCCTGGCCCTGCCCGATTGGCCTGAATCCCCGACCCGACCCGATGAATTTTGCATCCGACGATAGGAGCGGGTCCAGCGGCAACGCGGGGTACAGCCGGAAGGGGTCGCCCCAGTCGTTCCAGATCTCGTGGCCCTGCACTAACGACAGGCTGTAGTTCCTTCTGAAGGCGGGGCTGTCGAAAGGCGGCTCTATCGGGCCGAGGCTCTCCTCCTGCTCCACGTCGCTGGCGACCTAGGAAACAGAACGATTACGACTTTAAAGATATACGGGTCCTCAAACCTGGATGAATTTTCAATCAGGAGATTGTCATATAATTGTGTCCACATGGTGTTCCAATAGTGTGTATTTGCTGGATATATCGATAATGCGAAAAGATATAAAAAGGGTTTCGAATGAAAGTTGTATGGCACCAGTGGTCATGAATAATTCCTTAACCAATGTTCAGATTCACTAGATAATAAGAAAACATTGAGAAATTAGGATTAAAGATCTATTACTGTTTCGTTACCACTCTTTCATTACCTTTTTTTTATATATGTACTTACATTCATCAATTTTCTTTTTGCCTATTATTACTTCAATTATCTTCACATAAGTAAACTCAGTTCAAACCCTCACTATTGATCTCCTTGTTCCTTTCTCATTCTATTGTAACCCTCATTCATTCCTTTTCCTGAAAGTACCTTAAAGTACCGCGCAAGTAAGGTGAATCGCGCATCTAATTGTGGAACCTGTGACGAGTGGCGGGCGAAAAGGCGAGGAACAAGAGAGAGAGTCAACTGCTACACATTGTGGTGCTACTACAGATTTCGATAAAATACAAAGTGTCTATATCCATTTATCAATCCTTAATACTATCATCCCCGTGACGAACTGGCTAAGTGGATAACATTCTCAAATTGAACTTGCGTTACCCTATGATTATATATTCATTGAAAACATAACATGGTCCTTCGAGCCGGATTGAATTCAATTATCTTCACATAAGTAAACTCAGTTCAAACCCTCACTATTGATCTCCTTGTTCCTTTCTCATTCTATTGTAACCCTCATTCATTCCTTTTCCTGAAAGTACCTTAAAGTACCGCGCAAGTAAGGTGAATCGCGCATCTAATTGTGGAACCTGTGACGAGTGGCGGGCGAAAAGGCGAGGAACAAGAGAGAGAGTCAACTGCTACACATTGTGGTGCTACTACAGATTTCGATAAAATACAAAGTGTCTATATCCATTTATCAATCCTTAATACTATCATCCCCGTGACGAACTGGCTAAGTGGATAACATTCTCAAATTGAACTTGCGTTACCCTATGATTATATATTCATTGAAAACATAACATGGTCCTTCGAGCCGGATTGATAAATATTAATTTATTTTCAAGTACCGTCGACTATACAACGTCACGCGTACCCATAGTTCTTTTCTCTCTTTTTTGTTCGCTCATATTTTGTCCATTTATTTCGAGAACAGCTGATTTAAACGAAATGAATCTACGTTATTCATCATTTACCATTAATTGAAGATATCTGATCAAGTCTATATAATTCAATTTAGTATCTTGCTGAATTTTTCATTCGTTGATTGATTAACAAAGATGTCTACTGCTGATCAGAAAATTTTGCGAGCTCAATCCCTGAGACAAGCTGCTATTAATCGATTGATTTCCATTTCAAATGCTGCAACCGAAGCCCAGCTTCATGAAGATAATCATAATAAATTTAAAGTAATATATCGTGACATGAAAAAAATTGTCAAAGATTTCAAGAAGCATCATTGTACTGTTTTGACTCTTGTTGCTGGTCAGGAAACAAAATTAGCAGAGGAAAATGCTATCGATAATGCCTTTGCTTACAAATTCCACGAGATAAATATAATTTTTTCGAATTATTCGAAGCCAATTTAGACGTTTCGGTGAATCAAACAATAGCTACCGTCAACGATACGGTCTTGAATAGCAACGGTGTACTGCCTAAGATAAACCTCACCATTTTTTCGGGTGATATTAATCATTCCCTTCTTTCATGCAAAATTTTGAATCTTCAATTCACAATAATCGAACTCTTTCTAATATAGAAAAATTCAATTATTTGATTTCTAGTCTCAGTGGCCAAGCTCTCGGTTCTAGGAGAACATTATCCTTCTGCTATCAACACTTCAATAGAAAGGTTCAGCAATAAACGTTTACAAACGTATACTCATTGGAAATGCATTGAAGATTCTCCATATCTTATTCATCAAAGCGCTGTTGGTCTTCGACAGCTCATGGATACTTTTAGCAAGAATTTAAGCGCGTTGAAGGCTCTTGGTCTGAATACTACAAATTGGGATTTCATTACAGCTCATATGCTACTCGAACGTCTAGATCTCTCAACTCGTTTGGTGTTTGAACAAAATAATGCTTCCACTGATATTCCCAAGTACGAGGATGTCAAAAACTTTGTTTTAAGACAATGTACAGCATTAGAATCTGCTTTCAGGGCCAATCGAGATGATATGTCAAAACCTATAAGATTTCGAGCACCAAACCAGGGCAAAATCACAAATTGTCTAATATCCACAATTCACGCAATAAGTCCGCATTTTTACTGAAAGCATCTGTTTCCTGTTTCTTATGCAAAGGAGCTCATGTAATATATAAATGTCAGATTTTCTTATCGAAAACGCCGCAACAGCGTTATGAAATTGTAAAAAATCAGAAGGCATGTATCAATTGTTTGGCCACTGCTCATGCAACTAATCTATGTTCGAGTTAAAAGAGATGTCGATCCTGTTCGAAGTCTCATCACACCTTGTTACATTTTTCTACAGCCTCACCTTCCGCGATAAATGAAAATAATTTGAATGACAACGGTCATACTTCACATTCAACAGTACACGAATTCGATGCTGATTCTCATGCTTTGAATGATAATGCTTCTCATTCGAACGTCAACAAAACTTCTACCGTAGGAATGATAAGACACGATAAGGAAATTCCACTTTCTACGGTCTTAATGAATATCATAGATACTTTCGAGCAATGGCACTCTGTCCATCTTGGATAGTGGAGCACAATCCTCATTTATCAGCAAACGTTTTGCCAACAAATTAAGATTATCAAAATTCAATAAGGCTATGTCATTACAGGGTTTGGATAAAATGTGCACCTCTGCTAAATCAGGAGTTCATTGTACTATCGCTTCATTGCATAATACTAACCATGTTTCAGAATTGGATGCAATTATATTAGATAATATATGTGATGAAGTACCCACAACATCTTTTTCTATAGATAAATTTCCATATTTGTCCAAGTTGAAACTTGCTGATCCATATTTTATGAAACTAAAACTGTTGATATTCCATTGGGTAATGACATTTTTCCGTACATTTCGCAAGACGGCAGATTATATAATGGCCCTAATCAACCGGTTTGTATCAATACAATATTTGGTTGGGCGGTGATGGGAATTCCATTATCAGCTTGTGTTTCGAAGTCGATCAAATCATTTTTTACGAAATTTGCTGATGTCAATTTGGATGCAACTTTACAGAAGTTTTGGAAAGTAGAGAAAGTAGAGGAAATACCCGACAGAACAGTTATTTCTCCTGAAGACGAATATTGCGAAAGTCATTTTGAAGAAACAACAAAGGGTAACTTTGAAGGCAGATATGTCGTATCACTTCCTTTCAAAATCATAGCCCCTGATTTTGGTGACACTCGTACAAATGCATTTCGTCGTTTCTTAAATTTAGAGAGGAGACTTTTACGAGATCAGGACCTCCATTACGCATATTCAGAAGTTATTCGTGACAATTTAAAAAACAATCATATGGAGCAAGTTCTAGAACAGCCTTCATCTGAATTACAAAAATATTCTTACATTGCTCATTGTGCAGTTTTCAAACGAGATTCAACAACTACTCCACTGCGGGTAGTATTCGATGCATCTAGTCATGCAAATGATAAGGTTTCCTTGAATGGGGCTCTTTTTATTGGTCCCAAATTACAGAATGATCTTGTTAAAGTTTCATTCCACTTCAGACTATGGATTTGTGATGTGTTGTGATTTACGCCAAATGTACCGTATTATACTGATTGCACCGGAACATAAAAAATTTCAAAGGATTTTATGGCGCTTCACGCCAAACGAACCTATACTCGATTAGGAAATTTATAGAGTTCTCTTTGGAGTCACCTGCTCAGACTTTCTAGCAATAAGATGCCTTTTGCAGTTATCAGATGATTATAAAGACTCAACACTAGCTTCAGATATATTAAAGAATTGTGTTTATGTTGACGATATTATTTTCGGGCACAATTCTTCCGATATCATTTCACACATGAAAGGTCAGTTGATTGAATTATTATCTAGGGCAGGTTTCGAGGCAAGAAAATGGATGAGCAACGATTTCAATCTTCTGTCAGATTCACCAGAATCTCATAGGCAAAATATGAATTCTTATTTAAATTCAGAAACGACTTATCCATGAAAATTCTTGGATTACAGTGGAATCCAAATTCTGATAATTCTTCCTACTCCTTTGACTGCTCCAACAGAGAGTGCACCAAAAGAACAATTTTATCAGAGCTTGCACGTATATTTGATCCTTTAGGGTTTTTAACCCCAATCACAATATATGCAAAATTAATAATTCAATATTTATGGACTCTAGGTCTAGCATGGGATCAACTTCCGCCCCCAGAAATCGTAACAAAATGGGAAGTATTCAAATCTGAATTGAATTATTTTCGAACTTTCAGCATTCCTCGAAAAATTGATACTATTCATACAACTTCTCAGCAGTTACATGGGTTTTGTGATAGCTCTGAGAAAGCTTATTAAGCTGTGGTTCACTTGAGAACTTGTTTCACAGATAAATCGATAAAAACTTATTTGATTTGCGGGAAATCTAAAGTTGTCCCATTGAAAAGGCTTAGTCTCCCAAGGCTAGAATTATGCGCAGCCACTTTGCTTGCAAAACTCATTAGATATGTACTTGAAATAACTGAAAATAAGAGTTCTCTACACTGTTGGAAAACCTTTGTTAGTAATCGAGTAAGTTTCATACAAGAAATACTCTGTCCAGAATTTTGGTATCATATTCCATCAAAAATAAACCCTGCTGACTGTGACTCTAGAGGTTTGTTTCCGTCACAACTTGCAAACTTGTCGCTGTGGTGGAAAGGTCCCCCCTTTTTTATGTCAAAATAATAATATGAATTTTCAACATCTGCTAATTCTGAATCTCCTGCGGTCTCTGAAGAAAAACGAAAATTTTCCATAGCCACTACCACATATTATAATTTTATTGATTCTCTTCTAGAAAATAAGAGTTCATTATCAAAAATAAAAAAAATTATAGCATATTTTTTGCGTGCAATTGAGTGTTTTGAAACTCATAAAAGAATCTTTCCTGTTTGGTTTACTCTTCCTGAATTGCATCAAGCCCATCTTTTCATTGTGAAACATGTTCAATACTCGTTTTTCCAGGAAGAAATATCTCTTCTCAAAAGAGAAAAATTGCTTCCAAAGGCACTAAGAAAACTGAGTCCATTTTTGAATGACGATGGATTTCTGCGTGTTGGAGGTCGCTTATGTAATTCTGACATATCTTATGCCAAGGAATTGCCTATACTACTTCCCAGTAAATCCAAATTGACACAACTCATTATCTCGGAAATTCATATTACTCATTTACATTGCGGTATTCAAACCACACATGTTTTACTCACAAAATTTTTGGATACTTTCATCTAAGAAAAATATACGAAAGGTTATAAATAATTGCTTAACTTGTTGGAAAATCAATCCGATTGCAATTCAGCCCCCTATGGGCAACCTACCTAAGTTTCGGATATCTCAGGTGAAGGCGTTTTCTACGGTAGGGGTTGACTTTTACGGTCCTTTGCCTATAGCTGTGGGTAGATTACGAGGTTCGAGAACTGTCGAATCATATGTTTGTCTATTTATTTGTTGCTCTACAAAAGCGGGACATGTAGAATTAGCTTCTGATTTGTCCACGGAGACGTTTTTAGCTGCATTGCGTCGATTCATAGCAAGAAGGGGTAGATGCTCCACAATCCTTTCAGATAACGGTACAAATTTTGTCGGAACAGGAAAATATTTGAAGGATATATTTGCTGGAGTTTCTGAGAGGAAAGCTATTTCGTGGATATGTAATTGCGCTAGTACTCCACACATGGGGGGTATATGGGAGGCTAACATCAAATCTTTGAAATCTCATTTGAATAGAGTAGTGGGCAAACAATTACTTACCTACGAAGAGTTCAATACAGTTCTAACACAAGCAGAAGCTGTTTTGAATTCACGTCCGCTAAGTCCCTTGTTGGATCATAGACCCCGTTTTCCTTCGCCACGCTCCGCATTTTCGTGGACCCGGCTTGGCTGACTCTGGGTGGTGGACATCAAGATTCCTGGCCCCTGCCCCCCCCTCTTTTCCCCCGATTCTCGTGATCTCCCCGACATCCCCTCCTCTCCGCCTTCGACGCGGCCCGGCGGGCCCGCTTTCCTCCCGGCCGGGCTCGCTTCCCGGGCGCCCCGGTCGCCCTCTTTTTCGGTCGCCCCGCCTGCTCTCTCTTCTTTTTTTTTTTTCGGGGCGGGTCTTGGGGGGGCCCCTCCTCTCGGTTTTTTTTTCGTGGGCGCCTTGGTTCCGCTCTTTTTCCGGGTTTGGGGCTCCCCCCCCCTCCCCTTTGGTCTCCTCCCGGGGGCCGGGGCCCCGGTTTGGGGGTTTCCTCCCCCCCCCGGGCGTTTCGGGGGGGGTGGTTCGCCCGTTTCGGGGGGGGTTGGGGCCCCCCCTGGGGGGGGGGGGGGGGGGGGGGGGGGTCCTTCCCCGGGGGGGGGGGCGTTTTGGGGCGGTTCCTGGCCGGTTGGGGCCGCGGTGGGTGGTTTTTCGTTGGTGAATGAGTTCCGACCCAAATGACTTATCCGTGCTAACCCCCGGTCATTTTTCGAACCTGGAACCTTTGACCGCTATTCCGGACCCAGACACTTCTGATGTCAAAATCAATCGGCTTTCGCGATGCAGCTTTTGCAGCGAATCCATCGAGATTTCTCGAATCGTTGGCATCGCGAATATCTGCATACATTGCAACAGAGAAATAAATGGACAGATCCGGTTTCACCAGTTTCCATTGGAACTATGATTCTCATTAAAGATACTGATACCCCTCCTTTAGAGTGGGTACTTGGTAGAATAAATGAATTAATTTACGGAACGGATAATATTGCAAGGATAGCTGTAGTAAAAACAACTAAAGGTTTCATCAAAAGTCCTTTGGTGAAGCTGTGTCCTTTGCCAAATTGTTGATTACTCTGAATATGCTCTAGGCATACTCAGGGGGGGTGGGGAATGTTTCGTTACCACATTTTTATATTTTTTTTTATATATGTTTCTACATTCATCAATTTTCTTTTTGTCTATTATTACTTTTATTATCATTTTTACGTACGTAAACTCAGTTCAAACACTCACCATTGCTCTCCTTGTTCCTTTCTCATTCTATTGTAACCCTCATTCATTCCTTTTCCTGAAAGTACCTTAAAGTACCGCGCAAGTAAAGTGAATCGCGCATCTAATTGTGGAACCTGTGACGAGTGGCGAAAAGGCGAGGACCAAGAGAGAGAGAGAGAGAGTCAACTGCTACACATTGTGGTGCTACTACAGATTTCGATAAAATACAAAGTATCTATCCATTTCTCAATCCTAAATACCATCATCCCCGTGACGAACTGGGTAAGTGAATAACATTCTCAAATTGAACTTGCGTTATCCTATGATTATATATTCATTGAAAACATAACAATTACAATCTATGGATTTACTTATCATAATGAAGAGTAATGACGGAGATATCTTTAGCAAAACACAACGAAAGAAAAAAATATTCAGTGAGTGCTTGTAAGGGTATTTGAACGAAATGAATCCGAGAGTTCAATCACCATTAACCTAACCTGGTGAAAAAAAATCAATGTTGAGACACTACTTGATCATGTGAAAATTGCAAATGTAAATATCGGGTAATTTGTCAGGTAATTTATCGGCAAATTTATTGTAAATTGCACAAACTTTGTCTATCACATTAGGAAGACGCGGAATGTTAAATGTTGATCATTTTGGTCGAATCATTCGGCAGGGCACATCAAATTTTATTTGTGCTAGCAGGTAATCAGACTGATACTGGCCATTGAGTAGCTTATGCAGGAAACAAATAGATTTAACTGTCATTCTATACTCTTTCTTCATAATCTTGAATTGACCGCGGAGACCTGTATATGACTCAAATTTTGGGCCGGTGTTGTATGTTTTATAGTAGAGGTATGATATAAATTTGTTTTGAATTGTCTCGATAGTTTTTATGTCATTTTTCCTAGTTAGCTTCCATATCAGTGAAGCATATTCAAGTTTGGTTCTGCAAATCGAATAGAAGAGACACTTAATGGTTTTTGTGTTTCTGAATTCATATGTTGATCTTTTCGTAAAGCTCAACAATTTATATGATTCTTTTGCGACATTAGTGATATGATTTTTGAATCTTGGATCATTTTTGAAAGTCACACCCAAGTCCTTTAATGTCGACGTTTTACAAAGAAGTGACTTATTCATGTGATAGTTAAATTTAACTGGATTTTTGGATCTTGAATACGATACTGAGAAGCATTTGTCTAAATTAAACAATTGTAGATATGGTTTAAATCATTTTGTAATAAGTTACTATCATATTCTTCGCTTATTGGCCGGTATATTTCAAAACCATTGGCGTATAATAGGCAATCTGCATCGACTACATGAACAAGATCGTTAATGAATATTAAAAAGAGTAGACCCTTGGGCCCTAGATTAGACCCTCGGGGTACACCGGATCTTACCAAGAACGCTGATGACTTACATCCATGGAATTCAACATATTGAGAACGATTCCTGAGGTAACTCACCATGAGTACAACAAAATCATCACTAAATCCATATCGAATCATTTTAGATACTAGAATATTGTGGTTTACTCAGTCAAACGCCTTAACAAAATCCGTGTATATGGCATCGACTTGATGACTTCTTTCCACGTATTCGCTTACCTTAGTCGTGAATGTCAATAAATTTGTGTCTATGGACTTTTGTTGGCAAGATGATACCTTTATATGCCAATATATTTTGTCATGAAGAATAAACTCCAGAAGCTTTGCTACACCGTTAATGACATATATTGGTCTGTAGTTATTTAGAAATTTTTTGTATCCGCTTTTGAATATTGGAGTAAGTATAGATTTTTTCAACTCGTCTGGAAATATTCCGGTGAGTATTATATTTTGAAACATGATAGAGGAAAAATCAAATAGTCTTTGAACGCCTTGATGACATAGCATGGGATGCCATCAGGCCCTGCCGAACGTTTGGGTTTCAACCTTTTGAATGCTTCTTCGTCTTCAGATGCCGTGAGTGGCGATAATTTGTAAATGTGTTTCGTGTGCTTTAGATCCCTCTTCTTGGTGGAACAAAAGCCTTGAAAAACAAAGAAAAGAAGTTCGACGATTATTCAATCGAGCTAAAGAGTCAGGTAATTGGGAGCTTTATAAAACTACTCTAACAACATTTAACAAGGAAATCAGGAAGGCAAAACGGGAGTCTTGGAGGAAGTTCTGTGAGGGTATTTCTGATTTACCTCGCAGCACAAGAATTCACAAGATTCTCTCTAGAGATCCGATTGCTGAAATTGGGTCGCTGAAACGACCCGATGGAACTTTCACGACCTCTAGAAAAGAAACATTAGAGCTTTTAATAGAAAACCACTTTCCTGGAAGTCTGACTCTTGATAACAACGGACCTCCCCCTTTTGAGGGGCGCTAAACGCCCTAAAAAGAACGACTAGGAGGTCGTTAAGAAGGTTATCACAGCACCGGCAGTTGAATGGGCTATTAAGTCGTTTCAGCCCTTCAAATCTCCTGGAGAGGACGGCATATTTCCAGCTCTGCTTCAAAACGGACTGGAAATGATTCTACCCATTCCCATAAAATTGTATAGATCAAGTCTGGCGTGGAACTATATACCACCCAGTTGGTTGGCAGCAAGGGTGGTATACATACCTAAAGTGGGTCGGAAAGACCCACACCCTAAATCGGTACGACCAATCAGCCTTACATCCTTCCTGTTGAAAGGATTTGAGAGGATACTGGACGAACATATCAGGAAGGTGGCTTTATCTTCAGCCCCCCTGAATAACCACCAGTATGCTTATCAAACTGGCAAATCGACAGATTTAGCACTAAATAACCTCATAGAGAAAATTTCTCAATCCCTTGATAACAAGGAGATTGCGGTTGCCGTATTTCTCGATATTGAAGGAGCATTTGACAATGCACTACCTAAATCTATAGGATCAGCCCTGACTGAAAGGGGCATAGAAACAACCATAACGGGTTGGATCTATGCCATGCTGGTAAACAGAATTGCAACTACGACTCTTCAAGACGAGGCCATTAAGTTCAGGGTCACCAGGGGCTGCCCTCAAGGTGGGGTACTATCTCCCCTTCTGTGGTCACTCCTGATAGACAGTCTGCTTAATGCCCTCGAAAGAAGACGAGTAGATCTGCAAGCTTATGCAGATGACCTTGTCATTTTGGCAAGGTCCACGTCGGGAAGGGTCGCTTGTAATATCCTTCAAAGCACGATGGATGTTGTTCATGGTTGGTGCCAGATGGAGCAGATGTCTGTAAACCCCAGCATAACTGTGATAATCCCCTTCACCAGGAGGAGAAAATTGGATGATTTAACGCTACTTTCTCTCAATGGTGAGGTCATTCCATTTGGAACGGAGGTGAAATATCTTGGCATTGCCCTTGATAAAAAACTCACCTGGAACGCCCACTTGGAAAAAGTTTTACACAAAGCCAAACTGTCCCTATGGACTTGTCGAAGGGTTTGTGGTAAATCTTGGGGTTTAGGTCCCAAACAAATTCATTGGATTTATGTGACTATTGTCAGACCAATGATTACCTATGGGGCAATTGCCTGGTGGCCGAAGGCTTCTCAGAAAACGGCTCAGGCAAAGCTCTCTGGCTTACAGAGTCAGCCTGTTTGGCTATCTGTGGTGCCAGCAGTACCACACCGTCAGCGGCCATGGAGATCTCCTCTCCACATTTTTCTGGAGAGAGAGGCTAGATGGACTGCATATAGACTTGTCCACATCGCTAATTGCACAAAACAATCTAATGCAGAGTATACTAGACTGCTGGCTGACACTAGAAGTCACAGCATTCTGGGAATGACCTCTGACATTATGACTCCAACTGTAAACTATGAACTGCCTTATACAGTTCTTTTTCCGAATAGAGAGGACTGGATCCTCCGGGAGAAGGAAATACTGAGAGCAGATAGTTGTTGGTTCACAGATGGATCAAAAACACCTTCTGGTTCCGGTGCAGGTGTTCTCAGTCGCAAACCCAGGACAGAGATATCAACCTGCCTAGGGACCTATGCGACCGTATTTCAAGCGGAAATTTATGCTATTGAACTGTGTGCGGAGAGATTGGCAGAATCCAACCTCACACACAAGTCAATGAAAATATTCTCGGACAGTCAAACGGCGCTGAAAGCCATTGGCTCTTACCGATCAACGTCCAAACTGGTAACAAATTGCCAAAAACGACTCTCCTCAATAGGAAGATTTAACAAATTGTCTCTGGTCTGGATTCCGGGCCATACTGGCCTAGAAGGTAATGAGGCTGCTGACTCCCTTGCAAAGGAGGGTGCTGCAAGCAGCTTCATCGGACCAGAACCTGTCATTGGCATCGCTTTAGGCTTTGCCAAACAAACATTGAGTACCTGGATGGTAAGAAGATTTATGGACTTCTGGCAAAATCTTCCAGGATTGGCTCATTCCAAGGCGTTTATTCACCCTTCGAAGTCGGAAACCAAACAGTTGTTGGACTACAGTAGGGACGAACTACGATGTCTAACTGGCCTTCTCACAGGTCACTGTCATTTGAATCATCATATGCAGAGAATCGGACTGTCAGAAGACAGCTTGTGTCGTCTCTGTCTGGAAAATGATGAAACAGCAGAGCACATAATTTGTGCCTGCCCCGCTGCGGACCGAATCAGGTTTTCAGAGTTTGGCAAGGCTTCACTCTTGCCATCTGACCTGAAAGATCACTCACCATACAAACTAATCGGCTTCGTTAAGAAGCTGGGTTAATTTGGTCGAGTTTGAGTAGGTGTGAGCCACAATAAACCCTTGTGGGTTGCAATGGAGGGCCGAACAGACCCACTCACTTCTGACCTAACCTAACCTATAGATCCCTGACTGAGAGCATGATCATTCAGGAGTCCAATATCGTAAGTTGAGTTTTGTGTGTCATACAGAATTGAAATAGTTGCCAAACCCTTGTGATATTTCATGAGGATCGATTGTTTTGACATCGTCAATTATGAATTCTCCTTCAGAGTCATTAGTATTTCGTTTAGAATAAAGTTCCGAAAAGTGTTTATGTTTCGTGAGATATTCAATATCCTTTATATAATTTTGATAGGCCAATATTATATCACGTTTGAGTTCAGATCGCAGTTCTCTGAACGAATTCATATTGGCTGTTTGACTGTGTCAGTTCCGGTACACATTCGTCTAAAATAGGAAAAGTTATATCCTAAAAAGTACTTACTTGCTCAATGAATTCCCCATTTTGGGTAAGAATATTCCAATCTACATTTCTCAGCGACCTGACTGGAAATAAAAAATATGCACGTGTAAAATTGTATTTGCCTTTCATCCAATTATTGGACAAAGATTTGGGACGCGATTTCCCATACGAGTACAGGATGTTTACGATTTGGAGGAACTGAAAAATACTGTAACGTGAGTGTTACTGAAATTGGTCATTACCAGGTCTAGAGATATGTCATCTTCATTTAAGCAATTATTTGAAGATTTCAGATTAAAGACAGTCACCAAGGCATGCATGCATTGAACACAGCTATTCTCATTCACCTCGAATATATATGAGGTACCTTTAATATCACTGGTGTTGAAATCACCAAAAAAAAAACAATCCCAGATTCTGATGGCATATAATTGTCGACAACATCAAAAGTATCAACGTAATTTTTATATATTTCCAGACCTCTCTTAGGTCCTCGACATCCTGTTTCATTTCAACTTTGAAACTGCTCAGGTCTATTTTGAGTTCAGACACATCTTTGAGTACTGTTTCAGTCATTGCCTTGATTTTTAGAAGCAGATTCATCACAACATCTTCGTTTGTTTGCAAACTCATATTGCATGTGTGAATAATGAAGGTATAGCTCCCTTGCTTTCTTCCAAAGAGATTCTCTGGTTCAACTTGGCGTTTTTCTATGCAGGGAAAAAAAATTACGCTGTTGATGTTCTTACGGATGGATGATGTGTAAAAATTTATCGTGAGGCCAATATATATTATGAATTGTGCTAATTCTGCTCAGCTCACAGCTTCAAATGGACCATTGTCTACATGGAGATGCAGGATGTCTTCAGCTTTCGAACAAAATCAGTTATTATATTTTTAACTAACTTATTCTCACTTTTTAGAGCCCCTCTATGGAGCACTTGTTTCCGTGTGTGTATATCGGCACGGTTTTATTTATGATAACAATACCTAACTCTATCGTTCTGGAATTTGGAATGTTCCATGTCATGAAATAGTCTGTTCATACTAACGAAAACAAATCCGACACGAAGCATACTAGATAAAATCTTTTTGTCATCACTCACCAAAATTGTTCAAAGGGAAAAAGGAATGGGATTGTTCATGAGCTCAAGGGAATCATAAGATATGCGTGCTGCAGGTAGGCTTCAGTGACATCATGGGATGGGAATTAAATATG
The DNA here is from genome assembly GCA_032362365.1 of Zygogramma bicolorata. Lineage (NCBI taxonomy): Eukaryota > Metazoa > Arthropoda > Insecta > Coleoptera > Chrysomelidae > Zygogramma > Zygogramma bicolorata. The sequence goes on from JAVJAQ010000978.1 coordinate 81,081, forward strand.
GCATTGGATTCAGGAACCTGGTTCTCCTCATTCCAATCATTTACTTTTTGTGGTGTTTATGTGGAGGAAATGTCTTGAAAACAGTCGTGAAGCACTAATTTACGATCACGACACAAAATTACAACATTTTCTACAATACAGCTAAGGATTTCCTCATTTAATTGTTTATTGATGCATCATTTGATGTCACATAATAATTGAATGGCAGTTTTCATTGCTGACATATGTATTTTCAGTCATTGAGAAATTTAGATCATGTTTATTGTTTATTTTGTGCCTGAATCATTCTCTGAAATTTTTTTTCAATCCATTGAGTATTTTTTTCTTTATATACGTGTTGTCAATTTGTTGCATTGATTGAACAAAATTTGTTGAATTCTATATGACAGTTCATATGTCAATCGGTGAATGTCATTCTCTATGACTTCATACTGGGTACTTGAAAGATTCTTCCTCAAAAATTCCAAATGGTTAGCAAATTCACAATGATTTTTTGAGTTGATGATTTTCGATATCATGAAAATACCTCATACCTTAAGTATCAGATAGGATTTTTCCTTAGTACTGGATGAAAACATATCTCATATTTCTTCCTGAAATTTTCAATTGGTATCACTTGTTTCGAATAAATAAATGTCATTTATGTTGAATATTCCCCTTATTCTATCTTTATTTATATATTTCAATCTGTTACTATTCCCATTATTTTGACTGTCAATTATTGACGGTCCTTTAAAGATAGGTACTAACTTTGCACAGATTCATTGTTTTGGATCAGTAACTCTATCAGCTCGTATAAGAGCCAATTGACCCTTTTCAAATTCAACTTTATGTTTTTGCTTCTCTTCCGCACGTTTCGAATATTTCTGTCCATTTTTCCCGATTTTAGCCTCAACTTTTTCAAATATGTCTTTCAATTGTTCGTTTTCTTCTTTCAGCCAATGTCGCAGTGGTTGTTGTTCTGTCATTTGTGTGTATGGTATCATTTCTGTTATTGTATTTGGCAATTAATTGAGGAAGCTTCCAACCTGTGGAAAATGATTATTCCACTCACTATGATTATTTATGGATAATATTCGTAAAAATTTCACAACCTCTTGTATGTCTTTTCTTTCACATTCTTTCAACTTATTTTTAAAGTACGTTGCAATGTCAAGTATGCATCTGTCTTTTTCTTTTTCCTATGTCAGTTATGTAGTTCCTACTATAAATGATAACAAATAGATTGGATGATAAACTTTTGATTTGCAAATTCTTCTTTGATCGAATTGAATGATTTTTTCTGTTCTATACCCCATTTCCATTTCTTTCGTTTTTTTTAAGAGCTACCAAAGGTAATATTTTTTCTATAATGTCTGGAATATGTTTCTTGAGATAATTTATAATTCCTAAAAAATTCCTTAATGTTTTTAAATTTGTTGGTCTTTCATATTATTCAATTACTTGAAACCTTTCTAAAGCCATTGTGAATCAGATTTGTATCCTAAAAATGTTACCTCGTCATGACAAAATTTTGACTTTTTAAAATTTATTTTGCGCTACATAAGATGAAGACCCTGGGTGCTGCGTTGGAATTGTGCAGCCATGTGATGAATCCCCCAACAACTCTCGCACGAGCCTGAATGAAAACGAAACAAACCATCCCTGTGAGACTTGCCAACGTGTATCCTGAAGAAGTAACAGTTAAAGAAGGTGATGTCATTGGCACCTGTGAACCAGTTACATGGGTAGCGAACTACGATTCAAATGACCATCAGGACATAAAAGCAGCATCTGAAAGTGTTATGACAACTTTTGAAAAATCACTTGAACATTTATCAGGAGAGGAATTGAAAGCTGCCAAGAATTCCATACGGAGTGAAAAGGGCATTTTTGACAGCAACAGCAGGAAGAACTAAATTGGTCAAGCACAGAATTGATACTGGCCAAGCCAATACATTTCGACAACCTTCAAGAAGAGTTCCATTTGCCAAACAACAAAAGGTGAAAGAGTTCGTTGACAAGATAATGAGAGGAGGTGTGATTGAAGAATCATCGAGCCCTTGGTCTGCATCTGTTGTGTTGGTTGGATCAACGAGATTCTGTATCGATTATAGAGAGAATAATGAGAGAAGGTGTAATTGAAGAATCATCGAGCCCTTGGTCTGCATCTGTTGTGTTGGTTGGATCCACGAGATTCTGTTTCGATTATAGGAAATCTAAAAGATCTGAAGAGCGGGTACTTTAGGTCATGGGAAAGACATTCGAAGAACATCTGCACAATTTGCGAGAAGTCTTTCAACGATTCAGGAATGCCAACCTCAACTGAATCTTCAGAAATGATCCTTGTTCCAGGAAGAGGTAGATTTTTTAGGTTATAAAGTGTCATCAGACGACATCTGAACAGTAGTCTAGAGGAAGATACAGGCGATAAGAGACTGGCCGAGACCAAAAGACAAACATGAAGTGAGGAGTTTCCTGGGTCTTTGCACCTAATACCGTCGGTTCGTGGAAGGATTTGCTGGTATGGCGGCACACCATAAGTTGACAGAAGATCGAGTCAAATTCGTCTGGTCCAACGAAAGGGAACGAGCATTTGGGCAACTGAAAGTTCCCATTTTCCCACGTCAACGAGTCCTGTTCGTCTTGGACACAGGTGCCAGCAATATTGGTATTTGAGCCGTACTATTACAAGACCAACATGACCAGGGAAAAATGATTGAAATCTACAGCAAAATACTGACAAAGCCAGAAAGGAATTATTGCGTAACAAAGAACTTCTGTCAATAATCATGGCTGTAGATCACTTCCACAAATACCTCTGTGGAAGAAAGTTCCTCATTAGAACAGACCATGCTGCTCTGAAGTGGTTACTCGAGATGAAGACTCCAGAAAAACAAGTAGCAAGTAGTATTACAACTCTTTATCACAATAGAATACAAACACTTAAACTGCTCCGCTACCTATCCAAGGCTCTGTACTAAACGCTCTGATACCAAAAGAAAACTCTGCTTCGCGAATAAACTCTGTTCCACTTAGCTCTCAATAACTCTCGCCACTCAGCTATGAATGAAACTGTCCCCGCCGCGATGTCCCATCTGCTTATATACCTGCGTACGCTTATGAAGAATCTTCGCGAAGGGCCTCGATGATGTCTATCGAATTCTCCACGGCAATCAAAAATTCCTAGGAAATGACGTTCGCTACGACGCGACCCCTCATCTGCGTTTACGATCTCGTCAGGGCCGGCGCTAGGACATTCGTAACAGTATCTTATTTGGGTTTCATGGTTGTCACATTTGCGAGAGTTTTATAAAAGTAGTATCGGTGCACAAGAACATTTACAGGTTGCCCCTATTTTCGAAAAGTTAAGTTCAGATAAACGACCCTATATTTCTCTTTATTTGGTAGGCCACAATATAACTGTCCTTCTCGATTCAGGTTCTTCTTCAAGTATAGTGAGAGAATTGGGTTTGAAATGTTTGAAAGAATTGGGCTTGCAAGTTACTACAAAAGGGTCGACTATTCGGCATGTAACTACAGCAGATGGTACAGAGAATACTGTCGAAGGATTTGTCGATCTGCCTGTCTGTGTAGAAAATATATGTCGTGTAGTACGAGCTTTGGTAGTACCAACAGTCAAGCATTCTTTTATAATGGTTAGCGATTTTGCCAAGTTGTTTCTAATTGAGTTGGATTTCAAGGAGAACACATGGAATATTCACTGTAAACTGCCTCATACAAACTTGAGTACAGTTGAGAATCCAAATTTTCTGAACAATCCTGAACTATGTTCGTTAGATAAACTGAATTCTAGTGAGCGTATAGCTGCTGATGAAGTGATTTCTTCATAAAATGGAATTGGCAGTGACGATAAATTTTTAGGGCGAACAAATAGGATCGCGATGCATATTGATACAGATGGTTCTCCTCCCATAAGGCAGAGACAATGTCCGATGTCCCCGTATATGCTGAAGATATTAAATAAAGAACTCTACGAAATGTTGAGAGTGGCCTTAGTCGAACCATCCCAAAGGAGTTGGTGTTCTCCTGTCTTGCTTGTGAAGAAGGCCAACAATGAGACTGCTTCGACGGGCGAAAACTGAATGAAGTCACGAAGCATGACAGCTATCCGTTACCGAGGGTGGACAGGATCCTGAGCATGCTGAGAGATACAAAGTTTATTTCACCAAAAGCCTTTTGGCAGATTTCCCTCGATGAAGAGTCTCGGGAAAAAATCGCTTTCAGTGTACCTGGAAGGGGTTTGTTCCACTTCACTTTATGCAGACTCGTCGACTCCAAATTTGGCCCCAAATATGAGCCCAATATATTCACATATCTGGATAACATAATAGTGGTTTCTCGAACCTTTCAGCAACACCCCAATTTATTAGCGTGAGTAAGGAATCGTTTGAAGGATGCAGGCCTGACGGTTAATATAAGTAAATGAATTTCTCAAGCCGTCCTTGAAATATCTTGGATTCATAGTGGATGGTAATGGAATCAGAACTGATCCCGATAAGGTTGCCACCATGGTCAATTACCCAAGACCCACAACGGCAATAGAAGTGAAGCGCTTGAAAAATCGCTTGTCTCAGCGCCAATTTTATGTAGCCCCGATTTCAATAAGCCTCTCATTTTTCAAACGGATGCCAGTGATACAGGAGTTGGAGGGGTTTTGGTACAGAATATTGACGGCATCAAGAGAGTCATAGCTTATGCGAGTCGCTGTCTTTCACGTAGAGAAAAGAATTGGCCAGTCACCCAGAGAAAATTCATGGCCGTGATATTCGTAATAGAAATATTCCGTTCATATGTTGAAGGTACTGTCTTCACGGTGGAAACCGATCACCTTCAGTCTATTTTTTATTTTTTGGAAGGCGGTGGTGTAGCATTCGCAAATGCTACTTTCTATTTTCCTTGTATATTTAAATTTGGAAGAAATCAGTTCGTGAGGATACTTATAGAAACCTTAAAATCAATTTGAAGTACAACAAAAGTTCAACTTCCGGAGAGTAGGTAGCCCGAATGATTATTTTAATAAATCGCCCGGTGAACTGAAGGGATAGTCAACTGCTAATCTTCATAATAGTAATGCTGGTTGCTTGCCTGAAAGACATTTTCGTGAGGAATTATCCGATAAATAACTATTATATATATTTTTTCCTTCATTCCGGAAAAGCATTGAAATGTGGTGTCGATTAAAAATATATTTCAGTCAATTGTAGTATATAAATGTTTAATATCTGAGTAAAAACGAATTATTAGAATAGCGCAATCAGATCAGCTATAGTAGATGTCAAATCAAATATTCCCCTCTCGTTTCTTCAAGGTATTTCCTTGCAATATTTTGGGATATATATATCTATTATAAATTGTAATATATGTTATACTGTCTTCACAAATATGTTTGCAAAGTATCCCATAATTTTTAACTTCTTCAGATCCTAAAAGGGTATCTCTGTATTCGAGAGATGGCACCATTATACTCAGTCATGCTATCTGAGCAAATGCTAATTGTGTGAGAACGGCCAATGGTCAGAGTGTGAGGTGAATTCATGAAGCGAGGTCGTTTGCTGAAAAAATTGCATATTTGAGTTTTTTGAAATTGGAAATGAAGAGTGCAACTCAGCAAGGTGCACATTTACTGTCTTCAGCTAAATTTCGTGAAGCTGTATCGTTTTTGAAGATATAACCCCTTCTGGTATTTTTTTTATCGACTACTGGCTCTCCCAGTTTTTTGTGAAAATTTCACAACAAATCTTCTTTTGTATATAATTAGTTTCTCTCTCTCATTTTAAGATTATCCTAATGATGTAGAATACCAAAATATTATTACTTCATTTATTGGCGAATTCAAAGGAATCATCGAGGAGTTTCTTTTTATATTTCACCCTCCTTCAGTGGGGTGAGTGGTATCAATGTTTATTTTTCTCGTGCTAATCATTTGCTTCAGGGTTGTAGGTGTGGTTATCGAACTCTGTAATCACTGTTAGATCCATGAATAGAAATAGATACCAGTATTATTAGTCTACCCCGGAGTCGTCTGGAGGGAATCACAATTTCGTTGGTTGCTACTATGAAATCCTGATAGATTGCTCACTTTAGAGAAAGGAGGCGAGCAACTGACCAATCCTGATTCATCTACCAGCCGGTGTTGTCCAGGGATAACAGGCCAGATTATTTTTTATTGATTTCTATTCAAAATAGCTTTTATAAACGATACGCAACCAAAATATTGTAACGATATGTGCTGGCACCGGCCCTGCCGACTATGAATGCGAATTGGTGCCGCAGTTCCAGGAAAAGATTATACCGGCGTGATCGCGGCTCACCCAGAATATTCGAAGTCAAGATTTATCTGGATGATTCTCCACTATATGATCGTATATATAAGCGGGAGCCGCTCACGTTGACGGCAGAATTTTTAGTACAAAGAGTTCAGTACCGAGCATTGGAAAGTTATCGGAGCGATTCAAGTGATTGTGTTGTATTGTATTGTGATAGAGTTATAATAAAAGAAAAGTGTTGTTTGGTGTTTTAATCGACGAACCCAAGGAGTATCGTAACAGTGGTGTCAGAATTGAGATTTTCCAAGGGATAAATTGTAACAGTGGTGTCGGAAGTGGAATTTTTGCTGGTAATAAAAACAATTTATGGTTAATACGAGAAGTACATCTTACAATACGATGAAGGATATGTTGAAATTTATACAAAACCAATTTGCGGGAAACCACAGACTTTTGACAGGATCCTGTCCACCCTCGGTAACGGATAGCTGTCATGCTTCGTGACTTCATTCAGTTTTCGCCCGTCGAAGCAGTCTCATTGTTGGCCTTCTTCACAAGCAAGACAGGAGAACACCAACTCCTTTGGGATGGTTCGACTAAGGCCACTCTCAACATTTCGTAGAGTTCTTTATTTAATATCTTCAGCATATACGGGGACATCGGACATTGTCTCTGCCTTATGGGAGGAGAACCATCTGTATCAATATGCATCGCGATCCTATTTGTTCGCCCTAAAAATTTATCGTCACTGCCAATTCCATTTTATGAAGAAATCACTTCATCAGCAGCTATACGCTCACTAGAATTCAGTTTATCTAACGAACATAGTTCAGGATTGTTCAGAAAATTTGGATTCTCAACTGTACTCAAGTTTGTATGAGGCAGTTTACAGTGAATATTCCATGTGTTCTCCTTGAAATCCAACTCAATTAGAAACAACTTGGCAAAATCGCTAACCATTATAAAAGAATGCTTGACTGTTGGTACTACCAAAGCTCGTACTACACGACATATATTTTCTACACAGACAGGCAGATCGACAAATCCTTCGACAGTATTCTCTGTACCATCTGCTGTAGTTACATGCCGAATAGTCGACCCTTTTGTAGTAACTTGCAAGCCCAATTCTTTCAAACATTTCAAACCCAATTCTCTCACTATACTTGAAGAAGAACCTGAATCGAGAAGGACAGTTATATTGTGGCCTACCAAATAAAGAGAAATATAGGGTCGTTTATCTGAACTTAACTTTTCGAAAATAGGGGCAACCTGTAAATGTTCTTGTGCACCGATACTACTTTTATAAAACTCTCGCAAATGTGACAACCATGAAACCCAAATAAGATACTGTTACGAATGTCCTAGCGCCGGCCCTGACGAGATCGTAAACGCAGATGAGGGGTCGCGTCGTAGCGAACGTCATTTCCTAGGAATTTTTGATTGCCGTGGAGAATTCGATAGACATCATCGAGGCCCTTCGCGAAGATTCTTCATAAGCGTACGCAGGTATATAAGCAGATGGGACATCGCGGCGGGGACAGTTTCATTCATAGCTGAGTGGCGAGAGTTATTGAGAGCTAAGTGGAACAGAGTTTATTCGCGAAGCAGAGTTTTCTTTTGGTATCAGAGCGTTTAGTACAGAGCCTTGGATAGGTAGCGGAGCAGTTTAAGTGTTTGTATTCTATTGTGATAAAGAGTTGTAATACTACTTGCTACTTGTTTTTCTGGAGTCTTCATCTCGAGTAACCACTTCAGAGCAGCATGGTCTGTTCTAATGAGGAACTTTCTTCCACAGAGGTATTTGTGGAAGTGATCTACAGCCATGATTATTGACAGAAGTTCTTTGTTACGCAATAATTCCTTT
>JAVJAQ010000983.1:0-157460 GCA_032362365.1 Zygogramma bicolorata
ACAAAAGTATGGGTATTATTTTACGAATACCTTCAATTAAAACGACTTTCATAATAGTGAACATTAATTGGGAAACTGTCCACTTTTATGGGGCACATGTCAATTCAATTGAAAGACACCTATTCAAAACAAGTATAAAAATACTAGTATTGATTTTTTTCATCAGTTGAACTTCTGAGGCCAAACAGTGCTCAGTTTACAGATATATCACTACCAAAAATGATGAACAAAGTAAGTACGGCATTGTATCCACTTAGAACTACATTTCATTTTACAACTGACAAAACCCAAGCAAGCCAAAGAAATTGATCGTGATATTGTCCCTTGAAAAAAACATGGAAATTTATGGCTCGAAGTGCTTCTTGCTTACTTCACGATGATACGTTTTTCTGTATCGGGGAAAATTATCATAAAGAAATTGAATTTGTGGCTTACTACCCATTACCGGTTTACTACTATCTCCATCAATCTTTCTTATTCACACAAATGCATTTTGGCGAGAATAATAAATACCAACGCCGCATCATACTGATGTTATTTGCACTCAACGCGCGTTTCACTAACGAGGTTAGCATCTTCAGGATAAAACAATTGGTGTTAGGTTAATTATTGATCTCTACACTAAGTTTCACATAATCGTTTATATGCATCACATCCAATTAAATATAAATGTGTTCCTGTATTCCACAGGACCATTGTGTGCATAATTATTGTAACTCGAATAATGTTAAAATTGTCTATATTTGATTCTGTTCTTACAGGTTTATTTATTAGCACTGGTTGTATCAACCGCTTTTGCTGTTGAACATCAAGCCGCTACATCGTTCGCCTCTTTCAATGACAATCACAACACTGTACAGCATATCCAGTCCTATCCTACTCCAGTGAAGTCTGCCCCTGAGCACAATTCAGTTCCAGTTCACTACACCCCACAGGCTACACCAATTTATTCTGTAGCTTCACAGGCCGTCCACTCTTATTCTGCTTCTCACGCTCCATCGCAGACTCAGTTTTCTTCAGTGTACTATTCTAATCCATCTAGCCATGGAGCTCCTGCTGTTCACCACTCTGTGCCAAATATTGCACAGGAAAATAAAGAAGAATATGTGAGTAACTAATTTTCATTTATTTCTTTTGTTCGAGAGGCTTTTCATTACAATTATTTCCCAAAATCATTCTGAGGCTTCTCATAAGCGTTTCAATTTCATATCTAATGGTTGAAATTGACAAGGAATCGTATATTTCCTAGAACTGAACCTTCAGAATGAACATCAAAAATGTTACCTCAAAAACTCCCTTCTCAGAATTCGAAACCAAATCATTTCCTCATTTTCAGACACACCCCAAATATGAGTTTGCCTATGGGGTAGAAGATCATCACACAGGTGATATTCACTCTCATAAAGAAATCCGGGACGGTGACAATACTCAAGGAGAGTACTCTCTTCACGAAGCAGATGGTACAATAAGAACTGTCAAGTACACAGTTGACAAGCATAGTGGATTCAATGCTGTTGTTGAAAGAACTGGACACTCAAAGGAACAGGTCCTACACAAAGATATTCCACAATACTATCATCATTAATTTTTCAGTTGCTGATTGTTACTCATCATTAATATTATCATCATTATCATTGTTATCAAATAAAGATTTTCCAAAGTAATCTACTGATTTTTTTCAAGCCGACCGAATATCCTTCAGTTCATTTAAGGACGATCTAGTAACAGGGTGAAATGTTTTTTGAAAATTAGTGTACATTTTCCAGAAAAAAAGGACGGAAACATTGATCTTTTGTTCCAATCTATAATCCTGGAGAAATAGCTATCTTTGCAACACGTTTCATCAATAAGTAGTTCTGATAGTAAAGTGAATGTTTGTAGTTAGTCGATCAGAATGAACACTATTTTCATTAATTTTCAAACTTCGGTTGACCGAAACTCTATAATTATTATATTGACACGATTATGAAGATTTTAGTCTAGGCTCTGTTTTGTGAGTTAGGCAGATCAGAGAAATCAATCCCTTCTGACAGCATAAGCATTTCGTGTTCGTATAATCACGTACAATTGATTACTTGATCAAAATTTGGTTATCTGTGGAGTTCAACTGAAACTCTAGATGTATAGTGTAGATAATGGTTATTGTTTTCATTTCTCGAAAAGTTCTCAGCTGAATCCCAAAAATAATTTCAGCACCTTTCAAATCCCTCCGAATAACAACACCTTGCTGATAGAAGACTGGAAGGGCAAGGAGTGATTCCATTCCAGAATATGAAGACTGGTTATGTCTCCTATTCGGTGAATAATTAAGAATAATTAACTGATCAATATTATACTTCCAACTCTAATATAATTCCTGCTTATTTAAAATACTTATACTACATAGTACACTCATGAAATTGAATGTTGTGTTTTGCCCGTATTAAACTTCAGACTATAACTCGTGAACAATGTTTCCGCCATAATAATCACCTAATCGGTTACCTCTTATAAATGGTCACATGTTTCACAAGTTCATGATATAGTGTTGAGTTCTGTTGTTATATTCGTGACTCGACACAGGCGAAAAGCTAGGTCCATAATCTTGCCAAATATTTGTTATGATTTGAGGTTTGTGATAATATTTTAGTCTAGGCTCTGCTTTCGGAGTTAGACAGACCAGGGAAATCGATCTCTTCTGCATAAGCATTTCGTGTTCGGATAATTACATACATTTGATTACTTGATTAAAAAAATTGATTATCTCTGGAGTTCAACTGAAACTCTAGATGTATAATGTAGATAATGGTTATTGTTTTCATTTCTTGAAAAGTTCTCAGCTCAATCCCAAAAATAATTTCAGCGCCTTTCAAATCTCTCCAAATAACAACACCTTGCTAATAGAAGACTGGAAGGTCACATGTTCCACAAGTTCATGATATAATGTTGAGTTCTACAGATTACTGCTTTGTTGTTATATTCGGATACTCGACACAAGCGAAACGCTAGGTGCATAATCTTGCCAAATCTTCGTTATGATTTGGGGTGTGTGACACAGATAAATAATTTATCAATCCAGTAACGAATATTTAAGATCAACATAAGAAAGATTATTGACTGTCGATAGGCCCACCAAATTTATTAATACATTGAACTTGATCACGGGTGTGCCATTTGATGACTAATGGTAATCAAGTTCTTTCAAAATATTTATTTAATGAAAACAAACAATGTAACAAAATGGTAGAATCACGATAAAAAGTATCAGTGCTGATAGTTTTGTGGGTTATTTATCTGCAGCGCCTGTTCCTTGCGATAGACTGATCTCTGAACAACAGCATTGAATCCTATGTGTTTTTCTACTGTGTGTTTTTCAGTGATGTCACAATTCCGAATTTCTTTGTGAGAGTGGATATCTCCAGTGTGAAGATCTTTTATTGCTTAAGCGACTTCATATTTTGGGTATGCCTTGGGATGGAAAAATAAAATAAAAAATCATGCGTTTTTTTTTCTGTTAGAGAATTGCAGTCATTTGTGAAGATGAAATTTGTTAGGTTCCTCATGAATTCGTATAGAGCTCTTGTTCATGACCTCTTTGAAATTCAGAATCATCTGGAAAGATCTGGTCTGCATCATGGCGATGATATTTTGGTTCGGATAGAGAGAAATATGGGAATGTATGTTAATATCATCAATCACGATCCACAATTCCTAAATATAAGAATAAATTGATGTATCTGAACGATAACAATATTTTGGACTGAGCATAGGAGTTGGGATTGTCTGTACAAATAGTCCCATCGAAATGATTCTCATTCTGATTCGTCTTTACAGCATCTAAATTACGATCTATTTCATTTCGTGAGATTGGATATCTCCAATGTGATGATATATATTCGACTTCATAAGCCAAATCATATTCTATATCTAGAAATAGAAAAATCAAATGTGATATCGAGTAATTTTTTTCTGAAACCTTTTTGATAAAGATTCGCCAAACACTGTGAGATTAAAATTTGCTGAGTTTCCCATCAACTCTGAAATTCGAATCATCTGGAAAAATTGTAATCTCAACATGGTGATGGTTTTTTCAGGAAGAGAATATGTATGTGTTTGTGAATATTTCATCATCATTTACAACAATTCTAACAATTTCTGATCAATTTCAATTTTATGCTGATTGAATTGAACTAGCCAATACTTGATGAAAATTGGTATTCAACAGATAATATCACGGTTTCCAGTACGATAGAAATATGAAATAGCATTTTATACTGCTTGGGAAAGCTTTTGTACAGCAAAACACATGTCGTGATTTCGTAAACCCATTGTTAGTGAAAATCGTATAAGTAACTGTGTGAGGTTTGGTTGAATTGTTCATCTCTTGAATGTTATTAAGTATTCCATAAAAATCAGTGTTTTACTATATGAATTGTAGTTTATTCAAAAAGAAAAATAAATAATCAGCACTTTATCGATCCTAGCTACCAAATTATACTTTTCCTAACGTTGCGGATAAAGTGCAACTCAGTCTATTCTTTTCAGTGGATAAAAACTCACTTCAACATGTGCTATTAAAACTATTTTATTCCTGGGATGAAATTCAAAACATTTTGTGTTCCAACTAGTCATTCTACATCAAGAAATTTCATGACGCTTTCAAAAATGTCAATATCGTTGTTTTTTGTAAATAACATTTGCCTATCGCATATATCGTATCTCTTATATTTTCAATGTGTTTCACTGGGGTGCTGCAAATGAAATACGTTTTCATTTCTTGCAGAAATAGTAACGGAATTTTCGATAATAGAAATGGACTGGTATTGAGCGACTAGAGCACTTAATATTGTACTCGAGATGAAGACGGCTGAAAAAACAGTAACGTGCATTTTAGGAAACTAGTGTGTTAGGTATTGAGGATATTTGTGGTTTTCAAGGAAGAAACTGAGTACCAATGTTTTATATAACTACGTTGGTGTATACATGTTAGCAGAGATTCAAGCACTTCATGAATTCCAATGGGCAGAATAACGTTTCAGATGAAAGAAGAAGACGGAGTCGGGAAAGTGCAAAAAGTTCGGTAAAGTCTTCTGTCGACTTCGTCTTCTTCTAGGTAAAGAATTGGTCACTTTCTACTCTGAAACTGGGTTATGAATAAGGACATCTCTGAATGATTCTCAATAAAATTATTTCTCACTTGACAGAAAAAAGCATTTCCAAGACTCATGTACCTGCAATGTATTTTGTAGTTCAAAAATGATAGATTTTCTTCACTTGTTAATAGAGGATCAACCCCTTGCAAGATATTAGAAATTTGACTTTGAATCATATCAGCCAAGAATGTTCTTTGAGTTATATTTATATCTACAGATTTGCTGGGTATATACTACATAACCATGTTACCCCTAATTTTTGGCGAAATATACACATGAAATAATATGGAGGTTGTTCTTTTTGAAAAATTCGAAGATAAAATGTTTTAGAGTTCTGATTCACCGAGTGCTAGTAGAAGTTTTATGGCTGAATAATTATTCGAGAAAGAAAAAACTACACTTTCTAAACCCCTTCGGTATTAACTGGACTCTTTCTTTCTAGCATAACTTCCAAATCGCCCGGTATATACCCATACAACCTTACATTTTTTGAAATATTTTTTCAAGTGTAGACTGAATATGAAGAGTGAGATATGTTGTTCTATTTGAGAAAAAATAATATTGATACTCTTCTATTTTTTTCAGTGCCCTTTGCCTTCACTTGATAATGTAAGAAGGCTCAATTCGTTCATATCTAAAACTTTCAAACGAAACATTTTTCGATAATTTTACTTCTTGGCTTCAGAGTCATACTGTATTGAATATTCAGTTTTTAACGAAACCAAGATAAAGATAGGATTGAAGATATTTCTGCTGATGAAGATGGAATCTCATGTATGTATGAATCAGAGTTTTCACAAAATTAGGAGTAGACTTGATATGATGCACTGTGTCGTAGTTATCGTTAAACGATGCGAATGATATGGCAGCTTTGTATGATTGTCACTGACAATTTTTATACGTAATCCCGCACACATTCGAAATTAATTTCTGCCCAAATTTACCCCCACAATATAGACCTATCTAATGAATAGATTATATTATGTAACTCATCAATATCGCAACTGATAATTAATAATTCCGATTTTTTATGTTGGCTTGATATAATCGTACCCAACGCATTATGTAAAAACTGTTGATAGTCGGATTATTCGTGGTCATATTCTGCATTTTTAAAAAGTTTCAATAAAAGTGTAAGACATATGCCATGAATAAATTCTGACTGTTTGTTGAATTTTAATGAATCTCCTCCAGACAAAAAATTCTGGTCTTTCCGAAAAACAAATAAGGAGAAGACAGGATTTTGGTACCAAATGATTAGTGTTGTGTATCTATATGATATTGAAATGAGTTATTGAATTAGAAGGTCATTCCGCAGAGGAAATTGATAAAGAAAAATTCATACAATTTTCTAAAATTTTTATTATTGTGTTGAAAAAAATATCACGGAAAAGTCTAAAAGTATTTTTAATATGACAGTTGATCAGATGTTACTTATTTGGATAATAGACGTAAAAACTAATGGACTGGTCTTTATGACAGTTTTCCATATAACACGATGCGGAACACAATAGAGAGAGAAAGGATATGCACATCGACGTGCTATTGTGAAGGACGGAATGATAATTCTTTACCTCAATTACTCTATCCTTCTCAACCTCTCCTTATCTGCTACATTGAGGAAGGAATTCGCTTAGAGGTTATAGGTTATACTTGGAGTAATCTGTCTTGCTCACTCTGCAGTCCTCTCTCTCTTTTAGGGTCAGTCCATTAGTTATAATGTCTACGCTATAGATACATAAGAAAGACAAAGACAAGCATTGAATAGATCTATGTTCATTCGATTAGTAACAGTAAAGAATAAATTTTGGGTAACTATTATGAAAGATCATAGTTAAAGCTATTCAAAAAAATAAAATCAAAGGAACGAACGCTTGAAAATCTAATGATAATTCAAACTGTGGAGAGAGTAATTGCTATATTCTACGTTTATTCAAAGGGTGCTTTTAGAAATCTTTCGGTGGAATGAGAGCTCTATCTCAGGAAAAATTGTCTCAAGGTGAATCTGAAAGCTCCGAAATGCTTGGACTTCATTTCTTTCAACGACACATTCAGACATTTTGAATTTTATATTATTTGCATCAATTACTTCAATTCAAATCTTGAAGTTTAATTATAATTGGATCGGCTTTTATAAATGAATATATATCTGATGTTTTTCCAGGAATTTTTGAATATTTATAGTAGGGAATGAAAATATATCGGGTGTCAAAGGTTGAAGCTCATCCTATTCCTTTTTTCTATCACTCCTGGTATAAATGTGAAGTTTTTGTGGGTCGAATGCTATCACGATAGTTGATTGAATATTATTGTCTGTTGAATTCTCAGCTTCATAATAAATCACCCCATCTTTGTGATCTTGAATGGAACACATGATAGATTTATACATTTTTTGATTCAGCAGTTCATGCAACATGGAATATTCTACTTTGTTGGTTGAATAATACTTTTTGTTTAGAGAATAAAAGTAGCACCTTTTAGTCTGAGACAACTTGAGAACATTTGCTCTGCTCCCAAGATCTCATGGGAATATTGAAAAATCAACGAACAAACAACAAATTGATAAGGATTGATTTCTTTTATTGCCTATATGAGTATAAAAATAAAAAAATAAATATGAATTATGTACAGTATATATTCATAATGTACGACTGATACGATCAGAATACTAATCATGATGTCCGTAGGCCACCGATTCTTGTCCAGATTTGTGCACAACAGCTCGGAATCCATGATGTGGATCGGAAGTATACTCCACCGTTCGGATGGAACCATCAGCCTCCACTAAGGAGTATTGACCCTTCACGACATCTCCGTCTCTCACTTCATATTGGGTTTTAGCATCACCGGTGTGGGGATCTTCAATTCCATATTTGAACTCATATTTTGGAGGATCCTTACAACGAAAAATGAAAATATTATATATATATATATATATATATATATATATATATATATATATATATATATACTGGGTGACTCACAACCAATTTACCCCTCCCTGTATCTTTGTTATTTTTTTGTAGTTATATTTCAAATTCGGTAGTTCAATTTGATGTCATAAATGTACAATTCATCAAAGTATCAAACCATTATGACACTTCCGATTTGACCGGAGGCGAATTCAATTTTCATATTTCAAAAGGAAAGTACCTATAATTTTTTTTGGAAATTTCGATTCGGTATAGAAATACCTTTCCAATGATATATCACAATCATATACTTTCAATTAATAATCTGCTGATATAGTTGATATCTTATGAATATTTTTTTGTATTTCCCTCGAAACGGAACTTCTTCATGAAAATATGGAAAATGAAATAAAATCATGTGAGTAACAACAATTCATGTCGAAAGTTTTCCCACAATATTTTTTATGCGGATTAAATATTTTTAAAATTTAATTTTTCTTTATTTCTCAACATCAAGTCTATAATTTCTTCAATGCTAACTTAGGAATTTTTAAATTTGGTGAGAAACTCCAATACATATTGAAATACAAAACATGGATTGTATTGGAGTTTATTACCAACTTAAAAATCTCTACGTATGCATTTAAGAAATGATAGACCTGATGTTGAAATATAGAGAAAAATTTAATTTTAAAAATAGCTAATCTTCATGAAAGTATTGTTTGAAAAGTTTGGGAATGGATTGTTACTCCTCACATGATATTAACAAAGCATACGTTCATGAAAAAGTTCTGTTACGAGAGAAATACACAAAGTGACTTTTTTATGAAATAACAATAATACCAGCAGATTGTGAATTGGAAGTAAGATTATTATATATCGTTGGAAAGGTAATTCTATACCGAATTGAAATTTCTAAAGAAAAATTGTAGCTTCCATTTGAACTATGGTAATTGGATGCGCTTTAGATCAAATCGGAAGTGTCATATAAGGTTTTCGAAATTTGCTAAATTAAACACTCATGCTTTCAAATCGAAGTACCGATTATGGAATATCCATACGAAATAACAACCTCGATACAGGGGGGTAAATTAGTTCTGGATCACCCGGTATATGCGAAACAGACGTTCAAAAATGATCCACTTTATTCGGAAAAGCTTCATATGCGAAAAAAAAATGGATGGGGACACTAAAAAATATGAATCTCTCAAACATATCAGAGAATGAGAAAACAATAACTTTGTGTATTCAATTTCAATTCAATCAAGTTTAATTTCGTGAAATTTTTCTGGCATCTAACAGATTGATCAACACTTTACTGTGTAAACGATGCGTTTGAAACTATTGGTGTGAAAGTTGAAACTTTTTCTAGAGATCAATTACCCTAACACCAAACTGATATTTTTGCACTCGACGCGCGTTTCGCTAACTAGGTTAGCATCTTCAGGAGAAGAAAATTGATACTAGTATCAATTTGATTCCTTCAGTTACTTCAAAAAGATAATAATTACCCAACTCCAACACATCTCGTGTTTCGTTGACCAAATCAGTATTCCGAGTGACGTATCTTTATGACTATGTTGCATACAAAGAAGGATTCTAATTAAATGATTAATGAGAATTGTTATACATGCCCTAAAGGCCCGTTTGAATAAATCAGATCGTCTCGTCGTGCTGTGCGTTGTATTTGCTATTGATTAATGACATTGGTGAAAGCACTGTTATTATTATACAATAATTATAATTGGTAACTACAGTTAGCTGTGTTAATGGTGTTTATGTTGCATGTGACGCAAATAGATGCAGATAATTGCATAGCGTTCCCCATCAATGAATTTCAAAGCTTAGCCGCTCTATTTCCAGGCCCACACTACAAGGGTCGGAACACTGGACTCATTGGGTCAACCACGGAGAAACTGAAAACGGCGGAACGAATGTTGTTATAACAGATGAGCAAATACTGTGACAAAATCTATAGGAGAGGGACAAATAAGTCGACGACTTTTTCGCGGTATATTAGAGAAGTGATTCTGTGACATAATGTCAACAACAAGAAGAATTCAATCGTGTTCAAATGGAATCTTACAGCTTCAACACATACTCTGATGCCGCAGCTCACACATTGGGATACTTTTGAAAGACAGCCTGAATCTGTATGTAATGAATCAACGGGAGCTTCTGGAAAGTCGTATATTTCTTGGCACGAAACAGAAATCCTATACAGATGGTACTCATCGTAAAGAAAAACGCCATCTACTGGATGACCAAATAAGACTCAAGCTCGAACCAGTCCGATTATGTTGCAAGTGTACCACCGGGCACATCGCACAGCAAAGCTATAACGATCAACCCTGGCAAAACGAGAATTGTCTTAGATCTACTAGCAAAGGAGACTGCAACCGAGAATTTCGATATTTCTTACTTTCAATGCAAGAAGGCAGAAGGTCTCTTCAATGGCGCCTGGTAGAATTTTTAAATACAATGCTTTTCAAATCGGCCAAAATTATTGATTTGCACTGGACCTAAGCATTTTCTGTAAGTCATCCGATGACGATTTTTTCCTGCGAGTTGATACTTTGGTCATTTAGTGGAAGGCGTTTTACTTCACTGTACAAGCTATGAACAATAGATTCATATTCCATATCGGAATTTTGGAAAAACAAAAAAAAGCATCGAAGAAGTACTTTCAGCAATCGACCTTTGATGATTTTTTCATGGAAGGGAATTGCTGATATCATGATGATGGAATATTCCTCGGGAAGATTCACTCATGACATAAAAGAAGTAGATGATGGCATATCGATTGTCTTTGGCGAAAAGCATGCTTGAATTTTCTTCCATTGAACTCTATTAAGTTTTCTATTAAATTATTGGAAATCTATTTCAAAATTTTTGAAATTTACCTCATTTACAACGTCCATAATACTCTCATAATTTTGGTGATTATAGACCTACTCACATTGTAATTCTGACTTTCATCGTGATCCCCATAGTATCCAACCTGGTAGCTATTGCGGCCACTTCCATATCCTCCATGATTACCTAGAGTCCTGTGTGTGTGGATATTCGCATAAGAGTCAGCACCAGAAGGTTGGTTGTGGTGATATCTGCCGTAACTTGGAGCATCGTGACTTGTACTATAATACGTTGAAGAAATTGCACCTCTTCCAACATTATTCACCACGCTATTGTGGCCGTTTCCATAATTTTGAAAATCGTTTGAGTGGTGATTTATGTATCCTGCATTGATAGCATAGATGGTTGTGAGAAAAATAAAAGTCTGAAATGAAATATTTTTTCGTCAAGGCAATCAATTAAGGCAAAAAATAAACTTATTATGGAATGATACAGGCGGAATGGTCGAGCCAAAATGAGGAAAAGAGCCATGATCATTGGATCATATTTCAGAAATATCTCTATTTGCTTCCATAGAAGACGAATTTTTTTTCGAACATTCGTTGTTCAAATAAATGTGTCACTGACTGAAGCCATCTTCGATTGGAAACAGTGACAATAATAAAAAACATCTGAAAATGTCATGGATTTCAGTTACTGTCAAACAGTGAGAGGAATACTATTTGAAAAATCTGGAAAAATAATTGGAAGAGTATGATACGAGAATTTTAAATTTAACAGCATACATGTCACATCATATGCATTCATGCGGATAAGTACCTCCGTAGAAAAATTTGTTATATGGAATAATGGTTTTTTTCTGAATGGAAATTTGACAATAAATTTGAAAGATTTTACTTATAAAAACGGTAACTGTTTGTTATACGATGAAAAAATGAATTTTCGCAAACCAATCATTGGATGAGTTGGTTTTCAGATGGTCCGTACTCAACTTATACATACAATGGTATGTATAACTTGGAGTTTCATTTTCGATTTTGATTTTTCAAACAAACTTTCCTCTTCATCTGAAAAATTCTTTAATAAAGACACATATACATCTATACCTCGGTGAACTCCTAGCCAAAATTGATAACATGAATGCAGAAAATCACAGAATTCACAAGTATTATTACAAATATTGAAAATAGTAGATATAATCGCATTTCAAGATGCATTTCGAATCTCATACCACATATCAGCCATTTGACACTCAAAAACACCACGACATTTTTTGAAAACAAGGTTTTATGTGTGGAACATAATCAAACCAAAAATCAATTAACAACACCACAGTGTTATTTTTTTCACTTCATTACCAAATCAACCCACCTTTGAGAACATATTTGCACTTTGATATCAGTCGAGTCACTGAAAACATCAGACAAAAATAATTCTTTTATACTCAAGCGAATCATCTCGGGAGATTCCCATCATCCAAGACATTATTGCAGTTTCTGTAACATCTTTGGTAATTAATGACCCAGAAGATTGGGTAATTATGTCATCTCCGATTCAGAATGATGTGAACTATTCAATGAACGTCTTCTGAACCAATTCTTGATGAAATTGTTACATTGTGTATGGGAAGCAGACGATTTCGGAATTAGATGATTTACATTTGACTTTCGCTCGAAATATGGTTCGAGGTATGAAAAATTCTAGAGATCAACAGCTAAGTGTTATTGATGTTAACATTCATTTCACTAATATCATTGATATGTTATTGATAACTCACAATTTATACACCAATAGCACGAACCCGCAACCCAAGTTTGAAAGAAATCATAGGATTCATAAACTAGAAAAATATTAATATTGAAGAATAAGTCAGTGGAAAGATTGTATTTGCAGTGAATATATTTGGTCTGCTAGTGATGGGAACAGCAAGAAAACCTTCGTCTGTATATTTTCGAGAGCTGCCTTAATTAGATAATACCTATTAACATAACTCTTACGTGTGTTCAAAATCTAAGAAATAATCGTTATAGATGATATATTGTCTTTCGTTCCGTAGATTTCTGGGTTTGTAACCTACCACAATTCGAAAATATAATAATTTATATTGGAATCTATACAAGTGTAGAAGGTCAGATTTTAAACTACCTCGAAAAGTTGCTGCGTCTATTGATAAACAGTTCTTTCTGGATAGAACAAGTTCAATTAGTCAGCAACTTCTTGTATAACTCAAATTTTGCTATCAAAAAAATAAAAAGAACTAATATATATATATATATATATATATATATATATATATATATATATATATATATATATATGAAAATACTCATCGTTAACCTTTCGGAAACTAAATCCGCTGTCGTTATCAAAAACTTATACGCTAATTCCTATTCAAATGTAAATATCTCTTGTTGGCAATCTTCGTAATTGACATTTGTCAAATATTCCAAATCTGACATGACATTTTGTCCTTCAGGAGGGGCAGCCATCCGCGATTCATATCGAGCGAACTCATAGATATACATTCTTCACCAGACAGCATAAATGAAAGCAGATTCGTTTAATTTTCGTTTCCTGACATTGCTCTCTTTCGTCATAATTTTAGTGACGTTCCATTCTACTGTGTGATCTCCATCGGCAGTAAGAATGTGTTCTGATAATTCATAACCACATTCTGTCTGTTCTTGATGTACATCTTGTGTTCAGTCTCCCGCACTTCCAATGGTCGTGGCCTTTCACCGATATACTTTCGACCGCACGAACAAGGAATTTGATGAATAAAATTTTTTGTGTTTTCCGTTATGTTATTTTGTTTGGTATGTGTCAGTATTGACCGTAAAGTATTTGTTGTCTTGACCTGTTGCCGAACTCCACACATGAGAACTGTATTCCATGTCAGGTCGTATCTGAGCCTTGTAGATCATTAGAAGCTCACGAGAAGTAAAGTATTTCTTCGCACGAAATAGAAATCCAAGTTTCTGGAAAGCACTTTCAGCGATCGATCTCACATGGTTTTCCCATGAGAGATTATCACTGATCGTAATTCCTAGCATCGAGATACTTTTTGTAGGAACAGTTACTCCTGACATCTGAATATTTGATGAAGAGAGATCGGCTTTTCTTGAGAAGAAACATGCCTGGGTTTTCGTAGCATTAAATTCCACCAAGTTCATGTTACCCCATTCTATTATTTTTGCCAAGTCGTCGTTAATTTTATTGACGTGAATGTTCCTTTGAATTCTTGTTTTTCGAGCTGGTATGGGGACTCTAGAAGAGAACCTGGTATGGAGAGTACTGTCGTCCGCTATGTATTGAACAAGATGTTTTATCTAGCAAATCAATGATATGAAGCAAAAACAAAGTGGGCGCCAGAACTGAACCCTGTGGAACACCTGCATTTATTGGGAGAATATCAGATGATACTCCATCCACAACCACATATAGAGACCTATCAGACAAGAAACTCTTCAACAAAGCCCACAACTGAGGAGGCAATCCATAAGACGGCAGTTCAGAAAGGAGACCCCGATGCCAAACTCGATCTAACGCTTTTGAAATTTCTGTCAAAGTCTTTTCTATGAACTTTTCTCGATATCCATTTTCTTTCAATACCGATTTTATGACGTTTATCTCTTCATTGATTTTTCCCTGTGAGTTACATATAATTCTTGTTCTATCATAAAGGCATTTCACTATACCTTTCTTGACCCTTGTGTGGTGGTTTGAGGTGTAGTGAAGATATCTGTTGGTATGTGTTTTACATACATATCAGAATTTGAATATTTGACAAATGCAATTACAAAGATCACCAACAAGAGATATTTGCATTTGAAGAGGGAATTTGCGTATAAGTTCTGATAACGGTAGTGGATTCAGTTCTCGAAAGGTTAACGATGAGTATTTTCATATATATATATATATATATATATATATATATATATATATATATATATATATATATATATATGTTACCGGCAATGTGTACAATTCAGGCATTGTATGGAATACCTAGGCATTGTATACATTGCCGAGTGGTGAATCCAGGCAAAGTATGAAATGAACTCATTTCTTAACAATTGTACAAACTTTGCCTAGGCATTATATAGAATGTCGAAAGTTTTGCAGGCAAAGTATAAAATGAACAACATTGTTGAAAATTGTTTATTGCAAATAACAAACATGAAATGTATTAAACATAGGATCTTAAAATCCTCATTTGTTACTAGAGTAAAATTTAAAAGTGAAATATTAGTGAATAATTAGCTTTCATTTTCTTAGCTTAGGTTAGGTTAGGTTAGGTTAGGTTAACCTTAACTTGAAAACAATGGAACAGACAGATTTTTAACTCTGCCTGAACTCCAGCAGGCATTCTATAGAATGCCTAGGCAAAGTATGAAATGTTTAAAATTTCACACTTTGCCTGCTTACTTTTGGCAATGTATAGAATGCCTAGGTATTCTATACAATGCCTGATATTACACTTTGCCGGTAACATATATATACATATATAGTTCTTATTATTTTTCCATAGGCAAAATTTGAGTTATACGAGACGTTCAAACAGTATATTGAATTTTTTATTTGGTTCTCGGTAGCGTAGATGTATGTCCGCCCATCAAGCAGAAGACCGTGTTTGAATTTCCAGCTAGACCACCGCGCTGGGAATAACACGTTAAAAATTGAGGCCCCCATTGCTCGCACAAGTTTCGACTTCTGAGGATTGACGCTCGTCAGCTGGTTAACTCAATTTTTTTTTATTAATGACATCAATGTAAGTAAAAGGATCACATTTCTTGAATCAAGTTATGCACTTTGTGAAATGATTGATGTTGTCGGATTGTTTAAATACCATCAATACTGAATTTGAACAGATGAGATATATCCGGTATCGCTTTTTCAATGTATTCAATAGAATACTCAATGAAAAATTAGAATATATTCGAATTTTTGTTGGCTATATTGGGCTGTAAGAAACTTTTAAGAATTGCTATTTTACTAATACGTAACTACTGTCAAACTAGAGTGGAAAAGTGAAGGTAGAAGAAATTTGAATACATCCCACGATATTTATTTCATTAAGAAATTCATGTTGTTCAATTCAATTTCTATCTGTTATAGGTAAGAGCGACATTTAAATCTGATTGAGTTGAACGCCTACCTTCCTGACATCTCTCTGACTTCAGTTGGAGTCACAATCGCGTGAGTAGCGACGGAAAGATAATAAACTGAATATTGTGTTCTAATTAGGCATTTATTACTTCATTACCAACGAGCAGCTGATGTCTTACCATTCAAATGCAGCCTCATGAATCTATTACAAAACACCATGCTTTCAATGGCTTTATGAAATTAATTGTTCTAGATTAGTTGAAACTTTCTAATAATTGGATTTTTTTCGACTATGCGTACCGCCTGGTATGCGGTTACGCCTGTATTTGTAGGTCGAGGTCAAATCGGTATTTCGAACAATCAACATTATTTAAAAGTTTTGAATAGAGAAAAATTAGACTTCACGATCTTCAATCTTGGTGGAATATTGCCTTTCATCTCTTCGTTTTCTGTTTATTCCTGGTTTCAAAGGAAATGTGACTCTTTACGAAATTGTTAGAGATGTCAAAAAGCCTTAGATTCCTGATAACGATTTCAATACGGTATATTTATATCGTCTGTCAGTTGTAGGCCTCATTTAGCCATTTCTCAGTACCTTCAACTCAGAAAGCACTCTACACAAGTAGAGATGATCACATTTTTCGTATTTTCAACACCAAATCACTTTGAACGAGTTGAGGTTAATATTAACCGCTTGATATTAAATACTGACAAATATTGCTTACTCCCGTCCGAAATAATTTCACAGAATAAAAAAGAAATTAATATGTGTGAATGGTTAATCGCAATACAATATTAAAAATAGGTAAACTCCATGAAGCTCCCTATTCCCATATCCTCCATGATTACCTAGAGTCCTGTGTGAGTGGATATTCGCATAAGAGTCTGCACCAGAAGCAGCTGATGTCTTACCATTCAAATGCAGCCTCATGAAACTATTACTAAACATTATGCTTTCAATGGCTTCATAAAATTAATTGTACTAGATTAGTTGAAACTTTCTAATAATTGGATTTTTTTCGTGGACTATGCGTAGCGCCTGGTATGCGGTTACGCCTGTATTTGTAGGTCGAGGTCAAATCGGTATTTCGAACAATCAACATTAATTAAAAGTTCTGAATAGAGGCAAATTAGACTTCATGAACTCCAATCTTGATGGAAAATTGCCTTTCATCTTTTCGTTTTGTTTATTCCTAGTTTCAAAGGAAATGCGAAGTTCCTAATTTGGAAATATATTGTGACTCTTTACGAAATTGTTAGAGATGTCGAAAAGCCTCAGATTCCTGATAACGATTTCAATACGGTATATTTATATCTTCTGTCAATTATAGGTCTCATTTAGCCATTTATCAGTACCTTCAACTCAGAAAGCACCATACACAAGTTGAGAATCTTCGAGCTCACAAGCTATATTATGCAAAGGTCAATTCTTGTAAAAATATGCACAGTCAATAAATCATCGCTTGGTATTAAATACTGACAAATATTGCTTACTGCCGTCCGAAATGATTTCACAGAATAAAAAAGAAATTTATATGTGTATGGTTAATCGCAATACAATATTAAAAATAGGTAAACTCCATGAAGCTCCCTATTTTGACTTTTTATCGGCGTGGAAACCTTTTCAAAGGGTGGTCCCTCAGAGTTTTCATGAGAAGTCTTGCTAGAATCACAACAAGTTCAGATACATTGAACATTTTTCCTTCGTTTCAATTAATCCATTCGACATATCAATAATCAATCAATCTATAATATTTCATATATCTCAATAATGTATCACGAGGATTGCTACAAATAAGCAATGTTTGGATAACTGAAATATGTCCCCCATTTTCGATATTAAAAATGTATGTCCGGATGAGCGGCAGATGTTTTACACAGGTAAATGGCTGTGGTAACGTTTCATTTTTGAAAACTGAGTGAGGCTAGTATGAAGCTTTAGTCATTAGATGATCAGGGTTTAGAGGGAGAAAGATATTTTATGTACGTTTCAATACTGAGATGATGTGTGATAACTATTATATCTGCTCAGAGTTAGCTTGTTTTCCATAAATACATTTGTGTATGCACGTTAGCGGGAATCTAGACAGATTATATATTCTAATCAACAGGATAACGTTTCAAATGGAAAGATGAGATCTCGTCTTCTTGTAAGAGAATCAGTCCCTATCAAACCAAAAAGTGCTTTGTAAATAGACGTATTTTTGAATGATTGTGAAAAATTTAAAAAAATTGTTGTTTGTTTTGTTTTTCGTCCATCAACTGAGTAAACCGTAAATCATGGCTTGCCGATATTTTCTATCATTATTCAGTAGTAGCGTTAATCTCATTCAATGAGACGGACAATCAGAACTTCGGGCATTAGTGAAATCGCTACTATTATATATAAGTTAACCCGTAATTTTCTGAGGGAATGTTTTTTTCATATGATTCGTATCCGAGTATGATGACATTAAAACTTTTGGAATAGCATGCCCCTTGAATAATAATGATCTACAAGGCTCAGATAGAACCTGTCATGAAATACATTTCATTCATTGAGGCTTCTCAATTCTATTCAGAGAAAAGCAATTCGTCTTGTTGGTGATTCTTCGCTCACCGACTCGCTCACTTCATTGAAACATCGTAGAAGGATCGGAGACTTGTCTTTCTTCTATAGATATTTTCACGGTCGGTGCTCTTCTGAATTGTTATCAATCGTTCCACCCTCGGCAATATCTACACGGATAACTCGACCAGTACAGAATTCCCACCCCTTTGTTGTAAAAAAAACATGCTTTCATTAATCAAACAAACCATATCATTTATTATTCTCAGGACTTTCATCAACGAGTATAGACATTTTTCGAACAATAAGGATCACATCAGATAAATAAAAGATGTAAATTGAGAATGATACACTAATTCAGTAAAATACTTTTAAACAAGGATTTTTGAGTGATTCAATTGAGTCAGTGAGAATGTATAAATTCAGTGGGGTTAATATTATCTTCTGACCTCATTGAGTGAGAAAGAGGTAATATATCATTTGTTTGGATTTCTTGTGGTATGATGATTTTCTGATTTTTACGAATGAAACAAACAAGCTACTCTGGTCGTTGATTTTCCCGAAGGAAAAAGACTTGATCTTCTTTCTTTCTGATTATGGATGTCACAGGAGATCTGATTCATATATACGCCCAGACACTGAGATAATTCACACTGTATGAAGAAATTATTCTGTACATCAGACCCCCTTTATTTTTCTTGTTTTGCGAGAAACAGTTTTTTAAAAAAGAAAATTATTTTTCACAAAAGCCGGTTATATTCGAAATGCAAAAATACAATACGTTTTCTTAACAATGTTTACTAGACGAAGTCTGTGTCTATTCTGAATGTGAGAATTGATAGCGTGAAACAAGAATCTTGCCTCGGCGATGTCGTTCCACTGCCCTTCCAGGAAATCAGCGTGCTGTCAGCGGGATTCATCGGGAAAGCATACATAACTCCTCCATCCCCTAGAAGGAACTCGAGGGTGGAACCACTTGAGTTTCGTTGACATCTTGGTGGTTGTCCTCTTTTGGTTTCAGCAATCGTAGAATGACTCGCCTTTGGGTAACTAACACATAGGCGGTGATGATGATGACGACGCCCAGCGTCGCGATGCTCCATATGGACCACTTGCTGTAGTTGTCGTGGACATCGATGTACTCAAAAGGTTTTTCTTCGATTTGTTTGAGTTGGAGTTCGTGCAATTTGTCTAGGGAAACTTTCTCCAGGCTCAGTTTTTGAACTTGCATCAAAGGAAGATGTATTTCCTTGATTTCTTCCAATGTGATGGGGTGCCCAGCGGTGATTCCCTTTTCGTTAGCGTAAACAAATTTGGAAGTTTTCAAAGCACATTTCGGTGGGACAACGAACAGGTATGTCCCTTTCGGTAGGGCTACGTCGTTTTCTTGGCAAATGGTTTGCAGTTTTTGATTATCTGCAAATATTCCAATATAATGGCCGCCATTGATTTCTTCGATGATATCTTGATTGATTTTTACAGGTACTTGTCGGCATTGGTCAATTTTCGATTCGTCGGAGAGCAGTGTCGTTACACAGTCCGGGCTGTCTCGGGTTGGAAGGAGACGATTTTTCTTGCAGAGAAAGTTTGGCTGTAGGTCGATGCACTCTTCATTTTGATATTGGTACATTTCGTTGCTTAGGGTAAGATAGGATGCAGGTGGGATTATAATAGATTGATTTTGATTGGGTATCGAATAAAGGTGATAGTGATCGAAAGTTTCAGGATGAACTAGAGGGAAGTCTAGCGAGAATATAATTTTATTTTCAACTGCAATATTTAAGGTAGTCTCGGTTTTCGAAGACCAGTTGAGAATAGCTATGTGATCGAGAAAGTTCATTTATTATTTCCTGCAAATCATCAGGGGATATAATACTGTGATGCAATGTTTTTAGGTTAGCAAAGCTTATAGCGATTTCAGTCTCTGATAGGAAATTGAATAATGAATCGAGATTTAATTTTATTTGATCTAGAATATCGTGAATCTCTAAATAATGAGCGTAGCTAAATTTTGTTTCATTGATTGCAACCCGCAGTTCATTGATTTTATTCTCGATCAATTTTTGATTAGATGAAACTGTGGTTATTGTTTCATTAATATTTTCCATCAATTTTGAGGTCATTGATATTTGTTTATTGATTGTTTTGATTACTCGATTTTGGTTCGATTCAAGTTCAGAAATACTATGATAGATTTCCTTTGCATCTTGTTCATCTAAATTTCCGCTGATAAACTTCACAAGAGAACCAAGAGGGGCAATGAGTGCTCTTTTGATGCGTTTTTGGGGGAAAAGAGAACGAAATTTCTGGATGACTGTATCAACTTTATATTCGATGTGCTTGTACGAATTAAGAAGGGCGATTCTTT
Source organism: Zygogramma bicolorata (assembly GCA_032362365.1). Lineage (NCBI taxonomy): Eukaryota > Metazoa > Arthropoda > Insecta > Coleoptera > Chrysomelidae > Zygogramma > Zygogramma bicolorata. The sequence goes on from JAVJAQ010000983.1 coordinate 20,926, forward strand.
GGAAAGATTCTGTGGCGTTTATTGTTGTTCCTAAAAGCTTGTATTGATTGGTTATAGATACAATTTGGTTTTCTATAGGATCGATTGGGATGTAGTGTAAGAAGGTATGGGAGCCTATCTTTATTCGTGCTGTTCCCAATTTAAAGGGGAGGATCCCTGGATTCGTTCGAAGATTCTGAATTCGAACTTTCTGTGTCGTCGTCAGATGGAGAGTCACTGACCTGTAACAAATTCGGATCTTTTTTTCTGGGTGGTTTGAAGTGTTGTTTATGGTAAGTGTTTTGTGGGGTTGTCACAGTCAGATCTGTGCTTTTGAGTATGTGTTCAGGTCGATAAAGGGGGCTAATTTTGTCTTGTCTCTCTGGAGTTTTCATGTATCCGATAGTTCCAGGTTCGAAATTCGGGGGTTCATTTCGATTTTCATTTCGCTTCGATATGATGTTCGATTTTTGTTGCGATGTATTGTTGTGGATGGTTTTATAAAGTTCGGACATCGATTCTTTATGTTTGTTTAATTCGTGATTGATTGGATTAAATTCTGAATCGATATCGACTGGATCTTTCAGTTCCAAATGTCCTAGAATCAGATCTACGGGTTTGTGTTTCGTAGCTGAATGTATGGAATTATTATAACCCAAGACGGAAAGTGTGATTTTTTCGAAGGGGTTCAAATTAGGTTTTGAGAGGTTCAATGCCCTCATGTGTTCTATGATGGTGGAGTGAAATCTTTCGACAATCGCATTGGAGTTTGGGTTGTGTGGCAGAGTGTAGTGCCAGTTGATTCGATACATTTGAGCAAATTCTTTTAGCAGGTTTTGAGTGAATTCCGTTCCATTGTCTGATACGATATTTTCGGGAACTTTGTAGGATGATATAAACTGTAGTAGAGACTGATAGACGTGAAGTGCAGAGAGACTAGGAATTATATATGCTTGGCCAAATCTGGAGAAACTGTCGCAAATAGTTAAGGCAATAGTTTTGCTGAATTTGAAAGTGTCAATATGAATGGTTTCGAAAGGTTTTTTGGGAGTAGGAGTCAATTGGAGTCTGATTAATGGAGGATGTCGTTCATATTTTGATTGTTGACATATCGAACAATTATTGATGAATTGTCTTACGTCATTGTGTAATTTGGGCCAATAATATTTGGTTTTCAGTTCAGCTATAGTTTCGTGAACGCCACGATGATTTGTTATACCATCATGTTGGGTTTTAATCAGTTTTTGTTGTCGTTCTTCGTTGGGAACGTCGTAAAGTAATTTTTGGGACTTGAGAAGTTTGAATGATGAATTTTTGAATGTTTGGGAGATGAAACCAGACATTTTTTTGTATAGATTTTCATCATCATCGTTTTGAAAGAAGAAGACATATGTACGTTTTGGAACGCCATATTCTTTCAAGAAATCGATGATTTGCTGTTGAAATGATTCATCGGTCACATATAGTGTCCATCGTGTTCGACAAGTTGGATTGCCGAATAGTCTTCTCATATCCAATCGGGGATTTTGATCGACTTTGATTACTACTACTTGACATAAAAAATTATTGATTGGTTTATCAGTAATATTTATAGTCAATATTGGGTTTTCGTTACTAGTGTGTACAGTTTCGTTGTCGTCATTGTCTTCAGGATCGATCTGTCCAATGATAGAGTCATCATCGGGTTGTCGACTTGTGGATGGTATATTGTTATCTAAGGTTGGATTCTCATTGTACTCTTGCATGAACTGCAGAATAGGGGGAAGTATTTCGTTCGTTTCGTTAGGGTAGAGTTCGATTCTTGAGAGCGCGTCTGCGTTCGTATTGGCTTTTCCTTTCTTATATATTATTTGGTAGTCAAATTCTTCGAGTTTGAGTCTCCAACGGACCAATCGAGAATTTGGCTCCTTCAATGACATGAGCCATTTCAGTGGCTTATGATCTGTTATAATTTTGAATCTTTTTCCAAAAATGTAGGGCCTAAAGTATTTGGTTGACCAAACTATCGCCAAAAGTTCTTTTTCGATAGTCGAATAGTTTTGTTCAGCATTATTCAGGGTCCGCGACGCATATGCGATTGGTCTGTCATGTCCAATAGGGCCTTGGGAGAGAACGGCGCCGATGGCGATGTTACTGGCGTCGGTTGTCAGGTTGAACTCTTTCGTGAAGTCTGGGTATTGGAGGATCGGATCGTTTGTTAGTAGGGATTTACAGTCTTCGAATGTTTTCACGTAGGTGGGATCGGCAATATTGATTTTCGCTCCTTTCTTCAGACAATTTGTGAAAGGTTTTGTAATTTTTGCGAAATTCGGAATGAATTTTCTATAATAGCCCAGGAGTCCAAGGAAGCCTTTTATTTCTTTTGTTGTTTTGGGGATCGGATAATTAGTGATCGCTTTTACTTTATCTGGATTCGGTTTGATTCCGTCTGTAGTGATAATATGTCCAAGGAAAGCAACCTCTTTCCTCAAGAACTCAGACTTGTCGAGTTGAATTTTCAGGTTATTCTCGCGTAACCTCTGGAACACTTGTTTCAGATTCACAATGTGCTCTTGTAGGGAAGTAGAGAATACGATTATATCGTCCATGTAGACGAAACAGATTTTATTCTGTACTCCCTTCAGGACATTGTCCATAACCCTCTGAAAGGTTGCAGGGGCGTTTTTCAAGCCGAAGGGCATGCGCAGATACTCATAATGCCCATGCTCGACATTGAAAGCCGTTTTCTTCACATCATCTGGGTGCATTTCAATTTGGTGAAATCCACTAGCCAGATCAAGTGTTGAAAAATATTGGCATCTGCCCAATTTATCAAGAATATCCGATATGTTTGGCAATGGGTATCGATCATCGATGGTTTTTTCGTTGATTTTTCTATAGTCCACCACGATACGCCATTTCCTTTTTCCGGAAGCATCGGCTTTTTTGGGAACCACCCAAATTGGTGATGACCATGGAGAATCGCTTGGACGAATGATACCTTGTTCGAGCATATCGTTTATCTGTTTTTCCACTTCGGGTTTGTGGACAAACGGGTATCGATACGACTTCGTATAGACTGGGGTTTCGTCTGATGTTTTAATGCGGTGTTTCACTTGATTCGTGAAAGTCAATTCCGATTTTTCACGGTGAAAGATGTCCGCGAAAGATCGACACAAATGTTCAATGTGGTATTTTTCTTCAGGGTTCATATGTTGGGTACGAATGAGATTGGTTATATCAGTTTTGTTCTCAATTTCTGGTGTTATATTTGCAATAGATGCATGAAAAAATTCAAATTTATTGATATCGAAAGGTGAAACAGGTAAGGGTTCATACAAATATATTTCTTGCGTTTTATTGGTATTATTTTGAATGTCGATAGGGGCATACCCGTTTCGGGAGGTCGTTAACCCTTCTCGAATGAGGCAATTGAAAATTTGAGTGTCAGTAATGGTAATATCTCCATCAGAGATATTGACAGGAATTTTCACCGATTCAATTGTAAATGGCTCAATTCTGGCATAAAATAAAAGTTTTCCTTTGCTTTCGTAATGGGATAAAGAAAGTTGAGTATCGGGCGTTATTAAAAGAGATTTCTGTAAATCTAATTGAACATTCAAATTCTTCAGAGTTTCATAACCAATGAGTCCATCGAAAAAATGATGAAATTTGAAAAGGTAAAATTTTATCTTTTTTTTTCGTGTTGAATTCCTGAAAAGCTGGTATTTCAGCACAAAAATTTTTTGTAGTAGTTTGAAAAATTGAACTGATCGTGAATGGTTCGTTAGAAATATATTCTGAAAAGAAGTTTTCGGCAATTTCGGGGTTCAAAAAACTTTTTGTGGCACCAGTGTCAATCAATAAGTTTAATGGTGGGTTACTTATTTTTATGTACGGAAGGTCTTTCCGATCATAAATATAATTGATTTCTATGGTATCTCTTCCGAAACATTGACCTTTTGAAAATTCTGTTCATCGGAAGTTTGATTGGTAGACGCGGCAGCAAAATTTTGGCTGTCAAAACTTTCGTTATGTTTATTGTCATAGTTGTCGGGGTTTGGTTCATTCGAATAGTCGCTATATTGTGGATAAAAGTCGTCATTTTGGTAATAACTGTCATAGTAGGCCATCTCATCACAGTATGATGGTTGGTCGATATTGTACAGTTCTTCTGCAATATATTGGGGTTGACGTGGTCTTACTGTGCTTGGTTGTCGGGAAGTAGCATTACTATATGAAATACCACTCATAGGTGTTGGTTTTGGTTGGATGGGCTGATTATGGTTATTAGGTTTCCATACATTTGTGGAACCTCTGGGGTTACCAAAAACTTGGCGGTTCGTAAAAAATCTTTGGGGTGCTACTGATCTCGGTTGAATATTTATTGGACCGCGAGGAAATTCGGGGTTATTTGGCATTCGATAATTTGGAACAAATTGACGCACATTTGGGGTTTGATTATTGAATTTTTGAGGTGGTCTGATTTTTGATTGATCGAAGTTTGGTTTTTGCAAGTGCCGAATATTATTTTCTGAAACAATGAACTGCCTTGCCTCTGGCAAACTGGTAGGTTTCATTGCGCGAACAGTCGAACCTAAGGGCTCTTTCAATCCGGCAAGAAAAATTCTCAATGCATGGACGTTATAGAAATTCTTTTTCACAGTTTTTGATTGAACAAGAGTTTCATGTGTATCAAGATAGTTGTGAAGAGCACTTAAATTTGACATTACGCGAGTATAAAAATGTAAGGCTTGTTCGTTGGGATTTTGTCTCAATTGATCTAGATCAAATAAAAGTCCATTTTCATCTCTTTGGTCTCCAAAGTGGGCGACCAAAGCACTTTTCACTGAATTCCAGTCTTTTTGAATACAAATACTATAAACTTCGCGTGCCTGTCCTATCAATTTTGAATATATTCCAAAAATGATTGTCACATTTTGACTACAATTTATATTTGCTGGACTTGGGTCCCAATATGTGGAAATAATAGTATTGGCAGTATCCAAAAATGAAGATAGTTCTAATGGATTACCATCAAATTTTGGAACAATATCCAAAAGTTCATGTTCAAATTTTGGAATAGTAGACATAATCGATTAATTGATTAGCAATATTATCAACAATTGACAGTTTTTTACGAAAGTATTGCTGTTAATTGAAATATCTATGAAAAATGGTAATTGATCGATTTAACTGAATATATTGATTCACGTTCACTATTTTCTGATAATGAATTAGCAAATCGCGAGTTTTCTTCACCTATATCTAACTCACAATCATTATTTTCGGAAAATGAATTAGGATGCGAGGAGAATGACACAGACAGAAAAGGAAATAAGCAACTTACAGTACTGCAATGAAGATGCCGGTTTTCATCCTTATTGCCCAAGTAGCAAAATAAGTTCTATAAGGTGTGTATAAACAGTTACAAGATATTTCTTATAGGATACTAAAATTTTTATAACTGTCTACAAAACTATTAAATGATCCTTATACAACCAAAAAGGGCCCATTTTTATACAACACTTTGGTAGTATAAGAATTCTATTAGAAGTTCACACAACTCTTATATGACTGTTTTATACAACTCTTATACGACTGTTTTATACTCATTTATACAGCTACTATAGAATGATTTCATAGTGTGTCATGTAGTCACATCTATAAAATTGTATCGAAGCGGCACTGTGAAGGTCTTACAAAATGGTTGTATAATGCAATATATTTTTTTATAATGCTGTTATTGCGAGCACAATGAAAACATTCTGTCATTTAGCAGTTTAAAAAAGCATTCTATATTTTAGTGAAGAATATTAGACCAAATCATATTTTATTTGGAAAGCGCATCATGCACTTTATTGTAAAAATGGAGAGTCATCAAAACGACTTGGGCCGCTTGGGTAGACATCGGTATTAAAAATTATAAATCAATTGGGAGGTAGGTATAGCACAAATTTTGATACGCCGCAAATTTTACTGATAGATTGTAGCTATTTGTTTGCCAAAAAAATGAAGCGCTTTGATTTTGGTCAAGTTTCAAGTAAAAACTTGAAAAAATAATAAAATAAAAAATCTTAAAATTATCTTTTTTAATGATTTCAATACTTTGTTACTTCATATGACGATCATTTTTTCACAATATAATGCTCTAAATGATGTTAAAGTCAAATTTCTCAATTCAGTTTCATGTTTCAACTCATTCGTCATAATGGCGGCGATAGCCAGTTCAAGAATTCCTTATTCAAACATGGCGATTTATAATACAACAATTTCATCCCAAAGAAATGCCCTAAACAATGTTTCATTTTACAATGAAACGGTACACGATAAAACTGTTTTGTAACGAAGAATACTAAGGCGCTATACAACTATTTTTGACAAGTTATGATTATATTGAGATTCACGAAAAAAAGAGGTTGCCAGATCTAGTTTTGGGTTTAACTTCCGGAATTTCGTGAATGTTGCATAAAATTGGCCAAAACTCGCATCTGGAACTTTTATGTATTGGCAGGCCGTCAATGTTAATGTTAAGGGAAATCGATTTTATGTTGGAAATATTCTCCATTGAGTCAAGTGCCTCACCAAGTACCGAGATAAAGCACTTATTGTGCCAGTAAGTGCCATTTTCCAAGGAAACTAGAACTATCGATTTGGGAGTCCGCAATAATGTTCTAGGATCTTTTGGTAAGAGATCTGATGGAAAAGCCTCATTCCATATAGTAAAAAGCTCTCCTAACGCTGAATGTGTAATATTATAAGAAGTTGCCCAAGTAATCAGCAGCTTTCTGATTTCAATTTTTTTCTCCGTTTCAGAAAGCAATTTTGTATTTTCTTCGTCGTCATCACTATAAGTTGTAACATCAATTACATTATCAAAAGTATCCTCAGATTCTAGATTTTCAACAACCATGGGAATAATTGTGTTCTCATCCTCGGTGGTATCAGGCTTACTTTCATTAAAATTAGGACATAAAACCTCTGGATTACTTGCAAGAATTTGTAGATACTTTTTCTTACAGGCTCTTTTGATATTACCACTGTTTGTTAACTTTTTTCCACCGAGAATAATTCATACTTTGATAGAATTTGTCATCCATCAAAATAAAATATTTTGATGCAAAAGTGAGGTTATATTCACTTCAGTCATCATTCAGTTATATAACGCAGACTTTGGAACGAATTTATTCTGTCATACACCGTTTTATCCTATAAGGCATCTGTAAAGGAGAGAGGCTTATAGTTCACGTATAAAAATGTTTTATAATGCAACGCAATTGAATGCTATAGAATATTCATTATACAACATTAAACAACTTTAATAAGACAAGCTTAAGTAATTATTTTATAACGTTGTAGCTACTAGTCATATAGTATCTTATACAATAGGTATACAAGTCTTATTAAATGATATTTTTGATATTGTATACAATCGCTTATAAACTGTTATATCATTTTAAAAGAAATGGTCGTATAAGGCGTTATAGCATATATTGTAAAAGTCACTATAAAATCATTCAATACAACATTTTTCTTTATAAAACAAAATTATCGCAACAAAAGGCTCAATAAAAACAAACAGTCCTCAAAACAACGCTATTCGACTGTTATACAATAATTCAGTCCTTTAAGAATTCCGTTTTGCTAGTTGGGTGGTCCTTGAAGTTCTCTTCTGGCTTCTGTTGCACTGCTACCCAATGGGACTGTCCAGGAAACGGAGGTTCCTTTTGAATAAACAGTTGATACTGACGGAGAATTCGCGATGAATGTCCGTTCAAAATCCTACAACGACTGCGCCACTTTATGTTTCTTGTTTACGAGAAACAGTTTTTTAAAAAAGAAAATTTATTTTTCACAAAAGCCGGTTATATTCGAAATGCAAAAATACAATACGTTTTCTTAACAATGTTTACTAGACGAAGTCTGTGTCTATTCTGGATGTGAGAATTGATAGCGTGAAACAAGAATCTTGCCTCGGCGATGTCGTTCCACTGCCCTTCCAGGAAATCAGCGTGTGTGGAAGTTCTGCTGTCAGCGGGATTCATCGGGAAAGCATACATAACTCCCCACTTATATACTTTTTCCATTCTACAGGTTTCGGTGATCAATGGTGCAAAAAACAAGAGAAAGATATTAAATTCTACCCTGCTGAAACGCCAATGGTTCGATTCTAGCTACTAATATAATTATTATTAACTCTGGCTATCAACCTATGATCAGTTCTTTTTGAAATATCAGTATCTTCAGAAACTGAACTTTTTTTCAATTCTGAACCCCAATACATCGTCAGATTGCAAAAAAATTGTTAAAATATGCCGTATTTGTTTGTCTATGGAATTTTGGAGAGGAAATTCTCACCTTGCCTTTCTCCAAATATCCGATCGAATTAGGCAATGGCAGAGAATAGATTTATTATTACGTGTGATCATTACATACGCTATCAAAGAAAAATACAATCGAGGCCACAATCTTTATTTCCTAATAACATTTTGGCGTGCCTGGACCATGATACTCCTATTCCGGGCAATAGAGGTATATAAAAGCAATAATGATTGTTTTCAAATTAGTTCATATCTCACTACCAGATATTCAACACTGAAATTATGTTCTCGAAGGTAAGAAAATTCAAGTAATCAATTTAAAACTTCCCCAACACAGTTTTCGGAATAACAATTGGATATTAACGTTAATAAATACATACACTAACGCGATATACCATAACGATGTACAGATTTCCAAATAACAAAATTTTTTTATTGCTTTTTGAAATCTTGGATTATTGAATATTGATACCAAATGACAAAAAATGTAGCAGAGTAGTCACAGAAAGAACTAGCTCCTTCAACAACAAGATGAATCATTCACTTTCGATATATCCATCAGTTGAAAAAAAGGTATATATTTTTTGGGTTATTATTTAAGTCCAGAGTTGAATGAATTAACTAATTTCGTAAACCTGACTCACAAGTCACAAATCACCCAAAAAAATTTTATTGAACTGAACTGTTAGTCAAATAATAAATAATGTATTTATTCATCATTAAAGAACATATAAAACAAATAATACGTTACACATATACATAGAAATACACAGAAATTCAAAAAATTTGATAAATAAATTTTGATTCCACTGAGGGTAAAACCCTGTGTGTGGTAAAATATAAATATTCAGAGTGAGAAAAAACTATATAAATAAACAAAATTTGTATATACAGATAATATAGTGAAGTTCAGTACAAATTAATTTCATTTCATAAAAAGGACAACTTACATAATCACTGTAATCTCATGTAATTTTAAATACATATGTAGAAATGTCTATTCTTCAACTATTTTATGAGGTTCGTTTCTTGGTGTACCACGTATTGAAAATTTTATTTTTTTTTTGAATATAAGGTTTGAGGGTTCGGCACCCCACTCGTGAGGGGGAAAATTGTATATTTTGGGAGCTAAATAATTAGAACATCTTTGCCCTATCGTTCATTATAGGTGTAACGAACTCATGTTTTCTTCTAGTATTGTATGAATGTGGTAACTCTTTCAGTTCTTCTGTATTGGCTATTTGTATAATGAAAAATTGCCTGATATCTAAGGAATTGGTTTGTGACTGATAAACAAGATATCTTGTTTCTTTTTGTAATATTAACCTGGGGAATCTCCTTTGGGAGATTTCCGGGGTGTTGAGGTAAGTTCGTGATACTCTTCTCCGTCTAATGATTCCATACGTCAAGTGCGTCTCCACTAAATTCTGGTAAACCATGACTTTTTGTTTGAAACCAAGATGTCCTATCACTTGTTTGAATCTATACAAAATACAGCGTAACTTTTTAATCAGATATTGGACATGGTGATTCCATAAGGTGAGGATCCAAAAATTCAATCAATTAAATCAATTTAATTCTCATCAATCGTCCATTCGGTGGCATTACTGCCACAGTTGGTTCATCCGACAAATATATTTTTCCCACCCCTTCGTTGTGATGTTAGAAAACTTCCAGATATATAATTCTTCCTCAGGAATCGTTTCCATAAAGAGATCATACTGAGAACGTTCCAAAATCCGAATTGAAAACGAATTCGCATCTCCTTTCTCGTGGTTCCCAACATGTTCTTTGAACATTACAAGTTTTTTTATCATTTGAACTCGCGATGGAAGATAGCAACTCACAATTCAAAATTCACTTTTTTCAAATGAATTGAATCCAATGAATTGAATTCACTGAAAATTATTGAAATTCATTTCAAGTTAATTGAATTCACAATTCTGTCCAACTCTGCTTGGGTGAAATGGATGTTTTCTTTTCATTTGAAAATATTCAATTTTTCGCAAAAATCGTAGATACGTAACTAGTCCAAGCTCATATTGAATTATACGGGGCGGACATACAAGCTCCTTCCTCAATATAACACAATATTTTCCTTGAAATAGTGTGAAGTCAGTCGCCTCAACTTTCCATTCCAAATGAAATAGGTATTATGATACACCTTATCCAATAGTTCTCCAAGTTTTCTATTCAACACACATCTTCATATTTGACAATCGGACTATATTTTCGACAATACGCAAACTAATGATAGAGTCATAATTTCAATGAAAATTCAATTTGAAATTTACTATGCTATATTTTAATAACTTCTTATTGTACCTCAGTGTGATTACGACTATGTGATTCGAGTTTTTCTTTCTGATGTCGAGACTTGATTGGTCAAAATAGGCACCTTTGACTGCTGTTTAGACAGTGTTGTATAAAGAATTTGAAAAAAAAACACCCTTCTCTTGGCTTTTGAATCCAAATCACAAACATCACCGAATACAGAAATTGTTGAAAAAATGCATTTTATGAAGTAGCCAGCATATTTCTTTCCCCAAACAAATTGTAGCTAAGTATATCACTGATTTTGAGTTAATACCCCTCCTTCTGAAATTTTGCTTTCCTCATCTAAACAATCTCAAAAAATATGTTGCACCATAGCATGATCACATGGTCGAGTGTCATCTATATTCATAAAACTCTAGCTCTACTTGCGTCATAACGCGTTAATAAAGGCGCTAACTTTGATATTGCACAGAAGTGGCCAACAGTTCAATGCCTCAATAGGAACGTGACGTGGCAATGTTAGTGACAAAAGAATTGAATTGGCGTTACTATCGGCACATCAAAGTGTTTCAATAGTTGGAATTCTGTGGTTTCAGGGCGTTTTTTCTGTGTTGGCTAGATAAGCGTAAATTGAGGTGCATTTCGACACAGGTAGAGCAGGAGTATAACTATGTTCAGGTACGCTTAGCATTCCTTACATGAGACATGATTTCTCATATCATTCAGATCTTGAAATGAAAATGCTTCAAAATTTCCCTCTATTTTTATTTTCCTCATTAAACAAAACTAAGGTCAGAAAATTCAAAATTTCATTTCATTCAACGTATGTCAGTTACACTTGTCATCTCAATTTATTGAGATTTTCTGAATCCCAGTACACATATTGATTAAATTGACAAATCAGAGGGGGAGGGAAATATTGTCGAACTGATACTTGACACAAGGTTACGAAACAGAGGAATCAAATACATATCATATATATCAGAACATCAAGAAAGACCATTATATTGACTCTCTTGTGACCCATTTCTCTTGTGTTTCGTTTGAACATCTGAAAATCTCAGATCATCAAAATATATTTTCGAGAATCACCGTGGTCTATCTTTATCTTTACCATTTTCAAAATATTGAGTACAGTGTCCCTGCATCATGGATTTTCCCAAACAACCTCGTATGAAAAATATAGTCATTTTATATAACCAGTTCATTAATGATTAGTTGAAATTTTGTTCGCAATGTAGTATGAAAATGTACTCTCTCATCTTCATGGATAACTCAAGTGCATAACGAATAAAATAGTTATAATCGCACCAAAACGAAAGATCTCCATTTCAATTATTGTCAGATCTCCCTCACCGTTGAGATTTCCAGCGAAGTAAATTCAATTGTTTTTTCCACAGATTCTCGCCATCACAGCTTTCGTAGCTGTAGCTCACGCAGGACTCGTGGACTACCAGTCAGCTCACGTAGCACCCATATCACATGGATACTCTGCTCCAATAACTCACAGTTATTCTGCCCCAGTATCTCATGCTTACGCTGCCCCAGTATCCCACGCTTATGCTGCTCCAGTATCCCATGCTTATGCTGCCCCAGTATCCCACGCCTATGCTGCTCCAGTATCGCACGGACATATAGCACCAGCTGTACTGAAAACTGCCCACCATGCTGAAGATTACTACGTGAGTATTAGTCAAGCGAAATCAAGTCAGAAATGACTCAAATCTGGCTGTGTCGTGATGTGAGAAAATAGTGAAAGGAATGACTAGGGAAGGATCAATCCAAAGAAAATATCAAAATTTCTATTCGAAGGAGAAATTGCAGAAGGTAGAAAAATTACGAACCGTTGAACATTTTCTAATAAAACCCTGTGGATTCGCAATGTTGAAATGGAATGAATACCTACAGATACTGTGCGAAATGAAATATTTTAAATCTCTCGTTTCACAGGTACCTGATAAAACATTCAATCCTGATACGAATTTCAGTGTCAGAAACATCGAAGTAATGTAAATGATATCCGAATGAACGATTGAAATGTGTCTGACAATTTTCCCCACTGACAATTTTCAATGAAGTTAAAAACATGAATACATTTATTTCTGCGTGAATACCATGGTTTAAAATAGGCATATCATTTCGGTTCGAATTCATATCTTTTGGACTCCTCTCCCATATACCTATTCAGGGCAGCCCTTATATTTTTTAGGAGTGAATTGGAACAGATTGTGGTATGATTTGAACGAAGTGAAAAACTGACAAAACCCCGGCGGAGGGGCGGGGAGTAGTTAGCATGAACATTGACATACTTGAAAGAAGGAGGACTCTCGTATGCAGTGTAGAAATATATTCATTGAATCTTGGATGAAACTATGTACTAGGAAATGTCTGTATCACTTTAAAGTTATGGTATATGTTGTGATGAATATGTATTTACATATGAAGCGAGCGCTTTATAATGACTGCGTATTCTCACTTTTCCATCAGAAGAGAACAATTTCCTTATCATTATCGGACAAGAATTTTACGGTATGCCACCCATATTTGTACATTTGAATTTCATATCTTACTGAAGAATTTGCTGACCTTTCCATGCACAAGGCGCTGCACCCAATGGTCGCCCTCGTAAGAGAGTGTAACAAAGTGAAATAATGGGTGGAAAATTGAAAAAAAATATGATGAGGAAATCTCGATGATTGGGTCAAATTTTACACAATATTCAAAACAATACATCATCAACGAATCTGGTTACATTAATGGAAAATCTTCATGATTCAATGCAGTTCGAGTTTTGATAATAAAATGATTCTTTTTGTTGCAACTCTGCCTGATCCAACAATAGTATATTGTTTACCAGGGAGTGGAAGCCAAACAATTCTGAACGACTGTTAAGATTGTTGAATCGAGGTGCAAGCCGAGACTTAGCAACGCAGAATTGAGGAATCAAATCTTTTAAAATACGACAGATATAAATTAGTTTTGAAGACATTGCAAATAATTTATTTCACAAATAGAGGTTACTATGGAAACCGTCAATCATTTATGAAGGAAACTAACAAAAGTAAGGATATACCATTTCCTTATAGATAGAAATCTTGCCTTCCTCTTTGAAATTTTTTGACAGGAATGTCGAAATTTCCTTACGATTTGCGGAAAATAATTTTTTGAACTTGTGATCCAAAACTTTTCCCAGGATCATATTCTACTGGGAACGTTTTTGAAAATCGACCTGAATTGTGATATGTTACAAGTGAGATTGACGTTTATTATTTTTTCATTCACGATAGTTGCCTAGAAAAGATAGCATAATCAACATTCACTATTTATCGTTGTCATTGACGACGTCCCTGAAAAAATTGTCGCACTAGTATGCGAAGTTGAACTTTGACGTCATACCTCAAATGAATGATTTTTTCACGATAGTAGAGAAGACAATGACTTGTTTTTTTTTATATTGATAATGGAATAAAAACTTCAATTGATTACAGGCACACCCCAAATACGAATTCAACTACGGAGTCCAAGACGGTCACACCGGAGACCACAAATCCCAACACGAACAACGTGATGGCGACGTAGTTAAAGGGTACTACACAGTAGCCGAACCCGACGGTACCCTCCGTACCGTCCACTACACTGCTGATGACCACAACGGTTTCAACGCGGTCGTTGAAAAGTCTGGACACCCAGTGCACCCAGCGCCAGCCAGCAAAGTACTCCTTGCTGCCCCAGTTCACGCTGCTCCAGTACATCATGCAGCCCCTGCCTACTACCATCATTAGAGCCTCCACCTGCCATACAATCAGAACGATAAGGTGTTCGTTTTATTTATTTTATAGTAAAATGCAAGAAACTGAATCAACCGATTTATTTATTCTAGCATTTTTAACTTTTTTCATGTTTTTTCGAAACTAAGATGTCAGTCAGAAAGACTGCATCCCCAAATACTGTTGTGGAGAACAGAGGCAGATTCATTCAATATCACAGCTTGTGAGTCTATAGCCCATTTATGCTGGCATTGATGAATGGGCCCTAAGCACTACTTGAATTTGTTTCAACACCGGAAGAATAGACCAAACTGACGTTTTCCACAGGGGAAACCTGGTAAAACGAACATCTAATTCATGCTGAATTATGATCAACGGCAATGATACCCTATATTGCTAGTTAAATTTTGTGTCAATCAGCAGAACTCTGTGGACTATATCAGTTCCGTGGGTCAAACAAACCTAACAAACCAAACAAACTGTGCAAGGCATATAGTAGCGCTATCTGCTTAGAGCTTACATGCCATTTTTTTTGTTCAATTTAATATTTCATTTGATTGGTGTAAAAATATAATGAATAAGAAAAAAGTATCAACCTTAATTCCAAGTTTGAAATGGAAATTTTTATTTGTTCAAATTCGGTACTTTTCGATAAAAAACATATTATTACCAAATTCATCTCGACGTGAAAAACGTATATGAATAGATCGCCGAGATCATATCTAGCTACAATTACACTAGGAAGGAATTTATGCAAGAGAACTCTTAATACTCAATCACCAATCTACCAGGCATAAACCAGTGGCAGCTCAGATTTACTGTTTCTTTGGTATAACCATTCCCATTATACTCCTGAACTCAATATTCTTTCAGAAGTGTCGCTTTCTCTTATTTTTTTTTCATCTCCGCTTTTATCAGAGTACGGGGAGAGTGAAACGACATTTTTTAATTTTTTGCCAGTAGATAATTTTCTCTCTACCCTCAGTCAGGACAGATATTTTACCATCTGAAGAAGTTATATCAGTATGATCGAAACATAAGTACGAATTACTAGTTCCCGTTCAGAAAACGGCCATTCGTCTTGTTTGGAGGTAATGCTACGCTTACGGAATCATTTACTTCTCTGAAAGAGTCGGTGACTCATCCCTTTTTCTCGTTTTTTTTTCACATTCCTTGCTGTCATGAAATATCAACAACTGTTTTGCCTCGTTTTGTGCCTTCGCGGTTGACACGTCGACCCGTAAAAATGACAGTATTTTTGCAATGACATTTACCAATGGTGAAAAAATAGTACATTATTCAACGAGCGTATAATGTTGGCTATTATTCACGGGGTGAAGTTTACTGCACAGAGTCGCAGGCGAGTGGCCTGAATCATCGAGTGAATTATAGCTACTGTACACGAGTAGAATACTATACTTTATCCACTAATAAAAAAATTTGTTGAAGTGTTTTTGTTGGGAAATGACTTACATATTTCCAGAAACACTCTCATTTTATTGTAAGGAATACTTCATTCAATACTGTTGACAGGTTTTAGTCAAATTTGTTTGGATTCCAAAGTTATTCCGATATGACACGCACATTCATAGTTGCTGATAGCTCAGAGCGGATGCTACTTGCCTTCTTTTTTATATGTAGGTTACGAACTGAATTGAAAATATTTGGTGGTTTACAAGATGAAAATAAAAAAACCCATCGTTTATAGCAAAACAATATAATATTGTAGCTAAATCAAAGAAGTATTTTACAGCAGTGATTAATGACTCATTATGCACTAGTGAATAATGTATCATTAAGGTCGAGAAAACAGACGTATAACGGGTATAACGATAATTGTCGTGGATAAAATTTTTTATTTACATCGAATCGCCTTGATAGAATTAGTCTTTCTCTTTCACAAGATACCCGTTGCCAAAAATTGATATATTTTAGACATAGTTGAAGTTTTGCAAGAACCTATTCCATGAATTGATCTGAAAGTTTTACCAAAGTATCTCGAAATCAGTCGTTTCATCTGATAGCATGTTTCGAAATTATTACTTATTCAATAATATGTAAACTTCTTCTGCTATTCTCTGAGCAAAAAATCACCCAATCGACTTCGAAAAGGTGATGACTTTGGAAGTATGGTGAAATGTCTCCTTTTCACACGCAAGCAAAAATACGTGACAAAACAAATATTCATGGGGATGCTTGAAGACTGGCTTTAAATCAAATATTCTAAAATGAACAATTTGTTCAGGCCAGCCTCAACTCACCTACACTGTAGGTTGACGGACTAACACCTATTAGAAAACAACTACTCCCCTGGCTAATACCACGAAGGGCATTGGATTACATCCAACAGGTGTTAGTGTGGGATTCTTCACAGAAGAAATTCCACATATGCTCTTGGCGATACACCACCAGAATTGATTTTCAATTATTCAATTCTTCTGTGAAGAATCCCACACTAACACCTGTTGGATGTAATCCAATGCCCTTCGTGGTATTAGCCAGGGGAGTAGTTGTTTTCTAATAGGTGTTAGTCCGTCAACCTACAGTGTAGGTGAGTTGAGGCTGGCCTGAACAAATTGTTCATTTTAGAATATTTGATTTAAAGCCAGTCTTCAAGCATCCCCATGAATATTTGTTTTGTTCGTATTTTCCTTGTACTAGGAATTGGGGCCATGCGGATATGCTCTTGGTTAGTACCTAGTCTACGGGCAGATGGCGCAGCAACGGCTATTTTGCTAGTTGTTTGTATCAGCCTAGGTCTAGGGAAGATACTCTACTAGAGTATGATTTTTATTTATGGGAAGTCATCGACTTATGTTGATGATGGCACTGCCTTGCACTGATGAGAGGCCAAATAGCCCGAAACCGGTCTGCAAGTGTGTCCCGTCCCAATAATTGAAAATCAATTCTGGTGGTGTATCGCCAAGAGCATATGTGGAATTTCTTCTGTGAAGAATCCCACACTAACACCTGTTGGATGTAATCCAATGCCCTTCGTGGTATTAGCCAGGGGAGTAGTTGTTTTCTAATAGGTGTTAGTCCGTCAACCTACAGTGTAGGTGAGTTGGGGCTGGCCTGAACAAATTGTTCATTTTAGAATATTTGAAAATACGTGACAACTAGGTAATTCACTTTAACGAATCCTACGCATAACTTATATGGATTTCATTCCTATACACCTATACTACATGAAACACAGATCAAAATGCCATATCAACAACTGTCCTGACCAAAACTCATTGTCCTGTTCTAAGTCGTGTTTTTCATGAGAGCGACAAAGCTTCGAAAATACTCATCGAAGGAGGTGTATTCAGAGGCTTGGATCGTTCAGAGTAAGTAAATGCTAATTTCTATCTTCGTTCTATCGGTTCAAGCGATGGTTTTGGATTAATATAGGATTCTCTTTTTGAACTGAATTTTTTTTCAGAATGAAAACACAATATTCAACCCTTCCTTCAATCAGTTTGAGATTTATCGAAGAAATTCTTTACTCGACCTAGGGTGTTTTGGAAAGTCTGAATCTGAATGGGAACACAATTTTCATTCCAATAGACCTCCCATCTAGTTCGAAAATATGTTTTATAGGAAACAACAAGCAAATCAACACATTGTAACGAGTGTTACCCGTAATAGTATATTACTTAATGAGGCGGAGAAGCATGACTTTTCTTGACGCGCCCGATATTACGCGCCGAACGAAGTGAGGCGCGTAATAAAAGGCAAGTCAAGAAAAGTCGCTTCTTTGCCGAATAAAGTATACTATTTTTTCTTCAAACGTAGCAATTTTCAACCATAAATAGTACAGTTCATACGCTATTTATACTCGAAATTAACTGTGACAACTATCAAAGTCGTCTAGATGTTAGAAATTAAAATAATTGAGTCGTCGGTGGGATTTACGTCTCCCTGGTTACAGTTGTTTGATAGTTATTTTATGTTATTAAAGACAGCTTATTGTTGTTGCAACCACAAGCGCAAATATAGTGCGAAAATGGAAAACCTAAACGAAATTGAGTCCGCGGCTAATGATGTAGTAGCACGTTTGGGGCCCTCCAAGTCCGGAATAAAGTATCGGTTAGCGTACAAGCACTTCCAAGAGTGGTGCGATACAAGAGGAGTACGGCAAGTTACCGAAGACGTTTTACTGGCATATTTTAATATAATGGAAAATGAAAATAAATGGAAATCTTCTACAATGTGGTCACGATACTCTATGATAAAATCCGAGTTAGTTATTAGAAAAAATATGTATATAAGCAAATTTTTAAAGTTACGTGCCTTTCTGAAAAAGACAAGCGAAGGATATAATGCAAAGAAGTCTAAAGTTTTCACTAAAGACGAGTTTGATAAATTTTTGTTTGAAGCGCCAGATAAGTTGTATTTAGGATTAAAGGTAAAAAAAATTATATTGCAAAGCATGTAGTATACTCTACTAAATTATAAAAATATTTCAGATTGTTTTGTTAATTGGGGTTACCGGCGCCTGTCGATGCGACGAATTGGTAAAAATGAAGACTGTGGACATTGAGAATAAAGAAAATGTAATAATTATCAAAATCCCAGACAGTAAAACACGACAAATTAGATCTTTTACGATAATTGGTCAAAACTACATTAAACTGTATAAAAAGTATGCATCACTGCGGCCTGAAAATTTCACAGAAAACCGATTTTTTATAAAGTACCAAAATTTAAAGTGTTACCGAAGCGTCATGGGAATAAATTCGATCAGCGCAGTAGCCCAAAAAGTAGCTAGTTATTTAAATTTAAACGATGCAAGCGCATACACGGGTCACTGTTTACGACGAACTTCAGCAACACTTTTAATTGATAGAGGCGGAAATCTAGAATGCCTCAAACGACATGGGGGCTGGAAATCAAGCACGGTTGCTGAAGGATATACAGAGGATTCAATAAGAAATAAGAACGATAATGCTCAAAAAATTTTAAACCCTCATGATTCGCCAACATCGGGAATGATTGCTGAAAATTTTTTCTCGACCATCAGTATCATCAACAATTACCAATGCGTATCAAGAGTCGGGAACATTTTTGCACGGTTTCAATTTTGAAAATGCTTCATTAACTGATTGTACTTTTAATATTACTATAAATGAAAATGATGTTTAATTGTTGTTAATGACATTTGTATTGTTGCTTCGTGACATGTTTCATATTGTTGCCATGACAACATTTTTCCCTCCGCCGTAAAGAAATGGGAAAAAAAACTGCTGCCGGCGGAGACATCAAACTTTGACAGGATCAATTTAGATAAGTGATGTCATCATTATTTGACGTTTGAAGAAAAAATATTTTTCAGATCATTCACAAACGTTGAGATATCATTGCTCAAGTTTTTCGTAAAAAAGTGGATTTTTGAGGAAAGCAACGAACTTGAAAACCTAATAGTCGAGTTTTCTGCCTTATTCACGAGAAGGAATGAATTGTGTAATTTCCAGATGAACTGGATTCAGAAACTTCAATTTATGTTCTAGTGCAGAACTATAGAATAGGGCTGCATTGGACGAACTAGATATGTGCTTTGTAGAGCATCGAACACACAGGACGTAGTTTTTTTATCAAAAAATAAGAAACCAAGAGTCAATAAGATTTGGTAAAAATCACAAAGAGATATATGAAATAACATTTGAAAACATATATTCGCTCAATCGGAAACAATTTCGAGGCATGATATAATTGATGATAGTGAAAGGTGAGCATGAAACTCACAAAAATTATTGAAGTAGGCGATAATGAACAAACTGGTTCCGATAGCATAAGGACTGTCATCAATTTGCACAATTTGAAGCTTTATGATATGTTCATTCAATGTTATCGAATACTTTATTATGAATTTTGAACTCTCTGTTTTGTACTGCACGAAGGATTTTTTTTCCAAACAACCACCACACATATCCCTCTGTGCGGATATGGCAGAGAATTGCTGCAAAAAAAGAAAAAACAAAAGTGAACTTTCACGGTTTCTTTATATTATGTTTTACTGATCACCTGCCACAAGTAAATGATTGACAAATGGAAAAGTATCTTCCCTAACTATTTTGTCAAATTCTCTTCCGGAAACAATTTTTTTCATAAAAGAGTTTCAAAACGCCGCGGTTGAAACTTGCCATCTCAACCTTCTTCTTGAGAATAAGTAATTAGAATGAGACATGAAGAAGGACATTCAAAAAGTTTCGTTTATATTTCACCGTTTGGTAACATCATTTTTCTTTCAACAAAGATGGATGGACTGACTACGGTTGTTCCTCTTCCTACATATTCCTGCCCCAACTCTGATGAATATATACTTTTCAGGCGCTGTAGCGAACATGTTAATTATAACAAAAACCTACGTTTGAAAAATGTATTTGACTATTTTTCGCAAGAATTAAGAAACACGTGAATAAAACTCAAATTTGTTTTGTTCAAACTTGTATTTGAAGTAGTAATAACTCGAATAACTAATGTTATGTAGCGTACAAAATTCAAACTACGGGTTTCAGTGAGAGTGGAGCTAAAGTTGGAGTGAATACTTGCACTTTTCTGCGCTTTATGTTCTTTCTTTATATTATTGATGTTCATTTATGAAACAATTTCATTGAATGAACATAAATTATTGCCACTTCTCGGAGAGTTTCATCACTAAACATGAACGACTTGAAGTTGTCTATATTTTATATTCAAAATATCACATGCACGTCCTAGTTTATTCTCCAGTTCCTTACAGAAATACAACTCAAGAAGATTTTCTGAAATCATTTTTCCTCGTATAATAACTTTTTCGGTTCTTCTGCTGATTTCCCCACTCCGGAAAATACAGACATCCAAAACTTACGGAGCATAGGCATAATTTTGTAATAGACAAATGTGACAGACCTATTTACACTCAAGTGATGGTCTCAGAACTACTTGTAGTACCGTGCCGATGTATCTGCTTCTTAAATTGACTCCGAGAATTCTGATGTGAAAAAAAAATCAAAAATCAAGGAATTTCCCATCGAACAGACCCCACTACGGACATTTCTCAGAGTTCTTCACGAAATTTGTGCGAGTTAAAGTCCAGTCCTTGTTACTAACATTCGAGTGGCTATGATGTGAATGGGTCACCGAGCTTGGGTGGTTTTTTCCTGCTTACCTTCTAACGTTTTCGTACAAGTTTAGAATTATACGGCTTGACGTAATTTTTTACGGAATAGTTACACGTGGTTAACAATTGACATGGCAGAACGATTGAGTAATCGAATCTCTAGAAAACGTATTGTTCGAACCTTCCAGTTTTCTTTTCATTTATAACTGTATGAACTGTTCATTATACTAAATAAATAAAGACTCGATGCTTAGCTCGACTATTCACCTTTATAAAAAAATCGATATTCCAGAATATGGCAAACTAACGAGTTTTTTGGGAAGCAAATCACAGGGATACAAACCAAAGAAGTCCAAAACTAATTAGAACGACCTGAAATAGAGAGGTTTTTGAACTAATCTCCCGACGACGAGTACTTGTTGTTGAAAGTGGCATTGATAATGGGAATTAACGGTTCTTGTAGATACGATAAATTGGTCAATTTGAAAATAGAAAATATTCAAGAAAAAGAAAAATACCTATTTTCACGTAGTTTTGCCAGACACTAAAATCAAGAAATCGCAAAGTTTCATTATACTTGAAAAAGGATTTCCAGTCAACCCGATCAATTTATGTATACAATACATGTCTTTGATACCAAAGAATACTATTTCTAGCCGCTTTTTTCTTTTTGTCAATGTGTAGAAATAAACAAGTTGTCGAAGTAACCTTCAAGAATTGCAATGTTTTTGAAATTGGAGGAACCAGCGCTCTACACCGGTGACTGCCTGAGAAGGCAGACTCTTTTAGCTTATGCAGAAGCTAACATGACTACTTTGAAGCGTCACGGGGGATGGAAGTCTTCGACGGTAGCAGAAGGATACTTAGAACAATCGGTGCATAACAAAAAACAAATTGCAGAGAAACTACAAGGTTCTAATGTGTTGGCGTCTTCCAGCACCATCAGCAGCTGTACAGAAATGGAAGGGTCTGGTTCCAATGAGCCAACGAATTTTACAATAACTTCAAATTCGAATGTGAATTCTGTTTGTAATAGTAATAAATACACAGAACAATACTTTAAATATGAACGTGTGTTATAATCTATAACTCACTAGTGATTTATGGATTATAGGATTATAACACACTAATCCATACTTTAGCGAGTTCAACAAATAACTTTGAAGGGTTCATCTGCTTCAATTCCATGGGATAATATTATATGATTCTGGAGATATAGGTGAGTGTGCTGTATCAAGATTTTTTCTGGTCTTGCAATAGCGAAGTTCGAAATACATTTATACCTGGTTTCATGATTATGGTCAATTCATTTCAGGTGTGATCTATTTTCATGTTGTGCTATTGTCCTCAGAAAATATAGTTGCCTTACACCTAGAATTTCACATTCATCGAATGTTTCATACGTAAAATATAGTTTGAATTTTCCATAAATTGTTTTCAAAATATGTATAATTTCTAGGCCAGTATTATATATTCCTCCCCAAACAGCAATCTCGCATGACAAAATATGGGCAGATAATTCCGTAAAGGCAAAATGCCATCTACCGGATGATCAAAAATTCAAACCCGAACACACTAGTGCTGGAGATCTGTAACAACGGATACATCGTACACTAGTCGACCCGTTGCAAACCAGAATAGTCTTCGGTTTACCTTTTGTCGTTGAAGATTATAATTGAGAATACAGTGATGTCATTTATCTGATTTCTATCGGGATTGCATCCTTCTCTACGAGCGTAGACCGAAAATGATTCTCGTTTGCGAGAAGGCCGCTGATACATGCCGGCTGTATGATGTGCCAGTTGTTAAAGATGCCCATTCTTTAGCACTTAGTCTCGAGTATGAGTATTTGATTACCCGGTAGATAGCGTTTTGTCTCAAGGGTGAATACCATTCGCAGTAGTTTTCAGTTCATTCCACAAGTTGCATGTACAAAATACATTGTATCCGAGAAAAATTCTGCAAGTCACTAATGAGGTCTAAAATGTTTGTAAACAGCTGTCACGCTTAAGATTTGTCAGTACAATGATTTCGTACATCAAAATTACACCTATGATGATGGCACCATGTATACATCAATACATGGCATTCATCTCATTTTGTTTCATTTCTTACTGTGTCTAAATTATTCAAGCAGAACCGACGAACCAATATGTAACAAGGGTAAAGATCACGAACCCGTGCCTTTCTCCTAAAACCTCCAACAAGTAACTGATGTCAAGTATTTCCTTTGTGTTCGATCGGCATATGACTCTCACATAGATACGCCATTCAACAAACTTATAACATTATCTAGGTCACATTCTTTTATTTCATAATGAGGACAATTCGAACATTTTGGTGTGCCTGGACCATGTAACTCCTTACTTTTGTAACAGAGGTATATAAACACGAATAATTATTCACGAAACAGTTCATTTTTGACTGCCATATCATCAACATCAAAAAAATGTTTTCTAAGGTGAGACAAACACAATATACTTGTATTTTGGGAGAAAATACGATGAAATTAAGTGTAAATATATAATATTCACATTGAAATAATTTTTCCAAGAGTTAGGTGATGTGAGTAGATAATTCATGAATCAATTTCGTGGTAGTGATATCCAGAATATTTTGATTTCTCAGATATTGTATCAAAAATGAATATAATTCAATTTGAACTAATATTTAGGCACAGAAATAACATCTATATCAAGATTATAATGAGAATTTTATGTTTGAAATAAAAGTTCAACTTGTATTGTCATTTGAATATTTCTTTTTTCAATGTGAAAACAATAGTCAACCAATATTGAAATGAAGATATCGTTCTTTAATTTCAAAAATAATATCAGGACTGTTCTGGAATATTAATGCTGGAATAGAAATCTTTGATGGATGTATGCAGATGATATCTATATCTCTATATTGTTAAAATGATGTCATTTAATGTAATTATCTTGATATTGGTAGCAAGCTTTCAAACCGATATTGCATCTGCATTGCATCTAACAGCATGCAGTTGGAGTTGTTGAGCCAATGTAGATTCAATTTTTTTTCAATATTCAATTTCGATTTCATTCATCAATTCCGTATCTACTATACGAAATTGAAATTTGCCAGTTTTTCTTGTTATCATAATCTTGTGACTGACGTATTTTTCCACAATCAGATATACAAATCAATCTGAATAATACTACTTCATCATTATTTTTTGTCAATATCAAAACATAATTTCCTTCGGCTGGATTCAATGTGAATGTCTTTGAATGCTAGTGGTTGAATTGTAGAAACAAAATCATCAAGAATGAATAAGACATTTCGATCAAGTATTAGATAAATATAGTTCAAAACATTCGAAATAATAAGAACAGGGTATCTTTATACTTATCAGTTTCAAGATTTGACAGTATCAATAAATTTTCCAATTGAGAATGAATTTTTGCGTGTTGGGTAAGAAACAAATAGCATACTGAAAATATTCATATGAATGAATATAAAATAAATATAATAATTGTAATAGGTGGAAAGATCAATTCCGCAACGCCATCATACTCACAAAAAATCTTTTAGTATACCCTATTTCAGAGTTCATTTCTGTATCATTCTGAAATATGAACCTATTCAACGTTTTCAAGATTTCGATGGTTGGGGTGTTGAATCCGCCCAACAATCAACAACATTTCAATATAAGGTTATTGCAATTGTTTTAATTTTTACAGATCTTAGCCATCACAGCTTTTGCAGCCGTAGCCCAAGCCGGACTCTTGCCGGTAGCTCCAGTTTCTCACGGTTACGCCCAGCCCATAGCTCATGGATACGCAGCTCCCCTGACCCACAGCTACGCAGCCCCAGCACTTCTGAAATCCGCACACCATGCTGAGGACTACTATGTGAGTATTTTCTCAATCCACTTCTATTGGAAAAAAACTAAAGATTTTTTATCAGATCTCGAACTGACAAGAAGCTTTATGTTCAATGGGGACATCATTCATTGAAATTTTATTTGAATCTTGCTCCTTTGCATTTCCTCATACATTATTTTCTCGTTGTTCAATCAGTCTTCTCTGTATTTACAGTTTGGCATTGTCCTTTTTTCGTGAATTTAGATCCCCCTTTGAATTTTTATAGTTACTATTTTCGCAAATGGACACATATGACAAAAATACTTCATCGACACTGAAACAGAACAAATACTTTCGGATTGCTCTGTGTTCGAAGATTTTCCATTTGTATTGATATTATTCATTGTAACGCATGTGTAAATATTGTCATTGGTGGATGAATGCTATTTCATTTGGATACTTTGTGAAGACTTGTTAGTCATCATAAGTGTTATCCTTCGACATGTAAGTCGTAACTGGGCTATTTTCATACGGAATTGTCAGATACGTCTACTTATGATTTCATAGTTGGGAATTTTGTACGAATAGTACACCCCAAATCATTCGTCTCTGAAGGGGAGCGACTCTATATAAAGATATGAGTAGCGCGCGAGGTAGTTACTTAATTCATTTGAATTAGGGCTTCATTCTTCATTATTCCGTGTTATTTTCCCTAATGAAAATGAGTAATTTAATCTCAGAAAAAACGATAAAAAAAAAATAAATAAAAGCCACCCAATAAATTGATGGAAACAGTCGGTCGCCATGTGGTAGGAGTTCATTATGGATATTGAGAAAGAAAACTCCCTGTTTTTATACAAAACATTTGTTACTAACATTACTTCAATTTGAGCCTATACGGAAAATATCAAATGAATACTATAAGGACAGAGTATAATTATAGTTACACTAGCTACCATGATTCACAGATAAAATTCTTGTGAAACGTCAGAATATCAGCAAAATCGTTCTCACAATGGGGCGATAGGGTTCCTCTTCTTTGACAGTATCGGAGTTTGGGGTACGAAATTCATTTCAAAATACCTTCCAATTGAGTATTTTTTTTTAATTTTTTGAAAACTGTTGCTTGTTTCAATATGTTAATGTTAATGTTATGTTAATTTTTCCCAATAAACGAACACATCCGACATTCAAAATCATGAGAATTAATACATAATCTTTTCATGCTTGACTTACTGATACAAGTATCAGTCATCAACCTTTCACATTTCTGAATGAACGATGAGATTGAAACATTTGATGTAGAAGATTAAACTTTTCTTAGAGATCAATTTGATACAGTATTAATTTTCTTCTCCTGGAGATGCTAACCTTGTAAGAGAAACGCGCGTCGAGTGCAAAAATATCAGCTGGTGTTAGGGTAATTGATCTCTAGGGAAGGTTAAATTACACTTTTGTTTCCTGTTTGACGAAACCAATCAACAAGCACCATCAGGGACTATTTGCATGGTGGACAATAGTCACCATAAATATTTCCCTAATATATAAAATGTCCCATAAGAGCAATGCAATTATCGAAAACTTACAGTGGTAATTGCATTGTATCAATCATTAATAACCAGATTATTAATGCCAAAATTATATCTCGTTGAATTATTATTAAATACAGTCGAAATTTTGATGCAATCAAAATAGTCGACTATTTATCAGGATATTGTTATATTACCCTTGAATATTATGGAGGTGGAATTTTGCATGTTTCTGTGAGACAACTCTCTCCTATTTCTATTTCGATTATCATACAACCATGAATATATTTTCAATGTTCTGACGTATGAACCCACTTTCAACAGGCTCACCCCAAGTACGAATTCAACTACGGAGTCCAAGACGGTCACAGCGGAGACCACAAATCCCAACACGAGCAACGTGATGGTGACGTTGTCAAAGGGTACTACACCGTAGCCGAACCCGACGGTACCCTCCGTACCGTCCACTACACTGCTGACGACCACAACGGTTTCAACGCGGTCGTAGAAAAGTCTGGACACCCAGTGCACCCAGCACCAGCTCATGGAAAAGTACTCCTTGCTGCCCCAGTTCACGCTGCTCCAGTACATCATGCTGCCCCTGCCTACTACCATCATTAGACATTAAACTGGCCTTATATATTGACTATTTATTCGAATACTGTTGGGTTCATTTTTATATTAAAAATGCGATGATTAGATGGAGGTTTTTCATTGTTGAAACGTACAGGTCTGGACACAATGTTTCAAGTGATCGAGTATATGATCAAGACCGATTTGAAATGTTTCAAATGAGCTTCCAGTGTTTCACACCTATTGTAGAATCACTTCACAATCTATTACATAATAATAACTCTTGGATACCATTTAAAAAACTACAATAAGTTTTCAATAATTGAGGTAGTAGCAACAGATTCTCCTTGTGTTCGTAATATTAAAATGTTCATCACGAATCGAAAACAACAGTTTCAATTATCGAATTAACAAAAATACTATTTGCCAGACTCTTCCAGGACAACTTCGTGAAAATTTGTTGGAACAATTGCCTATTTCAATTAAGAAAATGAAGCATCAAATTTGAGTGAAATCCAGCTTTATATCCTCTGGGAAACTCAGTCATCAGTTAAGTCTTCAACGCCACTCGAATGTTTCAGATTGTACTTCTAGCTGAGGCTCAGTTGTGACCAATAAGAAGTTAGTTCACATCAAAGGCTACAAAGAAAAAATCTATCCCCCACATCAAGTTACTTCCTAACAGTTACCATGATGTATTTTTTCTCTTGGTATCATGTATATATTTGAAAAATGTACTCATTTTTTCTGAAAATACTGTAGTTTGAGTACAGGAAAAGGAACCCGTTGAAATATTCCAACATCATCCATTCAGGTCGAATGAAACATATTTGAATCAACTGTTACATTGTTGATATTGAATACGTGAACCCAAGAAACTCATCGACAATGGGTTTACAAACAGCATACAATTTTCCAGCTTGAGGAAGCTGTTGTATAGCGGAACACGTGTTGCAGATTTGTTAACCTATTGTCGAGGAGGATCGTACAAGAACTGTGATATAAATATTAATATGGATTTTCATAGAGTATCAGCCAATCCCATTCAACTCTTGATAAAATTAACGATTCCTATTTTCCATCCCGAATTAAACTTGGAATGAAAACACAGGAACGGGATCAGCAAAACTCTAGACTCAAAGTTTCATAATCTGGCCACTGATGAGCTCACGGGACACTTGTGTCTGACGAGAAACAATGATCTCTGGACTTGAGAAATGTGTTTTAAAAATGTGTTTGAAATGAGTTTTTTCGTTAACCAGTGTTCTGGCCGTTCTGTTCGAACAAAATTCCTGGAACAATCAATTAAGCAGGTGTTGTATAATCATCGGATGATTCCCTAGAAATAGATTGTTTATGCATATATTCTTGAGTGGAGATGCTCATACGCGGGCCGATCATAAGGTAAAGACTCAGTATGAACTCTGAAGCAGTTCCGATTGGGTAAAGTAAAAACAAAGGTTTCCATCCAACAATTCATTTTTAAGTATCTAGTTGAAGTGTGGAATCACCAACTTCCTTGTACCCCTTTTACCATATTTTTTATCCTCCTCACCTTGGTAAGCGATCCATTTGTACAGTCAATTTTTTTATGAACTCACCAACCACTCTTAAGAACGTCAATCCTCCGAAGTCGAAACTTGGGTGAGCAATGGATGAACGAGCATTCACCTTTTAACGAGTGTAGCTCAACAGGGTGGTTCCATAGTGGAGAATTGAACCTTGGTCTTTCGCTTGACAAGCGGAATGAGCTGGGTGACTGAAATTATGTGATAACAATTCTCTATTTCCTTCATACTCTATTTCCTTCATTAATATTCCATTTAAGATATCTGAGTCGGGTTATAAACTTGGAATATGAATTGTGTGGAAAAAAGTAACATATATGTGATACAACGCACGCAGTAATAGACATTTAGCCAAAGGAGTACTAGGTTCAGGTAGACTATTCTTCCTTCCTTCTTCTATACCTAATTCCAAACAAAGTTGAATGTCGAATGTCAGTGAATTAGTATTCTCATTCGAAAAATGAAAGTTTCTTGTCAATTCAGTTCGTATTTGATTTTCGATGTACCGTTCCATTTACCTTTCAGTGATTATATTCACCGTTTTACACCATATTCTTTTAAATGTACATATTTTCGTAATTTTAACGCAAAATCAACGTTTTTATATTTACTGACAACTACTTTTTGAAACAATTGGGTATGTCCACTCACTAGGTGGTATTGCACGGAAGTTTGTCTGATAATACTTTATGCGTGTATATATGTACAACTTTTTCCATCTTTGTAGCCCCGAGGAAGGAAGGCGAAAATCAATCGCTAAAACGTTGGCAAATAATATTGTGAAAACTGAGTAGTGTATTTCTGTTTCAACCGCTCATAAAAACAACCAAACAAAACTCATCTGGACGTGAAAATTATCTTTATTCATATTTTTAGTCAGATAGATATTTCTTGTAATGATAGCAGAGGAGGAAATTTATAGGTGTCGGAGAAATTTGTATATTCGGAAATAATTCCGAACTATCTTGGAGACAGTTGACAAATAGAGACTCGACATCAGTTAGGTATGTTATATCTTCGTTTTCAGTTCTAGAATTCTGAATGAATTTTCAGACATGGCCAGCTATGAAAATATCTGCTTGAATGTGGGCGACAATTTCCTCACTGAGTTGTTTTGGTTCGGACTTCCATTGTCTATATAATCTCTCCACTGAAACCATTTATAAGATGGAAAAAATTCAATTCATCATAAGAATGAATAACGAATTGGAATACACGGTGAAGCGATCAAATATATAGCTCTCGGACACTGCTAATGACTGAGAAGAAGATCAACGAAAAAAAAATGAAAAATTATGTCAACTGAATCAGTCAAAAAAATAATATTAAATATGGTACTCAAATCCAAACAGATATATTGAATTGATTTGTTGTCAGAGAATGGAATATTTGAAGTAAATATCCAAAAATCAATATTGAAACAGAAAATCAAATTATTCAATATGAAATAGTAAAATCAAACACATTTAAGTAAATAAATATGAATCAATGCAAACATATATCAGAGCCAAATTCATTGACAACTTTTCGATCGCTGGTATCAGAAATCGTCTTCGAGTGACGACTGTAAATATTTGATAATCCATTTTCCAATCCATTCGAGAGGACATTCTCCCCTCAGTTCTGCTTTTTGTTGAACGTCTGCTCATAAATTCTCAAAGTTTGAAAAGTCGATATTTGATTGCTATATTGTGTATTTCAATTCCATCATTCCATATTCATTGTTTCAATCCAATTCTTTCCATTCTATAATTTTTTACAAAACGTTGCGACGGAGTTGATTGATTATACAGACAATGAAAGTTCGAACCGATACCATGAAAATTTGTTGCTATACATTCCCTGAATCATTATTCAGTGTATAATTGAAATGTATGTGATACTTCAACAAATAGTCGGGCTTTTGATAATTGAGTTCTATGTAAAAACTTACATGTTACATGATTCAAGAACACCAGAATAATTGAATTGCTCCAAGCATTATGAAATCGGAGAATGTGACCTAGACTATGTTCTGAAATTTGTAAAATAGTATGTATGTAGTATGTGATATATTGAAGAAATAAAGGATCAAATTTGCTATATAGAATAACTGCTCAAACAGTAATCTACCTTTTGATGTTCGTTAACATAACACAAAATATGCTACTGCAAAACCCTGCATTGACTGGATCTGATGACGATGTATCTAATGTCAACCTCTCAATCTTCCTCAATCCCTCTTCATTTCATCACATTTCCATCTATATTTTTGTTTTGTGTATTTTCCCAATGAAATATTCATTTACGAGATGTATTCACTAGCACACTAGAAAACGCAATGAGTTGTTCAGGACAAGGTGAGTGAGCAATGTGATATCAGGGTTCTGTAGTTTTTTTTGGCAAGAAGTAATGACTATCAGCATGAAAAAGGCGTGTCTACGATATATTGGTCTATGAGAAAGTGACTCGGAGTATAATACAACACGCACCAATGCTAAAACATTTGAAAATGCAAACTACGTTCAAATTCGGCAGATAATCCATAAAACAACAAACCGTCATCAAAATAATCATACATGAAAATGTGGTACTTTTATGAACCACTAGTGTTGATTTTGAATATTTTTTTTCAAAATGCATCGGTGATTCCGGTGCACTAATGCAAGTTATTCCAATACCCACTGATATTGTTCAAAATAAAATACAATGAAGGAATCCCAATAATGAATATTCCGAAAAATAGTCTTTGGTTCATCAACAAAACATATTTCGAATTCATTTCAGTTATATTCAAGTACGGAAAGCGAATTTCTAAACATATCAACACAAAGAAAGATATTTCATATTTTACATCTCTCCAATGCATAACTCTCTCATTCTCTAAAAGTATTACATGTGGCTCGCCCAAAGTCACGGTCATATTTTATAACACCCATTTACTCATTACATCACAGATTTGCTGAAACTAGATGTCTGGAGAATGATTATGAAATTGAAAAGTATAAAAGTATCTATTTGGGTAGTAATAGTCACATTCTAGTCAGTTCTTCACTAAGGTACACACATACAACATGTTCTCAAAGGTAAATTATTACGTTTCTCCTTGTTGATCAAAAAATTAAATTAATTTCAATTCAATTGCAAAAATAAAATAATATAAATCAAGCCCAAACAAGAAAATTGAAATAAAGAAAGATCAAATGATTTAATTAGAAGAAAATGTTGATATCAAGTTTCAAGTTGAATATACCCACGACGTATCGATTGCTGATATCAAAATCCGTCCACGGGTATTATGATGTTTCAAATGATATAACACATTCAAAACTGATAATTCCTCATATATGTCATGGAGAACTGATTTAACGATGCCTATGAGTAACCACAAATTTTATTTTCTTTATATTTTTTTTTCAGGGTTTTGCTGTGCTTGCCTTTGTTGCAGTCTGCCAGGCAGGAGTTTTTGAACTTCCTCAACTCCATGGATATGCTGCACCACAAGGTCATGTTGAGGACTACGATGTAAGCATTATTAGCACAATCATACATTCTGATATCGATTCCCCCCTGATATCTACCTAGTACTTTCCGACAGAAATACGTAATCTCACAAAAACATTTCACTGTTTCTAAAAAGAACCTGATTCAGAATTTTCATAGATATTACTGAAAGAGTGGATATTCTTTTCATAGATATCTATTCAATGAAACATATTCAGGGTGCATTCAACGATATAATTCATATTGTCAATATATCAATTGAGAATATTTTTGGTCTTATCAGGAGGAGTAACGATTGGTTTTGTCATAGTTCTTTTGATCGAAGATACATTCGAAGTAATTGGATTTATATGAATTATTGTTGAAACTGCTGAACTTAATCAACAATGCACCCAGAAAGATATTATATATCTGATTTTGTTCAAGGCCCACCCAAAATATGAATTCAACTACGGAGTTCAAGACGGTCACACCGGAGACCACAAATCCCAACACGAACAACGTGATGGTGACGTAGTCAAAGGGTACTACACCGTAGCTGAACCCGACGGTACCCTCCGTACCGTCCACTACACTGCTGATGACCACAACGGTTTCAACGCGGTCGTCGAGAAGTCTGGACACCCAGTGCACCCAGCCCCAACAGCAGCTCATGGTCCAGTCCATCATGCAGCTCCTGCTTACTACCATCATTAGACCTTATACCTGTTATATTTATTAAATATTTATATTAAATTCAATGATTTTGATTCATCTTTCATCCCTCGAATATCCGTTACTTAAACCTATTATATCATGTGTCGAATTGGAAAGTTTTGGGTAGGAAAGAACTCTTCTGGATACATGGTCGAGTAAACCTAAATAGCGAATGGAAAATCCCAGATATTCCCATCAACTCCACCCCATCAACTCTCATTTCGAAAGTTCATATGGCAATCTCTCTGATTCTCTGTTAACCAGCTGAAAATATGTATGCTTCATAAAAGCGGGGACAGGATGAGTGGCACCAACTACAGACCAATTTCTCTCATCTCCAACGTTTCAAAAATATTTAAAAAAGTAATAAAAATAAGAATAGAAAAATACCTGAAAAAATAAAAACTATTAGCACAGAGGCAATACGGTTTCAGGGTGGGTAAATCTACACAGGACGCAATTGCCAGAGTAACATCAGAATTGGGTGATTGTATTGACAAAAAAAAACAGCAATCTGCGTCTTTGTAGATTTGGCGAAAGTTTTGGGTAGGAAAGAACTATTTTGGATACATGGTCGAGTAAACCTAAATAGCGAATGGAAAATCCCAGATATTCCCATCAACTCCACCCCATCAACTCCCATTTCGAAAGTTCATATGGCAATCCTGCTTTTCTGTTAACCAGCTGAAAATATGTCTCATTAGGCAACTTCCTTCATAGTAGAATCGTTGCAGCTGACACTAGGACTGATTTCTGCTTTCTATTTTTGAGGGGTGTAAAGTACTACTATTCGAAAAAGAAAAGATCAAAATGTGGACTAATGCGGCGTCACATCTCATTCATTAAAGTAGAGTTGAGCCTCACCCGTATTTCAGCACATGATTAAAAATGTATATACATTTTCAGTAAACACTGTAGGTGAACGGAACAACAACACATGTCATAGTTCAACTATTTCCCTGAATATTTTACATTCTTTGTATATACATATTTTCAATCCAATAAATTAAACACACTTTATACATTCAAATTTTTCCTTTTTTTTATCATTAATGATACAATTAGACTTCAAATCTGTCATATAAAAGATAGTTTTTTTTCTAAATATCGATATGGATTCATATGTCAGAGATTTCAAGATGAAACAGATAAACACAGTGGTAACATCAAACGCAACAGAATGTAGAGCCAACTTACAAATCAACAGTCAACAAAGTTATATCAAAATTATCCGCAACAATATCAGAAGTATTACAAAGAACTGGGATGAATTCAAGATAATACTGTGTGAACTTGATTACAACTTCGATATTTTTGTATTGACTGAAATGTGGAATATATAAGATACTCCCTTCTTTGAACTTGATGGTTATGATCTCCTCTATAATGCTGGCGACTACAATCAAAACGATGGAGTTAGCACATTCACTTGTGAATATGAAATTATCAGTATTGCTGGTGCCAAAATTATCAAAATCATTTTTGAATTTCGGGGTAAGCATGTCTTATTCACTGGTGCTTATATACCTCCCTCACTTTATGTCGATGACTTTATTGAAAATTATGGAGATTATCTTCACTCCTTGAACAAGAATAATTATGATCACTATATATCTGCAGAAGATTTCAACATAGACATTCTAAGTGATGGAAACTATATTAACGACTATCTGAATATACTAGGGGAACTATAGGCTATGAATCGATGATAAATGGATAAAACCGTATTCAGAACAACACAAAGTCATGTTTGGGTCATATTTTCATCAAGAGTAAATCACAAGATTACCCACAAATTTATAAAACCCAAATCACTGATCACTTCACCACTATCACTCAAATCGTACCATTCGCTATAGTTAATAAAGAACCCGACGTGACCTATATATAGAAATGAAAATGAATCCGAATGAACAAAACATAATGAATTATAAAAAGTATAAAAATGAATTGAATGAACTAATAAAATTGACCAAAAAAAAATTATTATCAGAACATAATAAATCAGAAGAGTAACACCTCGAATCTATGGAAAGCTATAAAACAAATCTCTGAAAACAGCAGATGATGGATACATAACAAGCAACAAATTAGAAATAGCTAACAAATTTTGTGAACACTTCACTAGTGTGGGAA
Source organism: Zygogramma bicolorata (assembly GCA_032362365.1). Lineage (NCBI taxonomy): Eukaryota > Metazoa > Arthropoda > Insecta > Coleoptera > Chrysomelidae > Zygogramma > Zygogramma bicolorata. The sequence continues at coordinate 56,148 of JAVJAQ010000983.1, forward strand.
CTAAACTTTCCAGCCCAATCAAAACCAATAAAAACGCAAATACAACTGTCAAGACCCATACGAGAAATTCTATATATCTCGAGGAAACAAACGGAAAGGAAATTCTTGGAATCATTCATAGCCTAAAAAACAAAAAAGCGCTTGGTATCGACGTGCCGAAACTATTGAAGAAATAGCAACAGAAATATCACGTCCACTTGCATGGATAATCAATTTATGTTTGTCAAACGGAGTACCAGAGATATATAAAATGGATGTAATAAAACCGCTTCATAAAGGCGGGGATAGGATGAGTGGGACCAACTACAGACCAATTTCTCTCATCTCCAACGTTTCAAAAATATTAAAAAAGTAATAAAAATAAGACTAGAAAAATACCTGAAAAAATATAAACTATTATCAGAGAGGCAATACGGTTTCAGGGAGGGTAAATCTACACAGGACGCAATTGCCAGAGTAACATCAGAATTGGGTGATTGTATTGACAAAAAAAACAGCAATTTGCGTCTTTGTAGATTTGGCGAAAGCCTTCGTTATGGTGGATCACAGACAGCTTGGCCACACGCTTGAGTGTTTTGGTTTCAAAGGAGTGGTAAGGGACCATATGAACAGTTACCTGCAAGGAAGATAACAACTTGTGAATGTTGGTGACAAATATAGCACAATGAGAATAGTTGAATGTGGTGTCCCCCAAGGCACTGTACTAGGTCCATTGTTATTCAACATTTACATCAACGACCTATATCAGTTATCACAGACTGGAAGAGTAACAAGTTTCGCGGATGATACAGCCATCGTGTATCATGATACGGATTGGAATTCACTGAAAAGCAAAGCTGAGAATGACCTCAAAAAAAATTTCAGATGGTTCAATGAAAAATTACTGACAGTTAACAATACTAAAACTCATTTCATACCCTTCACATCATATGCTACAAACTTACCATCCTTCCAAGAGCTGAAGATCACTATCCAAGACGTATCAGTCGGGATTTCTTGTAAAGACACCATCAAATACTTGGGATTATTCATAGACAGTCACCTCCGATGGGACCGACACATCACATTTGTAACAAAAAAATTTCGGAGTTCACTATTCAAATTCAAATAACTTTCCCAATTCCTCGAAATCCAACAAATGAAAATACTTTACCATTTCCTTATAGAAACCAATATAACTTATGGAAACATAGCCTGGGGTGGAGCACAAAACACGCACTTACTCAATCTAGAAATAGTACAAAGACGATTGCTGAAAATAGTATACAAAAAAAAACTGAAGATATGAAACTGACACAATTTTTAATGAAACACGTATAATGGACATTCGTCAATTATTCTGTAAAAACATTCTCGTGAGACAACACAACAATAGACATGAACTAGTTACCATCGACCATTCATATAGAACTACATTTAAAGAAAGTCATGTTAATGTGCCAAGAGCTGAAAAATGTTTAATGCAAAGATGTTATACTTATCAAGGACCTAAACTTTATAATCTGATACCTGCTGAAATAAAAAAATAATAATACGAACGGTTTATTCAAATAATTCAACCATTTTTCATTCGATTGTACCAAAGGAGCTGCACCACCACCGAGGAAATTCGAGAAATTCGGAGTACACTTGGGAAAGCAGAGGAGAGAGCTCTGCCTATATATTATGAAAAAAAATGCTCACCCTTAATGATCAGACCAAGTGGTACGATGAAAAGGACGATATATCGGTAGAAGATGTGGTACTGGTCATAAACAAAGTAGCACTTGGCAAAATACGAAAAAATTTCGAAAGAAAAGATGGAAATTAGAGTGGTTGAGGTAAAAACTCGATGAGGAGTCTACTAACGCCCTGTTACCAGGATATGCGAATCAATAGGCAATGACAAAACATAAAAAAAAAAATAGAAAACGGGAGGAAGTGATTTCATCACGAGGTGATGAATGTTCATGTTGATAAGATTTTCCGCTTTGTATAAAATATAGGAAATTTTGAACGTACTTTTTGATTTTGATTTGAAATAAAAGAATTCACGGAAAAATAGATTTCTGGGTTTGTTTCGACTTCAAACTAGGAAAAGACCATTCAATATTGTAAGATTGTTCAGTCTGAAGAACAGTACAATATGTTTCCCGGGTTTTCCTGCAGGTAGAATATCGAAAGCACAGAAAAAATTAATCATCGCCCCGATGCACTCAAGCAATTACAAACGTTAACGAAGAAGTGTTTCGTGAAAAATAGCGTAATAGTATATTATGCAACGATCATGGAATAATCATTATATAAGAGTTGCATACGCTATTTTCATAATCACAATCATAATGATCTCATTATGAAAGGGAATATGGACAAATAAGTGTATTATTTCATGTGATATTCCAATGTAGAAAAAATGATAAACAGTATCTCAAATGGAGAAAAAATGAGAATGCGAAGTCAAGGCTCGATCCCGTAGCAAGATTTGAATTTTGATTAGTATAGACAACTTCATAGTTCGAAATTTAAAGTATGCAGTTTTCATACATGACAGTACTGATGGACTTTTTACGAGTGTTAATTGAAATGGAACTTGTAGGTACCAATGTAGTTGAATTTATAAAGCAATCAGATGTGTTTTTTGTATCATTTCAATATCTCAAGGGACTAAGTTGAGAGAAAATTACTTTCGGCATCTCCTATTGTCGATTTTTATTCACTTTTGTGAAAATTTATATTGAAATGATTGCAGTAAATTTGTTAATTGCTCTTTATCATAATTTTAACGAACTTTCTTTTTCCATGTATTTGGATAAGTGGTCCGTTCAATTCATAATGAGGTACAATTATAACTTCTGGCTCGCCCAAAGTCATGGTCATATTTTATAATACCCACTCAATTATTACATCACTAATATAATGAAACTAGATCTTCGGAGAATGGTTATGAGATATAAAAAAGTATATAAGTATTCATTTGGGTGATATCGATTACATTCTAGTCGAGTGCTTCAGTTGGATACATACTCACATACAACATGTTCACAAAGGTAAAATGAAACAGATTATTAGTTTGTATTGAACGATTGCGAGGGCACTGGGCTTCTCGATCACAATTTCCAAACCGAATTCTGTGGAAACCACCCTATGTTTTCAAAAAATTTGAGCAATACTTTCAAAGTTATATAACTCGCACAAAGTAATATTCAATAACATATTTTTTCCTGAAAATCAAAGCTAGTCACAAACATGGGAGTCAATTGGATATCTGAGTATCACCAGAACTCGAATATTATATTTAATTTGGAGAATACTAGTGATTTTTTTCCACATTGAATTCGAAATACGAGGTATTGAATTTGAAAAAGAACGTCATTCCCCAAGATTTTCTATTGGAGTTCATGGACAACCATAAATACAAAAGTACAATGTGGAATTATAATTATAAAATAGGTCAAATAGAAATTATGATAATTTCAAATTCATTGATTTCAATACATTTTTGCGTTCATTTAAAGAAGTTTTCCCAACTGAAACTGGAACCTCAAATTATGATATCATAGAGAAACGCAATTGACTATATCACTTATGTTGTTAGCCATACATTTAATAAAAAGTATACTACTGATGGCTTGATCAAATTCGGAGCCTTGTTGCCACGTCTGCATTCCCTGAGGCCTAGTTCAAGCAGTCTGGGACTGATTCTTCATTCGGAAGATGTTCCGAGATTGTTGCGAACCGAAACACCAAGATCAAATCAGTTTATGATTATGTACGAATTGGGCGATCATACAAACGAATAATAGAAATATTGAATGAAATTATAAGGAAATGGTAAGGAAAAAACGTATTTTCCGATTTTTGGTCCCTATTCATTCTGCAGTAACTTCATCTTTTCCAAGTCTTCATCATAATTTTTCAAGAAGGGGGTATTTCGATTGGCTTTATTATGAGAATCCATAATCAACAAAAAGCTATTGTAGAACGAAACACGTATCGCAATTTTATTAGTTCAATTCCAATTAATATAATATAATGATAATATTTTTTCTATGACTCCGACAATGATTCATCATGCAGATGATCACGTATGTTTATTTCTTTTTTTTGCAGGCTTTAGTTGTTCTCGCTTTCGCCGCAGTCTGCAAAGCCGGCGTCTTCGAACTTCCCCAGATTCACGGATACGCTGCACCACAAAGTCATGTAGAAGATTATGATGTGAGTTTTTCTGATAAAATCACAAGAGGTGAATTATGAGAAGCAATCCTCACTTAAGCTCTCTATTTATTGATTCAAAGAACTCTTTCTGTTTTTACTACTTCCCAAATCTCAAAAATAATATCAGAATATATTATAATATAAACCTTCCTCTGGGTTATTGGATATCATTCATATATGAATGATTCGAACACAAAAAAGGTTTGCCTGAATTATCAACTATATTATCAGTTAGCAACTTTTTCTCCTCCGAATGAAATGAAAAGGAATATAAGACTGCTATGAAAGAAGTAACATGAAAAAAAATGCACACTCTCTGTTGAAAGGTTCGTGTATATTATTTATAGACATTCAATTTATCCACAGAAAGTGTTGGTATACCTTTACCCCAAGATATAGAGATTTTTGAACTGCAAAAAATGAAAAAGTGAAGTTTTATAACTATTGGGAATGATAAGGATTGAGTGGATATTTCAATTAGCGCGGCTGGAGAGTGTGAGCTACCGTTTTGGAAAATTCGTTTCATTTAATATCTCACTGTAGACCAAAAATCAAGGTATTTTTCTAGATAATAACTTTTTTGTTTTTTTTTTAGTACAATCATTACTTTCTCAGTCATTCAAGATGAAATTTGATAGTGAAAGTATTTTTATAGATATTTCGAAATATCTACATATAAACTTCTTTTCATGCTACTAGAAGCGTGGAATACACCGCAATCTCAGGAATTATCACGTCTCAACGAAATCTCCCCTAATTGGTCGATTTCACAGAATTGCTCTTACGTTTGCTATTAGGGTCGTCTAATTGTCTTGGGTGCCGAAGCGCTCTGAAGCGTCTAACTGATTTTCACGGTAGCTCCTCTGCCATCCCAACTGTGGGGAACCCCATAAAAACCCATATGGTTCAACCAACTACACTTGGTGTATCTTCCACCTGCCAGGATTGGTCCGACCGCGAATGGAACCAACAGTAAGAAGGCAAAAACGAATATAAAATCTGGGTCACGTCTTGCTGAGGAAAAGCGAAGTTTTGCAGTGCGACCAATAAACTTCCAATGGAAAATAAAATGCACGGTCAATATTATAACGCTAGAACTTGAAAGTTTATTCGAATAGAGTCTACTGACCCCGAGCTCAGATCACCCGTCCGTCGTTGTTTTCCTTCATCAATTCTGATATAAATCATGAAACACCCCTTGAAAGGGCTATTCTCATGTCATTCATGAAGCCTGCCTAAGCAATCGAGATATTTCAACGTATCTAGACTTATTACCCCAGATTTATGACAGATTGGAAAACCATTTCATAGCCAATCTCCTTGAACTTATATTATGTCATAAACCGAATAAAACCGAGAATAACAACTCATCACACGTTTGTAGCTGTTGAAGAAATGGAACAAAATGGCTCTCGGAAATATCACAATGGAAACTCAACTCAAATTGAAACAATAGACATATTGAATTAACAAGTTCTAACGTAGATCGATTACCTCAAGATCGAATTAAAATTGATTGCTATCGATCAAGTTGGCATTTTCAGGAGAAGGAATCGATACCCGATATAAGCATGTACATTTTTCAATTTCTCCTCTGAAGATGGTAAATTCGTTCAAACGTTTATTGCGACTATAATTCCCATTTGATATTGAGGAAATTCATCTCGGAAGTTTTTCCCTTTCATTCCAACACCAAAATTACCTCTAGATGTGCTACACTTTGGTACAGTTGAAACAATAGCATTTGATCTTATTTGATTCACACCTATTTTAGGCACACCCCAAATACGAATTCAACTACGGAGTCCAAGACGGCCACACCGGAGACCAAAAATCCCAACACGAGCAACGTGATGGTGACGTGGTTAAAGGATACTACACCGTAGCCGAACCCGACGGTACCCTCCGCACCGTCCACTACACTGCTGATGACCACAACGGTTTCAACGCGGTCGTTGAGAAGTCTGGACACCCAGTGCACCCAGCACCAGCTCATGGAAAGGTACTCCTTGCTGCCCCAGTTCATGCTGCTCCAGTCCACCATGCAGCTCCGGCTTACTACCATCATTAGATCCTGTAATTGTAAGAAATTTCGATAGAGATTAAGTTATTGTCTTTTTTAATAAAGTGCAGTTTTTGTTATTCGTGTGTAGTTTTTGTTGAATGAGTGATATCATTTTGCATTCGTTCTGACATACGCTGTTGAATTGGGTGAACAATTTTCAGCTTAGCTAGTACCTCTCTTCAGATTCAAATCTATCTGATATACACTTTTTTAATTTTCACAACAGTGTCTCCTCCATATTTTTCTTGTGATTGAATAGTAGAAACATATTTGCTCCTGACACCAGAACAATACCTATCTGAATTGAAGAGGTTATCAAATCAAAACTAACTGATAACGTTACTACAAGAAAGTTGAATAGATTCATCAATTTCCACAGAGGTTAAGCACTTTCTATCTCTAAACTGTTCTTCGAAAAACACATCACGTACGCCTGTATCATTCTTTGTCCTCATACTTTATTCCATAACCGTTTCAAAAACGAGTTTCCAAATACGACGTTTGAAAATGGATATTTTTCAAAAAATTCAATATATATTTCATTGAAACTTCCTGTAGAGATCTCGATGAATATAGGCCAAGACTCCATATGCTGGGCATGATGACAGCAAATGCATTATGGTTTCAGATGATTCATGGCAGGTCCTGCACTTAGAGTAGGAACCTCTATACCCATCACGACGCTTTGGTAGATCAAGATGACACCATCGTTGTAAGCCATTATGAGCGAATCCCTGTCGTTTTCCGAATGTAACCCACTCGAACCGAGAAGAGCAAAAACCAGTTTTTTTTATAAGTCCTGCTGTTCAATGTCACTGAAGAACACCCCATGCATTGCTTATCAATCTGCCACCGCAGAATGAAAGAGTTTTCTACGGTCTCGATGTGGGTCTCTTTGCTTAACGATAATCAACTCGTTGGCAGGCTTTTACTATGTCATAGTCGAATATGACGTCGCCTGCATGGGAAGCTCTCCAATCCCCGCTTTCTCATGATCTCGGACCATGCAGAAAAGAAATTCCGAGTTCCTGATGAATTTACAGCCCCCATCTAGCACCATTCAAACTCAAAATGCCTCGGCCTCCCTGTTGTTGTGGAAGGTATAACCGAGAAACGGAAGATTAGGAATGCAAGCTTCTATGAAGATGGACCATCTTGCTAGTCTTCACGTCTTGACGCAGCTCTTTTCAGGTCCATTGACCTACCAAAAAAGTGGAATAGGATCGGAACTGCGAGTATATTAGCTTGATTAAGTGTGTGATGGGTGCGTCTTGAATTTGCAGCTATTCGCCGCACAGCAGGTGTGAACGACTTACCGGCCGCCCTGTAGTCCATCAAATATGAGATGGGTGTTGCCTCACCGACTCGATTCTCCATCTTGTGTACTCCGTCTTCCATCGACCAATGTGATGTTGATTGACTCCCCCTCCTTCTGCTAACTAATTTTATCATTATCTTCATCTAAACATTCATAAAAGTGTGTTCCATACATCACTGAAGTTTTTATCACATGTGACCTTCACTATTACGCCAATATGGAACAGTCTTCATGGAAATATGGATCTTTCTTCAACATAATTTCAAACTTCTGTTATGGTGGCTAAGGTCGTCATTCTTCAACGCGTTCAAATAATCATGACCCAAAGAAAATTGCAACTTCCGCACAATGTGCAATCCTTTTGTTCGTACCAACCCCCGTTTACTCAATAAGTCTTTCCAAACACTATTGTTTCTTGCATTCCGAGGTACTCATTATATTGAATAATGAGTAATAATAATAGATTATAGGATTTTAATCGATTGTGATGGATCAAGAATTGAAGATATACCTACTACGTTACACTCCAGTGATTGAGAGAAATCCAAACTATGCAAGTGCATTTTGTAATTAGGGGTTTTAAATTTAACAATACTTTCAATTGTTATCCTACTATGATATGAATCATTATGTTTTATGATTTATTCCCATACTATATAAAGAATTATTGCACTTCCTTTCCAGTTAGTGTCTTCAGTTAACGTTCATCAATACAATATGTTCGTCAAGGTAAATTAACACAATGCATGAGTGGAGTACGATAAACAAGTGGGCGAAGTGAAATGGGATGAGACTTTTCTGGAAACATTCTCCATCAGTTTTTATAAAACCTCTGTTTTTTGTGAAGGAGTATGATATAGAAGTTACTGAGATTCGCCGGGACCATTCAAACTCATAATGAAACAAAATTCAGTTACCTAGTAGAAATATATCTCATTAGAATCGGAAAATTATATTGCTGCAGTTCAAATCTCAAAACGCTATAAGAGTTTCTTGACTGGCATTTTAAAATAAACGTTCTTATCCCATCCAATATAGAACGCCGTGATCGTGATTGTGTTTTACTATTTGCTGCACTTTTTCTACCTAGGTAAAAAAATCCGATTTCAAGTTCAATACAATATTCCAAGAATTTACATTTTGAACCTTTTGGAGAAAATAATTCAACCAAAAGAAAAATATCGAGATGATTTTCAAGGGTACCATCATTGTCAAAATGGTTAAGGCTTTCGCGGCCGAGGTTATTAGTATAACTACTGCTCTTCGGGCTTGAAGGCCGTCGTTCTTTGGAATTTCTTCCTGACGTTTCGCTAGCGCGAGTGGCCGGCTTATTCATCTCCGATGACTAAACAGTTCGATTTCTCAAGGCGTATTTATATTGATGCAGGTAGTCTGGAGTGTTAATTACTTCTGTCGGGTTCGGGGAATAATCATCATTATTAGTTGCCGCACTACCTGTTGTGATTTCATTAGTTATTCTTGATTTCTTCAGAATCGGATTCCAAATTCTGTTTAGAGTCAACGCTTCTTCCTTTCTGTTAAAATTGTCCGCATGTTTTTGGATCTCTATTGCCTCCCGTACCAGTCGGCTATGGTAACCCTGGTTGGGGGCACTCAGTGTTGCATTTTCGAACAGAATCTTGTGGTCGCCCTCACTCAATGCGTGTTCCGCCACCGCCGATTTGTCGGTTTGCTCCAGCCTGCAGTTCCTTTAATGCTCTTTGAGCCTTGTACCCATGGATCTTTTCGTGGGAAGGTTTACATCGGTACCACGAAAAGATCCATGGGTACAAGGCTCAAAGAGCATCAAAGGAACTGCAGGCTGGGGCAAACCGACAAATCGGCGGTGGCGGAACACGCATTGAGTGAGGGCGACCACAAGATTCTGTTCTAAAATGCAACACTGATTGCCCCCAACCAGGGTTACCATAACCGACTGGTACGGAAGGCAATAGAGATCCAAAAACATGCGGACAATTTCAACAGAAAGGAAGAAGCGTTGACTCTAAACAGAATTTGGAATCCGATTCTGAAGAAATCAAGAATAACTAATGAAATCACAACAGGTAGTGCGGCAACTAATAATGATGATTATTCCCCGAACCCGACAGAAGTAATTAACACTCCAGACTACCTGCATCAATATAAATACGCCTTGAGAAATCAAACTGTTTAGTCATCGGAGATGAATAAGCCTCTGAAGAAGCTGGCCACTCGCGCTAGCGAAACGTCAGGAAGAAATTCCAAAGAACGACGGCCTTCAAGCCCGAAGAGAAGTAGTTATACCATCATTGTGATCGTTTTTCAGTGTAGTTCGGTCATTTTATTTCAGAAACTTAATGATGTACCTATGTACATCTGAAAATCAGCAAAGATATGTAATAAACTCTATCGAAACCTGTTGCTACGAAATAATCAAAAGGGGAACAGATTTTTTAAATTATAAATCGAATAGTAAAGCAATCGAATCCAAACAAAAAAGGTTGAAATTGTTTTTTGATCAAATAATAAAATTAAACGTATGATTTATCAACGAAAATAATGTCGTGATGATTAACACTAGAATATCGGATATGATATAGAAGAAATATAAAGTGATGGAAACAAATGTTGAAACCAAGTTTCAAGTTGAGTATACTCACGACGTTTCGATTGCTGGTATCCGCAATCGTCTTCGGGTGATGACAGGTCATACATTTCAACCTTAATTGTTTGGATTTATTTGCTTCATCATTCGATTTGTAATCTCATAAGTTTTTTCCTTTTTTTCTTGGCAACATGTTTCAATAGAGTTGCTAATATAAAGATGGAAGTTCGAACCGACACTACTGCATTCTATCAGTCTGTCTCGAATTAGTGCCTATGTGTGAAACATATCTAAAATCAGTACTCATTTTCATTTCGACTGCTTCTAAAAATTTACTACCAATAGATGAATCGCTTTATTATTGATAATTTTCACTACCCTTATTGAGTTCAAGTGATACTTCTTTGGGGGATTCTGGAAAACTTAATAAAAACTGGGTGTACCGTTGAAAAAATGTCACTACACGAATAAAAATGGTCCACATGAACTGTTCATTTAATATGGATCTTTTGACACCAAATACAGTTTCAGAGTCAGGATACTTTTGATTTGTGGAAATAAACACGTTTTTTCAAAGGGAGTGTTTCACAGCAGCTATCTGTACCAGTACAACAGAGTAAATTTCACCACTAGTTTACATATAGCCATTTGTAACAATTATTGTTTCAATTATATTTCATTTGTAGTTAGTTTCCGAGATGTTGTGATTAGCAATCGCTATCAGAAGCAAATATCTGTCATATCAATGACGAATGTAGTTTGTCTTTGTAATGTTCATTGCGCAAACGCAATTGTGTCAAATGCAGAATTATTTCAACTTTCATTCTCTGAAACTGAAACAGATGCCGTTCAGTCTCATTCAGGCTTTTCATTTGTGACGTAGGATGCAGTCCTTTGAGTGGCTGGCGGTTTTTGGACAACAAACCGAATTATCATTCCTTCAAAACGATTGATATCGCTGTCATAAAAAAATAATTATCATTGAACTTAAATATGCTTCAATAGATTTGCCGGAAACTGAGATTTTTTTGTTTACCAAGGGAACTGACATTCGCCTCTTCATTCATTCATGAAAAGAAATATAAAATTCAAATTCTCGATGTTTCAATCGATATTTACCCTTCTTTCAAAACAAGTATACTAGAATCATTGAGAGCTTCTCATAGAACTAAAATATGTTATTCATCAAATTACCTATCGACAGCTAAAATCAAATTATTTGTCGACCAAGTTATTTTTTGGTTTTTATTCAATTCACCTACCATGTACTTTTATTGTATATTGGATCGTTTGTACTTTTGCAATAAATAAGCATACTTTTTATTTTAATTAAAATCATGGGGTGGTATGTATTTTAGTACATCTCTTCATCTGCAGAAGGTTCGAACGCAATTATAAAATTCAAAAACATTCAGCGATGAAGGGTCCACTCATCGCTATGATCCATTAATACTAGAATACATATTTACTAGTGATTAATAGTCCATGTTCTCCAAGTGATAAAATGATTTGAGTAGGTAGTAGTAGGTAAGCATAAAAAGTGCATTGCACATTCTACTAGAGAAGAACTGCATTTATCGTAACTGGTGCCTTGTTTCACCAAGGTCCGCCAATAATAATACACTACCCAGGATTACAGTGTTTATCTGCCATTAAAAATCTATTTGTCGTAATAATAAATGTTTCTTTAATGAAAATAACTGAGATATTAGCGTTGAATTGGACTGTGTTTGTCATGAAAAGTAGCAAAAAATTAGTTTCATTTGCAGTAAATGAAATTTTCACCTGCCCTCTATATCATCAAATTTTTATTTGAAATATCTGAAAATTAATTTTCCAAGAACGATTTTTTTTCTCCTGGTAGGGTCACCTCGCTGATATATATCGCTTTGTATGGTAACAGTATGATTCTCAATATCACGAATGAAATATAAAAATCGATACAGCGACATTTTCCATCAAACCTTTTCCAGTTCAGAATTATGAATTCTATTCGTTACTCTGGCATTACGCAATTATATAATGCTAGAATACATAGGAATTGATTTTTGTTTTTCTTCGTATATTATACATGGAATATTGGGAATATTCTGGTCATCAGTCATCAAAGAAATAACGAAATAATTTCTCTTTCATTTTCAGCAGATTGCCATCATTTTCTCCTTCGTAGCCCTAACTCAAGCTGGTATCCACTTTCCACTTCAGTTTCCTGTGAAATCATCATATGTTGACTACTACGCCTACCCGAGATATAAATTCAACTACGCAGTCAACGATCCATTTACAGGAGATAATAAATCCCAATACGAGGAAAGAGATGGTGATGCAGTAAAAGGTAATCAAAACAACAATAGTAATTTTCACTCAAGATGGATAAACGACCTGGAATGCCCCTGGAGTGCTTTGTAAAGATAACCCATCATGTAAAAATGATCTACATGGCACAGATACGTCTTGAAATATTGTTCTCATGTGTGGGGCTCGACACCATAACAATTCCTTGAAACTTCTTGATTCTATTCCTTTCTTGTTTATCTGTATATAAAAACATTGATATAGATTTGTCAACTCAGCATCTTTTAAATACTGAAATTTACGAGGAACATTCCTCCAAATAAACTTATACTACTGGATGATGAAATATTTCAGATTGTCCCATTCTGGAAGTAGACTGTTGAGGGGCACAATAACTATTTTTTTGTATTGTCACTTCAATAAAGAATCATTGAAATGCCAAAAAAATTCCTTATTCTCTCAGAAAATTTGTTCAATGTTGAAGGCATACAAAGAAGATATAGAATATGACATCTCACTGAAACAAAGACGTCCTTGGGAGGTCACAATCAGTGTAACAATCCAGGACATCTCATTTTCCGTTTCAGAAACGTCTCAGAGATGTTCTTGTGTTGTAATCAAAGTTATTTACGGTAACTAAGGCGATTAAATGAAGCATTTATACAGATCGTTTTGTGATTTTTACTATTTGTACAGGAAGTTATTCCATTGCTGAACCAGATGGAACCTATCGTACAGTAACTTATATTGCTGATGATAAACATGGATTCGTCGCTAACGTGGAAAAAAGTGGGCATGCAGCTCATCCTTCCGTCTACGAAAAAGTAGTTGAATCTGGCGATTTTCACCATACAGGAGTACTAGGACATCACTAGTATATACGAAACATTGGTAAAACAACTAGTCAAAGATACCATTTTCCAATAATCAATTGGTATACATTTAAAAAAATGAAAATAATATCAGTTGTATTCATACTGAAATAAAAGTTTACATGAACTCTTGTACTATTTACTTTTGTATTTTATGTTTGCGACACAAACCCATTTATGGCGGGTACGTCGAGACCTGATTAACAGTACGTCAAGATAATCGGTGCTTAGGCTCTGCATTTGATCTAGCAAATGACAAGATGCGGTGTCCATTCTCAGCACCGATTATTTTAACGGACTCTTAATCAGGTCGTTGAGTACCCACCCTTAGCTAGTTAACTCACATCCAAAACAGAATAACTATATTTTGTATTGTGACTTCAATGAAGAATCATTGAAATGGCAAAAAAATTCCTTATTCTTTTGAAAAAAAATGTTCAATGTAACCACCAAGTTGTTGAAGGCATACAAAGAAGATATAGAATATGACATCTTACTGAAACAAAGACGTCCTTGGGATGTGGTGTCCATTATCAGCACCGATTATTTATTTATCATATGCATAACAAGCACTCAATAGAGTTTCTTTCAAATGATGTGATTCAACCCAAGTTGCATCATCAATGTTTTCCTGAAACAAATGGGAAGAGCATGCTGAATATTGTATTTACTTCCTAACCCAGTGTTCATGAACCAAAATATATAATTATAATGTCCCTTTCGCTAAATAAAGCTCTTCGAACAGTGATTGTGATCGATTACTATGAATAACCCCCTAACCCTTGCCAGTCACCTCTTCGCCACCGCATCACCATTGTGGATGAAAAATTTGAAGCACTAGTAGTTTGTACAAGTGTGGATATGGTGGGCATATCGCACGAGGACGAAGTTTGAGCACGATACCGAAGGCGAGTGCTCAAACGTTAGAAGGCGAGGATCAGAAGAGAGAAGAATATTAATTTATACAGATAAATACTCGAAAGGGTTATTTTCAATGGTGAAAACATTCATCTTTGGTACCACACCTTGACGGGAAGGAAGAAAAGCGGCAAAGAAGCTGATCAACCAATGCTGTTTCACCGATGAAATCGTAATTGATTTATCAATAGTCGGACCGAATTGTGAGAGGAGTATGTTTAAATACCAGTTACTCAAACGCAGGGCTTCCTGTCGAAGTTGATATTATGGTTTTCCTGGCCTAATCGTAAGGGGGTAGACTAGCTAAATTGCTGTATTGATGGAGATATTGATAAAGACTCCAGCATGAGAGTCGAAACGTCGAACATTTCAACAACTCGCACACGGTTTAATACCCGAAAGGATTATTTCGAACAAAATATTGCTTTGTTATGAATAAAATACATATTATAATATGCTATATTAACACTCCTTCTGATGAAAACACTTTGCATCACTGGATGTCCTGTCCTATTTTTGAATTCTACAGTTTCACCACTTTTCACTGAAGACATCAAGAAAGATGCGATTTTTTTTTGAGGTTATGGTCCATGGTCTGTCGTTACCTAGAATTTTTGAAATGGAAATATTCATCGTCTTCCACTTACGAGCAGGAAAGCGAAATTTTTTATTCTTTTCAACACCTTTAGAAACGGAACCTTCATATTTTGCTGGGTGATTCACAATGACAATTATATAACTACATCTGAATAAATCAAAATATCAGCATTTCTGGACGGATATCTATTTCAGAGGAATCTTGACTAGTCCATAATTATTATCTCGCACATGCAAGGTATATTTCATGTTCCGATATTCTTGAACAGTAGGTACTGTCGAGTTAATTCAGCAAATTCCGTTTCACTGGCAATGATTTTAATAATAATAATAATAATAATAAAGGTCTTTATTTTCCGCATTACAAAAAATAAAACAAAAGTTCATATAATTATAACAAAAATGATGAAATGTGGAAAAAAGGCGAGGTGTCAGGTGGATATGTAAGAAACATATCCTCTGTTTTTCAACCTAACCATAAAACGGCTTGAATTTTACTTCAAGCCGTCAGAGAAGCTGCTCATGGTAAGAATAACCATGTAAATGTAAATTTTGCTCCAATTTTCGAGGCACCTTGTTAGAGACTAAAGAGTCACTGGTGCTACTGCTGCAGAAGTGGTCATGTAGTCCCAGTATCCCATTCCCGAATTGAAATGGGTTCAGTTAGGTTGAGTAACTCATCTTGAAATTTCAAATAAACACTGTCAACAGAAAACAAGCAACAGTTTACTACAGAATTATTATCCTCTAAAAAATGTTCCGAGTTATACTAGAAGATTTGTGTGTAGGAGTTGATGCTTCTAATCAAAAACGTTACTTCTGAACTATTATCATATAAATCTTCATTTTTTCAGATTGTGGTGGGTTAAGAACCCGAAAAACTACGAAGAAAATATTCAATTGCTAATTGACTAATGATACCCCGAATATGAGCATAGATTCCAAAAATATTTTGTAGTTTTTTTAATTATCCAATCGAAAGTTCCTTTTATATGCTAAGCTATTACTATGAAATCAATGTATGCGTTAACTTTTGAAAATACGCTGTGAAGGACCAGATTTAATCATCTTCGGCCTGCTCTGAGTGAACTGCAAATACATCCGAATGCCGAAAACGTCCTCTCGGCTTCTACGCTAGAAGGCTCAACCGTCAGGATATAGTCATACGCGAAACTTCGCAGTTTTAGCACCAAGTTTTTATTTTGCGGGATCCGGATCCGCACTTTGAAGGTGCAGAATCCAGCAGATCAATAAAATCCGCAGGAATTTGGGATCCCGTTTTGCGGGATTGCAATGCCTATTCACTTAAGTACATGAAATGTTGTTTGAAAATATCGGGGGTGTAATGACCAACTACATTTTGAATATAACCTTCTATTCTCGGTATTCTTTCAATTGGGCCTCTAATCTTGTTAGGAATTAAAAACTCAGTTATGAAACTCTCTAAAGATCCATTAGGGCTTGAGCTGTATCACTACTATGGGTCGGGTTTGAAGGCCGTCGTTGTTTGTAATTTCTTCCAGGCGTTTCGGTGGTGCGAGTGGCAAGCTTCTTCAGAGACTCTTACATCTTGTGTTAAACTCCGATGACACTTAGGATGTATGAGCCTCTGGAGAAGCTAGCCACTCGTGCCAGAGAAACGGCAGGAAGAAATTCGAAGAAAAACGATGGCCTTTAAACCCGAACCATAGTAGTGACACAGCTCAAGCCCTAATGAATATTTAGAGAGTTTCATAACTGAGTTTTTAATCGATATAATTGCCTGAACGCCTCATCCGACATATCAAATGGATTACTAGCATCCCTCGATTGCCGTGAAAGTCTATTACTTCTTGAGAATGGAATATGAATTAATATATTTTTTACATGTTTGCGTGTCCTACCTTCGTCGTTGATCGTCCATAAAAAAAAATTAAATAAAATTCAGCGGAGAAGACACCACAAATGATGATATAACGACGCAAACGACAATCATTTAGGTATCGTTGCCTGACGATGCTCTTTAACCTCAAAGTCGTTACGGAACGACATCGTTAAGAGTTACAGAATTAGAAAAGTCGTTGGCTAACGACAATCATCTGATAACGGCATCGTTGGGAGTTACAGAATAAGGCTGTTAAAATACTTAAAAAATGATTCCCTAAATTCCACAAAGACAAGACAGAGTACACAACGCATCGCAGGTATGCTGTGGGCTGTGACAACGCAACAAATCTTTCACTTTTACCACAAAGACACCAAGAGACCAAGATAATCAGTAAGCAGCCACATAAAACATATATGTTTGTGTATTCTGTGACAAATTCTTTGCACTTTTTCTGTTTATCTTTGGTTCTATGGGGTTATGCCACCTATAGAGATTTTTAATTTACCCAATTTACCCCAGAATTGCCAACGTCGATTTCCCAGAACCCTGCCCCTATCCTCAGGTATCCCTTCGCCTATAAACTCGTGACATTTCGTAACTTTCCTATATATGAACGTTGGGTTTAAGATGCCTAGGAAACCCTGGTGTATCTAGTGATTCGATATTGTTTAGAATTTCTTGACGAAAAACAATCGACGATTACAAAAGCTTTCTAATTTTTGTATAGGGGGCGTTATATGAGCATTTTCGAAAATCTGTCAAATGTCAGTTTTGTCAGATTGACGTAACTTTGATGTTTATTGTTGTCAATGAAAACTGAAATTATTTCTTCGCTCTCAACAGTGTTTAAAAGTCTATATAAGTAGAATAAGTGTTGAAGTTATTACAAGTACTTTTTCACGATGTGTAGAAGATTTCCTATTTTGTGTGGTCAGTCAAAATCAGGGGATCCAAATATTCTTCTTAATTCAGTACCTAAGGTAAGTACAAAACAAATCACCCCAAAATAATAACATGAATGTAGCGCTGTAGCTAATTTTATTCTTTTCAGCTTGAGCGAAAGTCTTATATCGAGGAGGAAACATCTGTAGCTCTTAATAATGAGATATTGAAAACAAAGTAAATGAAGGAAATATCGATGTGATACGTATTTTGAACCGTTGCATAACTGATGTGTGTATCCCCAATTCCAAGACAGTCTATCACATTCAATATACACTAGCATGAACTTTGTCGTACATTCTCAGGCGAATGGACAAAGTAAATTTTCTCGGAATCAAAGTCTTGTCTTACAAACTGATATAAAAACACTAAAAACTTGTAGAGGTAGCTGGTGACAGTGACAGTATTGACAGTTTGTTGACGGTAGGTTTCCACGTTACATGAACGTTTTCTGAAACGCATTTGATTGGCTGTCAGGGCTGTCAAAACCTGAGTAGGCAAATAATAAACAGTCGTAAAATATTTGGTTGCACATTCCTCTCTACTGAAAATTAAGCTTCATATGGTATATGACTGATCGCCATCTACAATAGCGATCTGAAGCTTTTGCGATCTCAGAAATCAAGCAATCGCTTTTCGCCAAGTTTATCCCAAAATCATTCAGGTATAAGTAGAAACACCAGGGTTTCCTAGGCATCTTAGTTGGGTAGTTGCAATTTGAAATGTCAGTTCAGAAATCTGACCATGACAGTCGATGTCACAATTCTATCTCGGTAGCAAAATCATCCAACATATTCATTTTCACTCGATTGCATTGAAAAAAAGATCATAAGAGTTCCTCAGAAGATGTCGAAGATTTCCACAGTCCCTCCAATGAATAACAAACTAGATAATATAACCTATACCTATGGAAATGAATCAAAAATTGACGAAAAATTTGTAATCGACATAAGAAAGATTTCATCTTCATTTTTATTTTGGATTCTGGTTATGATGCTCATATACACGTTATTCATTTCTATTATTCTTCTGATGGTATGTTCCTGGATAAGAAAAAGCTGTCTTCAAGAAAATGGAAACATATCTTGTGATATGCAGAAGTGTATGAATAATATTTTCAGTAGAGGATTTTTCGTACTGGACAATCAAATATCTGACGATAACGTCATAGCACCGTTTCAGATAGAGAAGAAACCATCTTCTGTGGAAGATAATTGAAAAATATGGTGAATAAACGTTCTTAATTCGATATGATAAAATCAGTAGCTATGAATCCTGTAGGCAGAAAGACCTATAATGAAGCTTGAAATACATTTTATTCGATTGGATTAATTTTTTAAATTTCCCACACCTTTGATCTAGGGGAGAAGGTCATTTCATTCATAACAAGTTTCTATAGAAATTTTCTACATACCCTCCCATGAAGTCTTAATAAAATGGCCGCCATGCCTCAAGGCCGTTATGACAGGAACAACAATTGGCCCTCGAGATATCTTTTTCACTGTACTCATAAGTAATTCCACTGCAAGAATGCAATAAAATAAAAACAGTCACTCAGTTCTGCATTTTTTCAGTATTGCAGAAAGGTATCAGGTCAAATATACTGAATTGACCCAAAAACAGATATTATTAGAACTTAAACTGTTTTTTTTTCATTTCCAAATGAGAAAAAACCCAAAATATGGATCCCGAACATTTCTACCTCCTCAACAAATATTCAAACAATATTCAATATGTTGTTTAACAGGTAGGAAAACCGTAACCTTGCACTGCAATACCTGAAATCGTAAAGTATTAGCTAACCCTAGTCTTCAGATTTAGTATCAATTTTTTTCTCCTGAAGATGCCAACCTTATTAGCGAAAGGCGCGTCGAGTGCAAATGATATTGTGTGGCATTGCATTGTATCGCGGGTGGGGTGACTGACGGCCGACCCGTATAAAAAGGAACACAAACATGTGCGTGTCACACAAAGCACTATTTTTCCGAATTACTAAAATGGATATTTCAAATCTCCGGAATATCAATTCAAACGTGAAATGGTCTCTTGCAGAGCCTACGCAAAATATATAGTGCTGGCGATATCAAAAACAAAAACTTGATCACAAAAATGCAAATATCTCGAACGTTTCAAGAAGCAATGTTTTCTTTCATTCGATCGGGAGAAAAATTACTAGAATCCCCCTTTATGTTACAAATTCGGCCTCGCCTCATTCCCTTGAGTCTTGAGACCTTAGTGATAATATGACTCAATAGGTACCTCAAACTCTGTAAATTTCAATATCAATAAAAAAATTGAAATTGCATTGAGTAACTTACATTGCGGGCCAATCATTATGCATTTCGTCGGCTTAAAAAGTGCGCCTCCCGAGTTCATTTTATCAGTTACTAGGGAGACTCTAATGACCGCCAAAAGAGGTGTAGATTGCGTTCTTGCCGATCTTGAAAAAATCTTCAGGAGAAAGGACCAGGTAGCCGGCTTATGGAGAAATGGCCTTTCGTGAAATTTCATAAATTATTAGAATATTGTTAATGACGACTTCCTGAACAATAGTGTCCATGGGCACAACTCAATCCTATGACTGGTTTCAGAGATATATGGTGTTGAAGATAAAAACTATTTTTTAAAAGCGCGTATTTCTTATTTTCTTCAAGAATCAAGAATTTTTCATGTGAGGTTGTTCTAAAGACACTAAATATCAGTCCCGTCTGGCAGAAAGTTTCATTTTCTACGGGGATACTCAAAATTTCAAAAATAGCGTGATTTTTATCGGAAATGTCATTGGATTCGCTTCTCTATAATAGTTTTATTATTCCATGGCAATAAAGTCCATATTGTCACTTTAACAGCTCTACACTAATTTGAATTTTCAAGCAACATTGCCAAATTGTAAAATGAAGTAATGAAATTTTTTCTGATCAAAAAAGACTAACCCCACGTAAAACAGAGTACATACACTCTCATTGAATCTATCCCAACCAAACTCATTCAACTTTGCGCAAAACAGAATATTTTTACTCAATCCAACCTGATCAAACGAAGCTGGCATTGAAAAGTGTTCATTGATTCTAAACTAAAACGACCTAACCTGTCGTGAAAACTATGCTTTCTTCTAACCAATCCTAACATCCGATTTCCACGATGCAATTTCTCGCGGCGACCATCTATGGGAAAAATATCATAAATCAGTCGGTTTTCATCGCTCATATTGAAAAATAGCAGTGATTCTTACCAAGATGAACGCCTTCATTATCTCATGATGATTAATTTTGGAGTTTTGTGATTATAATAGATTTACCTAGTTACTTTTCTTGGTTCCGTCATTTTCAAAAAATAATTAAAATATTCAAGATAACCAATTTCCACAAAAGATGCTTCATTTCATTCATTTCATTTCTTTATTAGTCTTTTGGATCATTTACATGATGTTAGACACGTCAAGAGAAGATAAATATATAGCTGAAAACAAAAGTTAACAACTGCTGTACAAGTATGTGCGCAAGAATATAAATAATAAAAATGGATACAATCACACAACAGGTAATGTAAAACATTGACACATTAAATATGAATATAAATAAAATTCAAATATTGAAGTGGAGATGTAGTGAGAACAACACATTATAAAGAGCTAATGATTTTCATGCAGGAATTCTTCCAAGCTATAATATCCCTCAATTGCTAAAGCCTCTTTTATTTGATTTTTGAACAAAACTACAGGCATGTCTCTGATATCTTGTGGCAATGAATTGAACTTCCAACTCAAAAAACTTGCCTGAAGGCATTCAATTTTCTTGGATTGCAGCGACAAATTTCATTGTGGAAATTGCACGTTCCAATTTCCACATTGGAAGTTGTTGCTGTAATTTCCTCGCGGAAACTTGTCGCTGCGAGAAATGTCATCAATCTGTCAGTTTTCATTACCAATATTGAAAAATGGCACTGATTTCATTCATTTCAAATTTTTGAGATTGTACTAAATTCACCCTACTACTTTTTTGATCCCTTCAGTTTCGAAAATAATTGAAAAAATCAAAATTACCATTCTTCACAATGATGACACCACATATTTGTGGTTCGGTTTGCCTCGTCAAATTTACTACGGAAATAACTAACGGACTGTTTCGACGATGCAATTTTTCGCTGTAATTTTTCGCTGCGAAAAATGTCATCTGTCAGTTTACATTGCCAATATTGAGAAATAGCCCTGAATATTACCAGGATAAACGCCCACATTATTATAACTGATAAAATTCACCATATCTCAACTCAATTCCTTTAGTTTCAAAAAATGATTTTAATATTCAAAAATACCATCCTCATATACCATCCTTAGGTACATATACCACCACAAATTTGTGTTTTTTGGCAACAAATTTACCATAGGAATATTTGAGTCGCTGCAACTTATCGCACAAAAAATATTTATGCAATTCGAAGAAATTCATAAATACATACAACTTTCTTCAGTTGCTGCGACAAATTGCGTAGTGGAAACAGGGTTTAACTGAGCTAGTGTCGGAAAAATTCAATATTTCTTCAAGAATAATAGTATCTGTGGATGTTTTCCTGCAACATATGGTAAGTAGGGTGACAAAATTATAATAGATAATTCATTATATAACCTAAAATTTCCCTTTTTTTTCCGAAAATGGTCTTTTCAAGGTTTCCTATCTATTTTTTAATCATTCCTAGGTATTCTGAAGCTCTCACAACTGTTTTATCGAAATCTGAGATAATACTCTCAAATCTAAGCCACAAAAATCCAATAATAATTTATTTCTGAAAACCATATAAATAACAATCTGACTGATTTTAAATCTCTCTTTTAATGGATTCTGCAAACAATGAACGTTATAAATGCACGTTCAAGTGATATTCAACAATGGTATGGTTATATAATATGTTTTCTTACAAAATATGGTAAGGAAAGTGACAAATAACAGTAAAGGTTCGTTACAATTTCTTGTGGACTTACGTATTTCGGTCTCCTGAACAATAAATATTCCGGCAGTCTCAAAGAATTTCGGAGATATGGCCCCCAAAGGCAAGAAAAACGGGGTTGAAGCATTTTTTTTCAGTCAATTTAGAGGTAAAATTCCGTTTATTGGGCACAATAGGATAAAAAACCGGTTTGCGGGAATTTACGTATTTTGACCTCCTGAACTAGAAATTCTAATGAAATTTTCCTCGCTCTCAATAAGTTTCGGAGAAACGTTTCAATATTCGGGTGATTACTGGCATTTTCTAATACACGTTTCTGCGGCAAAATATCACTCGGAATGCCTCCTTTCTTTTTCATTATCCATTTCACACATTTTTCCAATTGAAATCAATACTTTTCATAAAAATTTTCCACCCTTTTTTTAGCATTCGGGAAAACAACAGATCCCGGCACTTAACTAATATTCCGGTGCCGGTATATGTTCACCTCAATTGTCTTATGCCGAGTTTTCCAAGTTTTGTTGTTGTTGAAAACAAAGGCATTTCATGTTGAAAAAGTAGTGTTTTCGATTGAAGAATGTGTGAAACGGATGATTAAAGATATGTTCATTGTGATTATGAAAAAGAAGGAGGCATTTCGAGTCTTATTTCGTCGCTGAAACGTGTACTAGAAAATCCTATTTCGCCCTTAAATTTGCCCGCAACTCCGAAACCAATTGAGAGCGCCGAACATTTTTCTTCGAATTTTTTCAGATCAAAATACGTTAGTTCCTGCAAACCGTTTTCTTTTCACTCTAGTGTGCCCGTTAAACGGAATATTACCCCTCTCGAAATTTTCCCTTCTTTCTATCAGCACAATATAAACAGTCTTTTCCACCTTCTTCATCACTTTTCAACCAAATCATAAGCATTTTTCACTACAAGACTCTAAAAAATAAATCCTGATGGAAATTCGAGGTCGAACACGATCGTGATTTTTTCCTCTAAATCTTGACGGCGGACTAATAGAATTTCACCATAGCCTGAAATTTCATGCTTCTTTCCTTCTGAAAAGGGCCTTGGTGTAGTTTCCGCAACTAGGTGTTTTGAAGCTCCCCTAACAATTTCATCGAAATCCGAGAGAATCCAGCCTTCTGAAACTTTACCGTTTCACCTTCAATCATTGTTCATTTCGAAGGCATACTGTAGAAAGTAATTCCAAAAATTATGTCATTGCCGCCCGGTCTATTAGTGAAAATTGTCAAACCAACCTGCCACTCTGACAGTGCCAATAAAACCTGTCACACCCCAAAAATTCTGCAATTCGTTGTCGAAGTCTCCATCGAAGCTGGTTTCCGCATGGAGAGAACGCTGTTAGCCACCGCATTGAGCGGAGAACTCGAGGCAGTAGCGCCTCCTGTCGAGAAGAATGTTGAAAGTCAAACTGAAGGTTCACATTCACATTTATTCGATTTGATGTCCGCTAAGACTCTACTGCTGTTTTGGCTATTGGTGATGATGCTTTCGTATACATTCTCCATGGCGATAATCATCTTGATGATCACTAGTTGGAAAGCGAGTACTGATTGTAATCCTCAGTATTTTCAGAATGGGAATGAAAACCCAAATTAAATTTTCAACACTGGGAAAGTGGTCTTTTCGTCATTCTAAGGTCTGATTTCGAAATGAAAAATCCCCACAAAAAGTGTACGTAGTAGAATATAGTATAGGAATCATCTTTATATTCTAGCCTTTTTCAGATAGAATAAAACCATCGAGCAAATTTCTGTTAAGTCAATGACTTGGAGATGAGGAAGCCAAAAACCACTTCCTCGAAAACATTCAACACCCTACCGCTGCCTCTCCACAAAATATCATATAACTTTCAGGTGGTTGTCCTCATATATCGCAATAGTAGTTGCCATTAACCTAGTGGTGTCTTCTCCTCCAGCTTCGAAGAAGGAAATTTATGATTTTTCAAATTATCCTCTTTATTTCTCAGCTTCAGATTACATATCTTTCATGAATCAATTGGGTTATCATGTATTTATATCAAATATCGCCCAATTCCAGCAGTTAGATGAATACAGTGTTTCCTTTTCAGCAAAGGGAGTATTTTCATCTTCGTGGTAGCCCAAAAGGACCCAGTCTAGCACCCACACTGTTTTCAATTCATATCAACATGTTTTTGAAAAATAGTTTCTGTTCAGTGCATGGTATTCGAAAAGCGAAATTCAAGGATGAGGATAAGAAAACAATTTCGAAGTTTTTTTGTCCAAATCGAAAAAAGAAGGAACTACAAAACTTTTATGAGCTATAAACACTCTCTGTTTGTTTATATCATTACTGGACGTTCGATTCATTCACAAAAAGGGATGAAAGAGTCGAAGTATTTTTTCTTGCTCAATTTGTATACCAACCATAAGAAATTTTAATAAAAAAAAGAGAAACCTTTACACAGTGAAGCAAAAATAAAAAGAAATTTGTTGAAAAATCTCACTCATCAGGATAATATTGCATTCAAATCCAGACAAAATCTCATTCCACTCAGAGGAAAAGAAGAAAATCAATTTGTAGCTAGTCTGGCATCAATTGATTAATACCTTAGTGACATTCTATCGAACCCAACCATTGGTATAATGATAACTACAAATTTAAGTACTTTTGTGGAGAGAATGATATTTGAAGAACTACTCCCACTCTCCTCCGAATCAGGAAAAGGAGAAAACAGGTTTTGAGTTATTGGTTGTAGTTCATAACATTTTTTAGATTTTTAAGATGGTAGCATTGATATCACCTTCGAGCAATGGACCTTCCAAGTTAAAAGTTCATCAATATGCATCCCCAAAAATTCACATGAGGGCCATTGTTGGAGAGTGAAATATTATAAACTGCAAGATCAGGTGTTGAGCATTTCTTTCGTCTGTTATGAAACCTAGGTTACTGTATGTTTTCGATATTGAAAAACAATGAACTTTGAAAAGACCATGTTGCTAATTGATTATATCATTACATTTATTTTCCAAATTCTGGTCAGAAAAGTCTGAAACAAGAAGGGATATATCATCAGCATATATTGCGATGTGAACGTTTTCGAGCAGTTTCCATCGCCTCCAAAACAATTTATTATCATTCATATTTCCCTCACCAATAGTTTCTGCAGAATATCACCCAGTTGAATACTCAAATCATAAATTGGCATCATCGATCTTCTGAAAAAGATAATTTATATTTGTTCGGACAAAATCCCCCAGTGTACTCCATCGTTTCAACTCATTCAATCTTTCACTGAATGTACATTTATCATTTATCTGAAAACTTGATTCCAATCTTCGCACATCAGCTGATTATTTGGTTAGTATAAGTGTCATGAATTATGGCAGAGATATTCATCTTTTGCTCTGTTCAAACAGTTGCAGCCAATGATACCTGAGAATTTCAAGGGGTGAAGAAAAGTGATAAATAACAGTGTTAGCGAATGTGTTGGAATATTTCGTATATTCAAACTGTACAGTCCTGATTTATTCGAGACACCCTCGACCTCCCAGCCGCTCTCCTGAATTTTTTAAACAGCAATATCCCACTCATAACCTCTTATTTGAAAGATTCTTGTCGAGGAAACATTTCCGAAATTTAATTTTGGGTACCCAAACCAAAATGTCAACGTTGATTCCTTTGATTAAGAAACCTCTCAATGATTTACAAACAAGAAATCACTTCTCAACATCTGAGTTTTACCACCCTCTGCAGATCCTAACAATTCTCCTTTTATTCCAAAAGATATTGAACTATTACTGTTTGAGGATCATCATTTTTGTGGTGGATGAATGTTTTTCCACCTTGTTTTTTCGGGTTGTTAACCTGTGTGTAGAAGGACAGATTTCTGATCTACCCTCACAAGTTGCTGCCTTGATTAAAAACAGTTGCTCCTGAATGAAACATGTTCCATTCAGAAGGAACTGTTTTAATTAACGGAGGAACTTTTACAGACTAGATAAGAAATCTTCCCTTCTTCACTTGTGTGAATTCCGGTATTGATTTTGAATTTTTCCAAGGCTAACAACCTCAAAAAGTAAGAAGGAATATTAAACTAAGTCTGACACCTAATTCGAAAAGTCTCATCAGGTAAAATATTCTGAAATTTTTAATCAGTTTTTAGTAATTTACTCAATACTCAATAAAAGAAAAGATTCATTCTTTGATGAACATAATAATGTATTTCACAGTAGTTTCAAAACTACCTGATGACACCTTTCGACCGATGTTCCTACTTGTTTCAAACAAAATGACGACTGGTGAGGGAAGTAAGATGACTCGCGCCCTTCAGGCTTTGAAATGGGCTGCCGAAATTTTGAAGATAAGTTATTAGTTTCGAAAATATCCAGATTTCCATTTCAAATGAATCTAATGCCGCCATTATCGTTTGAGCTCTCGATTATTAGAGATTTTGGGAAAATTATCCGCTCACTTTTCTAATGATGAATGACAAAAGGTATGTTGGGTGGCGAGCTGGGTAGGTGGTAAAGTTATGAACGACGTTCCAACAAGAAATCCGAAAAAGACAAATCTAAAAACTTTTATCAAGACAAAGTCGGCAGACAAGTTGAAAGATTTCGCCACTTACAAACAGTTTTTTCTGCAACATATTAAATACGTCAGAGTTGTCTGTGGACATATCTGTTCTACTTAGTTGGAGTAGCAAAGGTTAGTCTGTCATAGGCCGAATCCGCGAAAGACCGCAGACTTAATCTGTGCTGGATAAAGTCCTCAGACAAACCTGTGTGTGTATGGCGGGTTCTTGTCTTTACCCGCAAACCTCGAGTTTATTTTTCATTTTTTATCTGGCTCAAATTCTTGTTGAAGAGTTTGTTATACTTGAGATGCATCCATGGGTATATACTTATTCGATCATTTGAAATTTGAAATATTTTTCTCCAATGAAATTTATAGTTGGGTGATTCCTTTTGACTGTCACGAAATGAGTTTCTTTGCAAACCTTTCCACTAATGAGTGGATTTTTTGCATGGGATTCAGATGAACGAAATGAAGGTTGCTCAAGGAACTATGCAGACGCTTTCTCAATTCAGGAAAGGCAAATATAAAATTGAAACATTCATTTTCTTTCCTTTTCGGGACGCATTGTATCATTTCGAATCCTTCAATCTCTAAAAATATCAATGCACCGGAAGACTATTTGGCCATGAGCTCCATATGTTTTCAAATGATTTTATTTCGTATACCGTGTGTCACAGACTCTGGGTACACCCCCGTTTTCTCCTTTGCTTCTTTAGCTATATTTCTGAAATTTGGAACATTGAATATGCTCACTGAGCAGCATTTCTCGACATATCTGAAAGAAAAAAACAACTTCCAATTTTTCCGGAAATGACATCAACTTTCGATTCTTAATGGGACACCCGTATATTGTTACATGATCGTTTAGGGATGATCATGAGGAATCCAACGATACCAGGTTTGATGATGTTATCTCCAATGACTGCGGAGATATCGCCATTTATTTTATTCATAAGCTCAATGAGTGGGAGAGAGAATTGGATTGACCCGCCAGAAAAAGTTTCTCTCTCCTACTCGTTGAGCTTATGGATAAAATAAATGGCGATATCTCCGCAGTCATTGGAGATAACATCATCAAACCTGGTATCGTTGGATTCCTCATGATCATCCCTAAACGATCATGTAACAATATACAGGGTGTCCCATTCAAGAATCGAAAGTTGATGTCATTTCCGGAAAAATTGGAAGTTATTTTTTTCTTTCAGATATGTCAAGAAATGCTGTTCAGTGAGCATATTCAATGTTCCGAATTTCAAAAATATATCTAGAAAAACAAAGGAGAAAACGGGGGTGTACTATGAGTCTGTGACACACGGTATATCTCTGGGAAGTACATTCATTTTTTCACATCTAATTCTAGGATTGATGTCTCTTCATCTATTGAATTCATTATGATCAACTGTTTTGAATCTTGTAGTGTGATCGTACAAAAATTACTTTGTTTCTTGATTCGTTATAGTACTTTTATTTTACTTCCTCGTCTGATTTTCGTGAGGTGTTCTGTGTCAATCTCTTTTTCTTCAGTGTAATGTTCACATATTCCTTCCACGGCGCTATCAGACAAAGTTGAGTTCCAAAAATGTTCCATTTGTGACTGAAAATAACCTATAATGTTGATATTTCATAATTCTCAAGAAGTTGAATAAAACACTCATTTTCTCATGGAAAGTAATAGTCTTTTATTCGAGTATGTAAAATAAATTATGGCATTTTTATGTAGAGAACAAGCTGAAGGAAGTCAACGCTTACACAATGATCATGAGGTATATACATAAATGAGCAATATTTCAACCAATCGAGATCAATGAAGTCCGTAGCCACCATGACCACCCAGACCTAAGCCTCCGTGACCAAGACTGACAGCAACTGGGGCGACAGCGATAGCCTTGGTGACAACCTGTGGGTGGACGGCATGTCCAGATCTGGTGACGACTGCGTTGAAGCCGTTGTGGTCATCGGCGGTGTAGTGGACGGTACGGAGGGTGCCGTCGGGCTCAGCAACTGAGTAGGAACCTTTGACAACGTCTCCGTCACGAACTTCTTTCTGGGATTTGTGATCTCCGGTATGGGCGTCGGCTACTCCGTAGTTGAACTCGTATTTGGGGTATGCCTGGAAATGTATGAGTGAGTAAATTCAATTGCTAAAATCGATATCTGAAAAAAAATAACCTTCTTCGACACATTTGAAGGGACTGAAAATATTTTAAGATTTCGAGAAATATTGTGAGATATAATAAGGAAGTTAACAAAACCATTGATATTTTCTCCGATAGCCAAATCACAAGGCGATCAGCTCATTTTGAGATTGTTCAAGACCTTCGAAAAGCTGTTTGAACGTGGTCATGAAGGTCACGGGGACAACAGGGAAGCCAATTATTCAGTCTTAGGAAAAGCAACGAAGGCTTCGTTATCTAGACCCTTCCTGAAGCTCCCATGAATGGGACTTGCTAATGTCAATTTCAAGGTTGTGAGTCTAATCACGGAGCATTGTAAACTTAAAAAATATTCAAGCATTGTTCATCTAGCAAGAGTAGTTCATTGTAGGTTCTGCCTGAGAATAAAATGACGACAACATATATTTTCTGTGAGTGCAAAACAGAACACAGGCTGCGATACGATGCAGGAAAAAGAAACTATAGGATACAACACGATTAGATGGTGAGATCAATATCAAGACTGGGATCTCTTTGGGAGGATCAAGCTAGATACAAAATGAAACCCAAAAATTCAATAGAGTATTTGAAAAAGTGAAAGATCAGTTTTCGTAGAAAAAATCACTTCTAACTGACGATAATCAACTACAATATCTCCTGAGAACAATATTCAAGAATGACTGAATCTGGTAAAATAGTGTTGAGCAAAAGATAAATCACAACCGGTTTCTCAAGGAAAGTGTTAGTGTTGATAATAATACTTACAATTGAAGAAAGAAGTTCATACTGTAAATATAGCTAATAAGAAGTTGGGCACCGCCGGCGCCGGTGCAGCTTATCGTGATTGAATTTCATTTCATGATGGCGTTTAGACAGAGACCCATAGAGGGTCTCTACAGTTTTCACTCGAAGTCTAGTTCCATCAATAGATAATTCCAGTGATGCATAAAACTGCTCTATATGCATCTTCAATATGAAGTAAAAGTGAAAAAATGTATCAGAACAGATCCTTGTGAAACACAAATGCTTACTGGTAACGTGATAGACGAACTGTAGCCATGTATGAGATCTATCAGACAGAAAATGTTGATGCCAGAAGCAATTGATTAACTGGTATATTGTACCAGTTCCATGTTCGCTAGAGGAGATGTCATAAGGGCCCGCTATTCTTCCACTGATCATCAGAAAAAATAGTTCATTGAACGACTTGAAAATTACTGTTGAATTTTCTCAATTGAATTTTGTTTGTTGGTATTGAGAGATACCAAAATCCGTCTGATTTTTGACTGAAGCAAATCACTGGCAAATTATTTCTCATGAATGTAACCTCGCAGAGCTGATTTTGGGAAGAATGAAAACTGAAGTTTATTTTCATTTGAATTTCTCCCATAGTGGAAATCAATGATGCGAAAGTCATTTCATCATTATCATTTGGAAATATGTCAATCAAGTGACCAAATTAGCGAGCATTCTACTGTTTGCAGCAACACTATCGAAAATGATCGTCAACCGAATCAACCATCGAACAATTTGATGATACTTATTGATAAAATTGAATACGTGAAAAAAATATAGTTCACTCTCGAGTGAATCTGCTGAAATATTTTCATCTGAACGACATGAACCTATACAAAAGTAACCCAGTATGTATCCGAAAAAAATATTTTCCGGAGGGGATTGAAAACAAATTCTAATGCAATAAGATTGCAAAACCTAATTTAATGAAATTATTCCATGCATTCTCTGCGAATTTATCGTCGTTATATATTGCGTAAAGTTGATCCACATAAATGATTTCATTCTCAACACGAACTAACACGTAATTGTCCGAGACGATTACTATCTTTATTATGCCTTCGTTGAACGTGCAGCACTGGTACAATAATCATTTCTGAACAACAGACTATTGTCTCGAAAGAAATATATAATCAAGTAATTGATAATTCGTAGGAACGCCATCTGATAGAAAAGTAGTGAATGAAGTATAGGTACGCATACATAGCCATCTTATTAAAGCATTACTTAAACGGAAAAGGAATTTTCGAAGAAAATTCTGAAGTTATCAGTTTCACTCATTCGAGATAATCTGAAATTTTAGTAGAGACTACCGCTTTCCGCTGTTTCTACAATGGATGCAATGCAGTGAAAACAATAGTGATATCTTGTTTTCAACTCATTACCATATTGCCATGTTTGAGAAACCACAGGGACTGATTTTTCATTCCGATGGAGTACAATTTGATAAACATTCAATCGAGAGGCGGCAACTCCCTCAGAAAACCGAAAAAAATAGATTTGTAAGGCAGTTTAATTCTCCTCTGAACTATGTAGCAAATCATCATCAGTCATCGAAAATAAAGGAATCATAAAAAAAGGCTTCTGGAATAACACATACTTATCATGCTATTATTATCACATTCAGCCTTCAGAATACTTTCGAAAGAGTATTTTCAGTAGAAACACTCATATTTTGCACAGTGAACGTGCTAATACCATGGAGAATAGATCTCATTCGAAGTCTGACTCAAGAATGATGTCTTCCAAGACCGAATCATTGTAGCAAATCCCATTGCACTGCACAGTTCAGAGAAGAATGGAATATCCTTCCGAATAAGCTGCCACTCAACTCCTTGAGGCTCTTTTGGGTGTTCTGGCGATTTGATCGGAAATAACCCGACAACCAAATTACCCATATATTGAGTGTATTGTTTCGGTGAGCTCAGAACTATATTATAAAAACTCAGTCCGAAAGAATCAGTTACAACAATTTCAGTCAATTTGGTTCAACTCTCCATCTAGGAAACCTTAAAAAAATCTGAAAAAAGTATTCAAAGAATCATTTATATATGACTATATTATATTTTTCCTCACCACGGAAATCTTTAGTAGAAGGCGGAAGATTTATTCGCACTAAAGAGAAGCCAGAGGAAATCTAGGAAACTTCTTTATGAATTGTCGTATTTTCTTACCAATTACTACCTGTGATTACACCGAAGAGACCACTGAAAGGTATTTATGCAATCGAAATTATTGTGGAGTATTAAATTTTCATGAACAATCAAACTAGGATCGCACTTATGAGGAGTCACACGTTAAAAAGTAAGACCTTAAATGAGGTCAGCCTACCTAACCTAACCTAACTCACTTTGAATTCCACCTTCCACGGATATTCACTATTCTCTATGTACTGAACATCGTCGACTGATGTTTCAATATACAAAAATACGTTTTAATTCAGAAAATTCAACTTTTCTCAGTCCAGCGTGTAGTGAAGCTGACTGATTCACATTACTCACATAGTAGTCGACAGTTTGGTGAACAGGGGCAGCAATGGCTACGGGAGCAGCATGTGCTATTGCCACGGGTGCAGCAGAAATTCCATATCCCCCATATCCTAGACCTCCATGTCCTAAACCTCCATGTCCTAAACCGATGACTCCTGCTTGAGCGCAGGCTACAAGGGCAGAAAGAGCTACAATCTGAAAAATAAGAACTAGGAAGTTGTGGCAGGATTTGTTTCATGAAATGAAAAGGTAAATATGAATGAAATCCCCAGAAAATAGAAGAAACCTGATGGGAGTCGAATACTTCTTGTTTCACCCCTTGGAAATAATAACAGATTTATTTGAAAAAACAATGCCATCTACTCATAATATTTTCTTTCTATCAATGATCCCAGTTCGAGAGAGCTGTTGTGGAAAACGTTCATAACATAAATGATTTTTGGATTTCCTTTTGAGCTATTCCCTTCATTTCTTCAAGAGATGATTCTATGATATAATCAATAATTCATTGATCACAATAAATTATTATCACAAAATTCTACAGTTCCCTCTTTCTCTAACAATTAGATTTCGAAACTGCGACACGTGTTTCGCCGTACAATAGCTCCACGAAGCAAAATGAGGAAGCTGCTTTATAGTAAAACATGTTTCGCGGTTTTACTAACCAATTATTAGTAGCAAATTGAAAAGGAAACTGTAGTATTTTCAATACACAATGAATAATTAAATTCAGTTCAATAATTCGCCTCTGGCGAACATGTTCTTTTAGTTTGTAATTACATTGAAAAATTATAGGTGATATCATCACACCAACTTTTTTATATGAATAGGATAGCTTTTGAGAATGATTAGGTGGCACAATTTTTATCAACATTAAGTTTTCTGTAACCTGTTCACTCTGTATGAAAATTTCCGCTCCTAATCATCTCTCGCGATTGTTTTGAATATATAATTTTGGAACTCCAGTGAGCAAGTTGATATCCTTTTCCTGACATCCAAAATGATTCTGATATTTCTAGTGGAAATCATATTCTTGTAAATGATAAAATAGTAATAATAGTACTAACAATCTATCGAGATGAATGTTCTGGTGAGTTATCAGTCGAAACTTTTCAATATTATTTCGATCTAATATAAATAACCTAGTAATTTTCAATCCATGATTTTGAAAACTTCATAATTTTTTTATAATCACAAAGATTGGGAATATTCTCTTGATATTGAATAAAAAAAGTTTCAATGGAGCTGTCCAATAATTTGTTAGTTGGTAATGATATATTTTCTCAGATTGTTCGAGAAAATTGCTGTCAATTGGCAGCAGGAAATTCACTACGAATTTCAACAGAATTTTCGACCCCTTGGAGTTCAACCCCTCACTGAGCCAACCAATACACTGTACACACCTTGGCGAACATATTTGTATTGAACTGAACACTACAGTACTGTACTGGACACTATGCGATACTGATAATGGGATCCATATTTCTGACTTATATAGATAGATCCCTAACCACTGGACGTTCACCACAATTATAAATAATAAAAATTTAGTCGTAGTTAGTACCTATCGCCGTATTATGTATACAAAGCATGAACGAAAGTGCATTGCGACAATAGCAAGGTCTATGTGCAGCAAAACTATCTACACTTCGCTGCATTTTTTGGAACACATTTACCACCTACCGGTTTTTTGGCGCCAAATGTGCATTCAGTCGGAACTTCGTACGATGTGTGGTTCGGTAAATGAGTATGTTAATTTAGTTAGTAATCGCTCGGATTTCTTTCGATTTTGTGGAATGGTTTGATAATGATTGTTGAAACAATGCCTTATGATTTAATTCAGATATGTCTATAGTGATTTAGGGAAATCAATGAAATTAGATAAGGTTGAATTATATAATTAAAACAGGGTTTTCATTAATGACGGAACACATGATTATTGAAAAAATATTCAAACCGTGAAAGTAGAATATTCACTGGGATGAAATAGTACAATTCTTTCTTCAAAATCAATTTCCGAATGTGAACATACAGTTTATCCTACTAACAAAGCTTAAGAAGATGAATGGTTGTTAATCACAGTTAGATACTACAACAGCTGAGTTATGTGAAGCATTGGAACATCATATTTTTGTTTCCCTTGGTTTTTAGAACAATCTGGAATGATGGAGAATTGATTATTATTCATTGATATAAAATAACGGAATAATTCAGATTTTCTCGTTTGTTTTACTGCACAGAAATCAATTCTTCCGGACAGAGAGGGACATTAAAATAATAATTCATGATATTATGTTGTGTAAAAAGTTAACGAAATACCTATCGAATCCTACTATTTAGAGTCTATAAACTGATCAAAGTTTCGACTTCATCGTAAAAAATTTCTCAATGGAAACCCATTCTGAAAGCACATTTTCAGAAAAATTTGTTTTGAGCATCTTCTGTCTGATGAATATGAAAAAAGTTACGAGGATTCTATGTGATGCAATAATAATACTTATGCAAAAATATTCAGTAATCGATCAAAGAGCAATAGGTTCTCTTTGAAATTGAAAGTCATTATTTTGTGGTGGAAAATCTCTTCTTCGTAGTTTTTTGGATTTCTAACCTACCACAATTTGATCAAATAAGTTTTAACATTGGAATCTACCAATAAGAAAGCGGATTCCTTTAATGAAATTCCTGTCATTATTCTCTGTTGCCATCATTTTAGTGTCATTCCATTCTGCTGTGTGATTTCCATCGGCAGTAAGAATGCGCTCTGATGATTCAGAACAACCTATCTGTTTGTTTCTGATGCACATCTTTTGTTCACTCTTTCGCGCTTCTGAAAATCGTGACATTTCACCGGTATATTTTTGACCGCACGAACAAGGAATTTTATAAATACAATTTCTTGAGATTTCTGTTGTGTTATTTGGTTTAGTATGTGTCAGTATTGAAGTTTTTTGTATACATTCTCAAAATTATTGAAATCTCCTTCACATGCGGCCCACCGAGCTTCAATAATAATAATATTGATGTGATGCGCAAGCATTTTGAGGGCTTTGAAATTCAATTTGTCACTGTCAAATATAACGCCATGAATGTTATTGTCTCTTGTTGTTGTTGTAATGTGAAATCAATTAGAAAAAGAAATACTTTGGATATGGGTGTTTCGAAGAAAGTTGAAAAAACAGTTTTACTCATTCTGCGGCTTGCATTTTGGGGTGCAACAAGAGTTAATATCTTCAAGATTCTCTTGTAAGTTGATGAGTCGGCTGTCTTGAAGAGTTAAGCTGGATTCATGTAGTTTCGATTTTCGTAAAGAAAATGCGATTGAAATGAGATGGAGATCGAACACTGGCATTTCATCGGCAATAGTTTAGTTGAATACTTTTTCGCAAATTTCCTACTTACATGAACTCTGCTTTAGAGGTCATCAGCACTCAACGAGAACTGGCTCAAACATCAGTCACGTTTTTCCACTGGCAGGGACAGATCAGTTATTGCTATGGAAGGATTCCTTAACGTTTAGTTCATCAAATCTATTTCTTCAAATATTTATGTTCACTGTTGAAGCTCATACGGTGATCATCATTGAACAAACACAAGTTTGTACTTTGAAAGATCCAGTTGAGTGAAACTTCAACCTCATATGCAATCACCTTATTTTATTATGCTTTTATATTATTAGTTTCAATTGTTTTTTTTAAATATTTCTGTTACATTCATGATTGATTGAGTTGCAATTGTCCCTCATAACATTAGTGGAGTCAAGTAGGTAGTTGTTGTAGGCCTCAGTTTTGCAACTTCTAATCTCATTTTTATAGTCCCTGCTCAATCTCTTGTATGCATTTAGTAAAGAAGTATCTTTTTCAAAATCATGTTTATAATTTATTCCGCTCTTGAATGAGTTCATCATTCATCCAGTCGACGGGTGAAGTATTCGAAATGTCAATTTTTTTCAATGGAAAAATGTAAACTACGGAGTCATTCAGTAGATCATGTAAATTCTGCACATGGAGCTCAGGAGTCATATTATTATTTTGAAAGCAGCTCCAATCATTGTCCAGCAGGCGGGATCTTAACCTAGTCGAACTGTTTTTGTGAACTGGACGAATCCAACATGTCCTGTTTCTTTACAAAATTATGTGATTTACAATAATATATTGTCCCCCGTGATCGGATAGGCAAGGGTCTAAATTGTTCTAAAATTTTTCGTTTCCGTTAACCAGCTGACGAACGTCAACTCTCAGAAGTCGAAACTTGTGCGAGCAATGGATCAACGAGGCCTTACCTTTTAACGTGCGATTACCCAGCACGGTGGCCCGGCGAGGATTCGAACCCCGGCCTTCCGCTTGATAGGCAGATATGCTAACCACTACGCTACCGAGACCACTACTAGTCTGTAAACCCTGCACTGAAGAGACCTTTATCCAGATTTGTCACAACGTTATCCTCATGTAGCAGAAGTAGTAGCTACACGTGTGAAATCAGAGTTTGTAGTGTATATGTTGAATGACTCAATTAGGTTTTCGAAATTAGATAAGTCAGGAGTTTCGGCAATTTCAAAATTCAAATTGATGTCACCAGCTTTACACCCCTGGATTTTTCAACCTCAAGATGATGCAAAGCGTTTTCGAATAAGTCAAAGAATGTCTGGAAATTTCCATTGCAATATCGGTGTACACAAATGATCTCAAGATGAAGGTAAAAGCCATCTATGTTTATCGATATGAAATTATCTTGACCGATGATCGGATATACATAAGATATCATATTGAAGTTTATTTGATAGACATGGAACATTAATATGATTCACTTTCACCCTGTTTATTTTTTCATTCAATGAGTTTATATCAGGTTTGATGTCTGTATGAAGCGAGGGAGACCCAAATTTTCTTTTTTCTTCTGGGGATTTCTGTAAAAAAAACTTCTAACATAAACTCCCCCTGGCCAAATACGTGTATTCATCGCGTATTGTAATTTTTACCGATATTGCCATTTTGAAAGATACATATTTGTTTGAGGATCTGAAATTAGTCAGTCTTGGTACTCCTTCAATGGGAAGATCGACATTTTCCCCAACGATTTGATGCCTATTCCATCGGATAGCTTACCCTTTTCCAGTCGTTCTTTGTAACTTGCGAGAATTTTATTGTCAGATTCACCAAGATTTGCTGTCTCTATATTTTTTCTCAGTCTCCAGCTGTGACAGATTAGCTGCAACATGTTTTTTAGTGAACGTGGTACTATTGGTGATATGGGGAACTCCAGGAGAATTACCCAATGACTGTTTACTCGTGCATGGTACCACTTTTTCTGCTGCCACAATGTTTTTCTCGCCTGCCCTGGTTTTGTCAATGTTTAACTACTTGTTTTGTGGGCACACTTTTTGTAGTATTTGTCATTTGTGAAATGGAATTCAACTAATTTAAGAGATCGATTTGCTTGTTAAATATCCAAATTTTGTCGTGTATCTCATTCATCATGACGTCCTTTTGTTTAATCACATATACGAAAAATTTGGGTCGATTTTATCTGCTTCTTCAACAGCATCAAAAAAAGAGGCATAGTGTATTTTATATTAAAAGAATGGACAAGAGCTTTTCTATTAGAATAAAAAGTTATCCTTTTGGTGAATCGAGCATTACAAAGGTCAAAAGAACTCTCTTCACAGTTCAGTTTATTTTATTATGAAATATTCTGCTGGCTCATTGGATATTCAGCACATTCCTCATTCTATCTCAGATGAATACATTCCAGCGGTAGGAAATTATTTCTAATGACATTGTGATTTTTGTGGTTTCACGCCCGACCTCTTCCTTTAACTTCAGTTTCAACGTTGGTAGCCACACTAAAATAGGCGTGACATTTTTTATTATACCTTGAAATCAATGAATAATTCTTATATATTTTAGATTACAGCAGATAATAGAAGTACAATAGAATGGGCATCGCAATGAACACATCATTTGCCGTTACTTTCTACAGTGTGCTCTTTAGTGTCATGGTATCCAGTATTACTGGGATACCAGTAGCAACGAGTTACAGCTATCGGGTAGACGATCATGATGGATATTCCCATAGATACGGATTCCACAGAATAGCACGTTCCAGTTCATCTCTTCCAACCAATTCTTACACAGTCTTCATTGTTCACGGAAAACCACTTTCCTTCGATCAACTCAGCTATGGCTATCCAGAAGAGTATGATACACACTACGATAGAAGTCAATTCGATATTGGGAATGATGATATCCGAAGATACGGGGCATATTTCGACAACAACCCATCCAGATATTGGGAGGATATGGACGAACAAGGTGAATACTTTGGGAACAATGACTATTATGATGACGAGTTTGAGAGTGATCGGTCTGACCTTTTTGGATACCCAAAATATGAGGGCTTCGATGATTCATATAATTACGATGAAAATGAGTATGTTAATTGGTGATTTGTGTTGATTTTAGTGCCTCTTAGAATTAATTTAATCAATTGTAAAATGTAATCGAAAGCTGAAATGAATGATTTCTGTGAATGAAATGAATTGAGAAGTGAAATGAGTTTCGATTGAAGTTGATGAAAATAAGGTGATTTTCAAGCGTGCCTTGGATGAATTCCTGCAAAAAAGTAATGATGCTCGAGAATCTCCATGAGGACTTCATGTGAAACAGAATGAAAACCTTGCTCAGGTTGGCCACTGTGGTACATGTGTGTGAACCTTTTCTGAAACCCTTCACAATGATCTCCACAGCTATATAGATAGCATCTATTGTGAAACCATTCTTTCTTAAACAGAATCGACTTCTGTGACTCAGGCCATATTTATTGAAGAATGAATTAAATATTTTTTGAATATTATTGGTATCGGTAGTGTAGGGTTAGCACATCCGCCTTTCAAGCGGAAGACCGGAGTTGAAATCCCCGCCAGACCACCGTGCTGGGTAATCGCACGTTAAAATATGAGGCCTCGTTAATCCATTGCTTGCACAAAATTCGGTTTCTAGGGGTCGACGTTCGTCACCTGGTTAACGAAACGAACAACTCTAATTACTTTTACAAAAACTTGAAGTAGCGGAATAGGTCGGTAATTATCCGTATTTTCTGCGGTATCCAATAAATGACCTGTTGAGATATTCTAATGGAAGTTTTCCATATGTGGTATTCATGCAAATATTTTTATGGTACTGTATTTGAAAGAATGAGAACTTCGGAATCATCAGATCATAGTGGGGTTTCCTTCAAGTATGAGTTGATGGATATTATCACTTCAGTGAAAATTGTCAAGCTGTGTGCACGTACCAATACACTTGGAAAAGAAGGACTTTGTTTTTCGTTCAGAAAATTATTTATTAAATTCGTAGCAGAGCGCTTTCAACTAAAAAGTCATCATCAGTGCTTACCTGAAAGCAAGTAACGCTTGAAATTTGTGATATATAAATAGAAAATTGTTTATAATTAATTAGCAAAATGGTTGAAATGAAAATTTGAGGTTACTTACTCGTCAGGTGTACAAGAGCTGTAGCCATAAAAATAAAAATGTTTTCAAGGAACATAGATCTGTTCAGTACAACTTGGACGTATTAAAACATTAAAATATTCGGTAATTATCCGTTAAGCGGGCTCCATCGTGAAATTAAAAAAAATTTGGTAGAACTTAAGTATTTCGGCCTCCTGAACAAAAAAGTCTAATAAAGTTTTTGGGGCTCGCAACTACTTTCGGAGATACGGCCCCCCAAAGACAGGAAATCGGGGTTTTACGCCTATGTTTGTTTCTCAGCCAATTCCGCTCGAAATTTCTCCTTCTTTCTATCAGCACAATATACTCATTCTATATATCCTTCTTCATAACTTTCCAACAGAATTATGAGCATTTTCCCATTTTTCACAACAAAACTCTAAAAGGTAAATCGTCATAGAAATTCGAGGTTAGCAAAACAATAGAACGCGCATCGCGCGATTTACCTTCTAGAGTTTTGTTGTGAAAAATGCTTATAATTCTATTGGAAAGTGATGAAGAAGGTGGTATAGAATGTGTATATTGTGCTGATAGGAAGAAGGATGAATTTCGAGCGGAATTGGCCGAATAAACAAACATAAATGTCAACCCTGAAAACCCCGATTTCCTGTCTTTGGGGGGCCGTATCTCCGAAACTAGTTGCGAGCCCCAAAAACTTTATTAGACTTTTTTGTTTAGGAGGCCAAAATACGTATGTTCCACCAAAAATTTTTTAATTTCACGATGGAGCCCGCTTAACGGATAATTACCAAATATTCAATCCTGAACAGGATTGTTCTTGATAATAAAAATGTGGAGTTCATTGAAACGTTGTGGCGTGAAATGAATTTTTTGAAAATTTGTAGTTTATGACAGATTAACATTGACAACTGAGCACACTGACACGGAGCATGAAGCTTGAAATAATGTGAAACGACAGAACAAGAAATTAGATCTTATGTACCCGTACAGAGGCTTGAAGATGTTTTCAGTCTAATGAGAACCTACCATCTTCTCACTTGTCGAGATAAACCATAAAACCTGATCAGACATTGTCATAAAACTGATACTGTACGGGTACATAAGATCTAATATCTTGTTCTAACGTTTCACATTATATATCATAGTACAAATTTCCTTCTGTATTTTAATAAATTATGAACAATTTTCTATTTATATATCACAAATTTCAAGCGTTACTTGCTTCCAGGTAAGCACTGATGATGACTTTTTAGTCGAAAGCGCTCTGCTACGAATTAAATGAATTATTTTCTGCACGGAATACAGTCCTTCTTTTCCAAGATTTTCACTTCATATTTGAAGAATGCTCGCCTCAACTCCTACGTGAAATCGAATTTCCGCTTTTGAAATACATTCGAAATCCATTACTTTTCCAATAACTTGAAGTAGCGAAATAGGTCGATAATTATTCTTATTTTCTGCGATAACCAATAGATGACCCGTTGAGATATTCTAATGGATGTCTCATATACTTCCATATGTGATATTCATGCAAGTATTTTTATGATACTGTATTTGAAGAAATGAGAACTTCGGGATCATTAGATCATAGTAGGGGTTTCTTTAATTATAGTTTATGGATATTATCACTTCATACTTGAAGAATGCTCACCTCAACTCCTATGTGAAATCGCATTTCCTCATTTGAAATCCATAGCACCAGTCTGTACTCATTTCATTTGAGGAATTAAAACGTTAATATGAGTTGACTAATGAATTCGGAACACTTCTCTAATACCTCGAAGTAGTGAAATAGGTTGGTAATTATCCGTATTTTCTGCGATATTCAACAGATGTCCCGTTGAGATATTCCAATGGATGTCTCAATTACATCCATATGTGATATTCATTCAAGTATTTTTATGATAATGTATTTTAACGAATGGGAGCTTCGGAATCATTATACTGTAGTGCCCTACAACATTCCTCTTGAAAGCATTTTCCATTTGACACCCTATAGAATGTGTGCGAAGGGGTTGTCAGGGATATTATTGTTAGGTTGTCACTTTTGAGGTTTCAACTCAATAAAAAAACTCATCCAAAAAGTTTCTCCAGTACTTCAATACTACAATACTATAGTAGTGGTTCCTTCAAGTATAGTCGATGGATATTTCAACTTTATGCTGAAAGAATGCTAGCCTCAACTCATACGTGAAACCACATTTTCCGTATTTGAAATCTATGGCACCAGTATGATCTTATTACATTTGAGGAACTGAAACGTAAATATGACTTGACTGCTAAATACCTACCGACACAATATTAAACGAAGCATGAAGTCTACTTCTGCTTATGTAACAGTTATTCCTAGGTCTACTTTCAGTTTCAAAGATGACCGCAGGTACCATTGACTCGAATATTTAATGGATCGAAACGATTCTGATCGGGGATTGAGATATTGAGGTGGAGTCGACGCAGGTTGCTATACAATGGATTTTTGTGGTTTTTGTATTTGATATATCAAGGATGAAACTAACACTGATACTATATCGTGTTGATGTATTTAACTGAAAAAATGAGATCACCTTGTGAGGTAATTCAAACATTTTCGTTTCAAACAATTTTACTCGTGGCATTCATTTCTAATGTACTCAGAATATAAATTCGTATGATTCATTCATTTTCCCCAGTAAAATCTTAATATTCAATACATAATAGATCGACTAGATATAACATGAATAATATAGTTAATGACCAGTGTTGATAGATTTTATATTGAAACAACACATAGGAAAATATGTCTTCATTCTATCATCACATTTTTAGTATCATTCAGACTTGATTTATGGAATCTTATAACTGAATCTCAGATTAAAATAGAAACTGTCCTCGTGTTTTCATATTGATAAAAGGGTAAAATTCAAAATTCAATTCTTACTTTCCCATTCATTTCACTGATTTCTGCTTCTTCAATTCCCAAGTCAGAGATTCCAGCCATCTCACTGCTTCCAACAATAATACTCCGGTCTATGAGGGTAAAAAAAGTGTAAACTGTGTATTTATCCCATACTGCACCGATTCGTATGAAAATTTGGATATAGGTTCTACTTACGCTCTATTTCAAAATCTACCCTGTGCCGAGGTTGCTTTTTTGGAGGAGGGGTTAAAACCACCCCTATACGAAAAAAAATATCAAAATTTCAGATTGGAGCATGTAATAAACTGAAATCATAATGATAATTTCCAATATAATTTATGGTTCAGTTATCAGTGTCAGCCCCCAACACCCCCCTTCCCCCAATTGTGACAGAATATCATCAGAAAATAATAATTCACGTGTTATTTGGCAATTTTTCAACTTATTCAGTATCTATTTGCATTCAATTCGAGATTTAGTTTAAATCTACCATCTACTTCAAAGTTGAGGTTGTGCCTGGGGTTGATTTTTATTTATCAGAGGTGAAAACTACCCCTATTCAAAAAAATTACAAAATACTAGTTTTGAGCGTGCAGTCATCTGTTAATACGATGAATTAACCTTGATAGACAATTTCTGATCTATTAAACAGTTTCGACCCCTAAAAACCACCCTTATGATAGTTTTCATTGAAAAATTATATCGAAATTGTTATTGAGTAACCGGGAAACCCAACTGTATGAAAATTCAGATTGAGACTCTACTTTGAAGTTACCTCTGTACTCGGGGTGAAAACTACCCCATTGAAAAGAGGTTAAGTCTAGATTTGGATGTGTGATCGATTGATATATTTTAGGCCACTAGGCCTAAAATATACTTACTATGTGTATTCTTCAATATACTAATGTACATACTCTAATTTCTACAAAAATTTGTTTTTGTTTTTTTTCCCATAACTCGCTTGGTCTTTAAGCAATCAAATCCACCAAAAGAGTATTTTGTAGCTTTTTTCAAGAGCTATAAGCTCATTTACATAATTGTCGTTTCAGATTATATTTTTGAAAAGGTTCATGCTGAAAGGGCTCAAAAAAGGTACTTCGCGCGAACCCTCACAATATTTAACTGGCCATATCTTACTCTATTTTCATCCAGCAGAAAAAATGAAGCACCAAAATTTTCAAACAAGAATAATCTTCAATTTTGTACTCTAGAAAACTTTGCATGTGATCAATACTTTTCGAGTTATTTCGAAGAAATGGTGATTTTTC
Organism: Zygogramma bicolorata; assembly: GCA_032362365.1. NCBI lineage: Eukaryota > Metazoa > Arthropoda > Insecta > Coleoptera > Chrysomelidae > Zygogramma > Zygogramma bicolorata. The sequence continues at coordinate 100,370 of JAVJAQ010000983.1, forward strand.
CCTGAATTACGTATATGATTTTTTCTCTTCAATCTCAATTTTTTCCAAAATTACGTACTTGAAATTGAAGAAAAAACTCAGAACTCATTGTTAGAACATGAATGAAGTGAATTATGGAGTGACAACAATTTTTTTCAAAGTGGGGGGGGAAAGAGAGGATGAGTTATTCACAATTTTTTCAACGAAAAAATAGGAATCAACATTATTCCCTTCATACCTCGGTCAGTTTTGATGCTAGAAACTTTTATAAATGACTAGAATGAAGGATATTTGAAGGACTTTAAAAAAGGTCCAGTGAGTTCTTTCAGAAAAATGCATTGGTTTTTGGTTATTGTACGTAGGAACTTTCCATTTTGGCTTTTGAAAATACCAATCAACTTTCAACAAGCAATCATTCAGTTTGTTGTGGGTTTGCATACATCACAAATGAACGATCGCCTTCGTTTTTTCAAAAGCTATAATTTTGCTCTCCGTAGATTTTTCGATTAGATGGATATGGAAAGTTAGGTTTGATGTTGACAGAGTTCGACAGATATCAACTTTTATTTTAATTCTGAATTCATTCTCCCTATAAAAATAATTATGTCACTGAATCTTTTCAGATGTTCTTTGATTCTCTTTCACTTGTGTTTACCTCTAACTATTTGTTTGAATGTTTCACCAATCTCAGATTTTTCTACATGAGTTAGAGAGTGACATTTTGATGAAAACAACTCTCTGTGTTGTGAAGAAATATGGTATGAATAAGTCTTCAGATGAGTTTACGTATGTTCGGTATATGAATTGATTACAAAATGGTGCGATTCATTTCCGGCGAGCCATATCGGCAGGGGTGTAGTGGTTTTAGATAGTCTCTTCACTTATATGTATAAATTGAGCGTATGCTCATAGTTTTTATCTTCCTCCTTTCATATATATGTGTTTAATTACTATATTGATTTTGAAAGAATTTATAACAAGGTGACTCTGTACAAAATGGTCAATTTTTCGAAACAGTTGTTTCAGAGTAGATTTTCAAATAATTACTTTCCGGAATGGCTAATTCAAGAATATAAATTTCTAGTAATAGTTATAATAATAGTTGTCCCTGAAGCAAGATAAAGAAAGTGTTACTCGAATAACGGCAACAGTAGTGGAGAACCGCGGATATAAATGTGAATTAAGTTTTTCAGAATCGTTACAACTCTTGAGACAATGTTCAACTGAAGTAACCTCTACGTACAAATCACCAATTATTTTCCTTCGTTTCTAGAGGCCACTGTTAGTTATTAACGTTGTTGCAATATCCTCACTATTTATTCAGAGAGTATTTCAAGGCATAATATTTTCTGATTTAATTTGTATGAGTCAATACCGAAGTAGTGCGGCTAATGACATACCCAATCAACTCCAATTATCAATAGTAGCAAGCATTTTGCTGCCCCAATGCCACAATTGCAAATATGTATTTGAATTACGAGATAATCATGATGGATAACATTATTAATTCAGAGAATATATATCCACTGACATTGAATGCCTTTGTTGCAATCCATTTCCATGGTTTCCTAAATATAACAATATCTTCAGTTAATCTCCTTCTGCGTCATTTCATCTTTTAGTCCTTTGAATGATTTAGTCCATAATCCTGTGATATATTTGTTGTATGCTTAGCAGGTGGCCACAAATAATGTCAGAATGAATGATAAAGAAGTTAGAAAACATGATAATTTTTGTGGGCAGGAGGGAGTTTCGAGGAAGTGATTTTTAAAATGCTAAAAAACACTTCCTCAAAAGATAGAGAAGTTGCAATATGTTGTCGATATTTTAGCTCAACAGAATTGAAATACGGATCGGAACTGAGAAGTCCGTGAAAATATTCTTGAAATCCATCAGTGAAAGACTGAGAAATACATTATTTAAGTTTGGCGCGAAACGTATGCAGCCTCTACCATGCTTTTGAAGTCTTTTGACCTATCCGAGATCGTCACACCACAAATACCTATCTCAATAGTTCCAAAGTTGTACTAGGGCGCTGTATTATTTCACATACAACTGCTCATTTTAGATTCATAAATTCAGTTTCCATTTCATAACAACAGAAGAAGGCTTCTGTTCTAAAAAGACTCGATATATAGTGATGGACTTTTTTCTTCAACTGTCCCTCATAGCTAAAGAGCCCATGACGCCCATTTTATGAAGTGTGTACGCATCATTACCCTTTGTACAGCAGCATCTCCCGAATAGGTGAGTAGGAAAATAACTGTTCGTCCAGCTTTCTGTGAGCAGTATTGCGTAAACAGGGTGTTTATTAAACATGCGGCAAAAATTTAAGGGACTATTCCTTGAACTATTATAAGGATATTTTGTCCTTTGATGACTTTTAATAGGGCGCTTTGTTTCGAAGATACGGTGCGAAAAAGTATTTCCACAATAACAATTTATTACCAAAAATTACATGTAATGATTCTTGGGTGTTTTCCGGGTTTGATGGCCGTGGTCCACAGGTTTTTATTCCTGACGTTTCGCCTACGACTATGGTAGGCATTATCAAAGTCTGTGAGGTAACGGACGTAATGATCTCGTTCTCACAGTAGATACTACTTTATTGACGTTATGATCGGCTTTATACCTGTTCTCCTGTTCGACGTCCGATACTATCGTGTTGGAAGTGGGCGTGGCTTGTTCAAACAAGCCACGCCCACTTCCAATACGATAGTATCGGACGTCGAACAGGAGAACAGGTATAAAGCCGATCATAACGTCAATAAAGTAGTATCTACTGTGAGAACGAGATCATTACGTCCGTTACCTCACAGACTTTGATAATGCCTACCATAGTCGTAGGCGAAACGTCAGGAATAAAAACCTGTGGACCACGGCCATCAAACCCGGAAAACACCCAAGAATCAGTCACCTCCGGCCGTGAAAGTTTACGTTCTTTGATCATTACATGTAATGTTTGTTAATCTACAAGAATTGTTAAAAATAGCTACCTCCCGCCCGGATGCAAGAACCAATCTTCTTCTCATCGACTCTCAAACTCTTTCAAAAATACCAGGATCTTCTTTGATTGCGTTACACCCAGAAATTATCGGATTTCTCGAAGCTTCCACATCTTCCACTGCAGTAGTATTTTTTATTACTTGGTAGGTCCAGTGTATAACGCGATACTTTTATTTTGGCTACGTTAATAATTTTAAAATTACCAAAATTGTTATTGTCGAAATTTGTTTTCGCCCCGTATTTTCGAAACAACCCGCCCAATCGAAAATCATCAAAGGACAAAATATCCTAAGTAACTAACAAAAAATTATAATTTCGATTGGAATTTAATTCAGCAATCGCTTTAGTTCATTTCAATCACCTATAATTAATCGACATAATCTTTACGCCCAACTTCAGCATAAATTTAAACTGGTTTTTTTTTTTTATAGAGGTCAAGATGAAAAACCATTGTTCGAACATTTGAGTTTGACTACTGAGAACTCAGGAATGTCTCATTTCAGAAATGATCTTCGAAAATTAAGAGGGGGGACTTTTCATGATCGCACTGTATAGTCGATACTTCAAACGATAATGCTATTATTGCCGATCTATGCTGAGGCTGTCTTCATTTTCATTTTATACCGGGTGAGTTGAGTCAAAGATGGTTTTCTCGAAAACGATATCACAGAGTCAATCATTATGGTGTTGAATTATCCGAGCTAGACCTTTTACTATAATGAAAAGACGAAAAACATGATTTCACTTTTTATTTTTATTTTTGGTTCTCAAAATGAATTTTCAATAACTGGATTTTCAAATACGGACCTGTGGTTTTTTATATATTGAACATTCCAGCTGCCAGACCATATTTGAATATTCTCGATTTTTATTTATTTTATTGACCAAAGACTTATGCGAGCTAGAATCTAGACCTTCGTTTTAATTATTCCCTATGCCACTTCTCCGGAGACGTAGGTTACTTGTGGACCCGTCACCATTGTACAAATTCCGTATTAATTTGATAAAATTATATTATTTCCATTATTTTATTTTTTCATTTGAAATAGAATTGAATGGGAAATGAAACCTTTTTCATAATTTTTGTTCAATAATTTACAACAACATGTTTCAGTGTCGTTATTTGCATAAGTTAGCTTCCGAACAGCGATGAAACCAGCAATATGACCGGGGGGAGCATATATCAGTAAGTTTTTACAGAATACAAAACCAGGAGCTCCAAACATTTGAAATTTCTCAATCCAAAAATATATGTTATCAATTTCCGAAGCCTCAATACAGTTTCAATTGATCTCCTGAAAATTGAAGAAAAAGATCTAAACTTGAATTTCATATGTTTAACGGAAACACATTGTGATGTTGCTACTTTGAAAAACAGACATTTATGTGGTTTTCATCTGAGTAGTTATTATTTTAGAAACTCATATCAAAAAGGAGGTGTTGCCATTTTCTCAAAAAATTATTTATCCCATAAAAAGCTGTCTTCAAACAATTTACGTGTCGATAAACATAGAGATATGCGGTATATCAGTTGTAATGAAAAAAATCACTAATATTATTTTGAGGTGTTACAGATCGCCTGATGGCGATCTTGATGTGTTTTTCGAAAATATGTTACCTTCTTCAGAATATGTATAAAAAACAAAATATTCAATTCCCATTATACCTGTGAAGCGACATGGGAGACAGTATATTATGAACTATCTTCAATGTGACCCATTTAAGATGGAAGCACCCTTATAAAACTTACTTTTTTTAACCGATTGGAATGATTTTTCTTCGTTAGGAAGATATTCAAAAAGTCTATCAGGACACCAAATATCATGAATAAATCTCAATTTCCAGGGCCAACTAATCTTATTTTTCAAGGTCAAAAATCTAAAAAAATTACTAGCGATTTTTTTAGGAGAACTCTGACTACACCACTAGATTTGTGACATTTTCAAATGGGTAACATGTAAATTACGTTGAAATGCGTCAATCAATAAAAAAGTTATAAAGGAATGAAATTTGAAAAATATGCCGTTTAATCAACCCACCAATTCATGTTCAGGAATTTTATGAAAATTCTGTATACTCCACTGGATTCAGGATGTCTTGAAATATTACTGATCACAGTTTCATCGAAATCTGTTCGGTAATAAAAAAGTTATAATGGAATAAAATTTGAAAAATATGTTGTTCAATGGAATTTTAGCAACGTTCTTACTACACCACTGGATTAGGGGCAATATTCAACAAAATATTATTTATTCAAATAAAATTCATGAAACGTTTATGGGAGAATCAATTTCCTTCATAATGTATGTCGAACCATATCAATCAATCAGTTTATCACAACAAACTTTAGTGTCAATAATTTCAAATGAATCTACAAAAAAATAACTGTAAGTACATTTTTCTAATTGCTACAAACTAGCGGAAAACAATCTTTTATTCACAATCAATGTAAAAATAGAAACCAAGAAGATACCGAATTGAAAAATAAATGAGTGCAATTCATATTCTGGTGGCCTCCACCAAACTTCCATCCAATTCAATGCATTTATCATATCGCTTACGAATATTTTTTAAAGTATTCCTCAATTGTTGTGGAGTAATTGCATAGCAAGCTTGCTGAATTCTGGTGCACAGTTCCACTCGATTCCTTGGTCGTGATTTGTAAACCTTTTGTGTAACATAACCCCAAAGGAAAAAATCGAGTGAAGTAAGGTCAGGCGATCTTGGTGGCCATCCAATTAATGTACTCCCCCTTCCTATCCAACGATTTGGGTAATTTTGATTCAGCCAACTCTTCACAATTCCCGCATTATGTATGGAACAACCATCTAACTGAAAATTTAAATTTCTTGTTTCTGCAAGGGGAAGTTCATCTATTGCGTCCGAAAATTCATTCCTTAAAAATTGTAGGAAAATTGCGCCATTCATGTTGCCGTCGAAAAAGAATGGTCCAATTATCCTTTCATTCAGTATTCCACACCAAACGTTCACTCTTTCTGAATACTGCCTTTTACAGTTTATCACCCAGTTAGGATTTTCAGTGGCCCAATAGCGAATATTTTGTGATGAAACCACTCCATTTGTTGTGAAACTAGCTTCATCACTAAATAAATTTTTTTTTAAAAATTGCCTGTCATTAAGATACTCGCCCTGGGCCAATAAGCAGAATTCCAATCGTTTTTCTTGATCACCTAGTTCCAGAGTATGTAAAAACTTTGGTTTAAATGGCCCCAATTTATTTTTCTTCAGACATCGCCTAACATTCTTCCTAGGTAAGTTTAAATCTAAGCTGGCATCCCTCAAACTACTATTTGGATTATTTCTGAAGTAATCTAATATAGTCTGGTTATTTTCGTTCCTTCTTCGTATATTGTTCTTTAAAATATATGTGGTTACTGCTCCAGTCCGATTGAAAACTTGGTTTATTTTATGTACCGTGCTGTTACTTATGGCTGGACGATTTGGGTGTCTTTCATTGAATATTCTAGTTACTTCTCTTTCACTCTGGTAATCATCACCGGAAAGACGTATAATTTCGATTTTTTCTTGAATTGACAATTGAGCCATTATCTGTTTTTATTTTGAAACACAAATTATTCAGTTCACTAATGGTGCGTAACAAAATGACAATTTAACAAAATGACAATTCATGCGCAAATAAATAGATGAGAAACTGTAAGTCACAGCTAACTTGTTTATTTCATTAATGCATTCTGAATAACACGCAGTTAAAATTTCAAATCTCATTTTTTGCTATTCAACAAAAGGAAGAAATCACAGCTGATGTTACCTACTGGAATGATAATAATTATTACCATTGCATATTTTTTTCGTTATAATTTCTATTGGGAGTACATTAGACTTGTCTTATATTGTTGAAACTGTTTTCATGAAAATTAACCAGGAGTTCTCTCCTGATTGTACTTGTTTATGTATCCACTCCACTTCGAGAAATACCTATAGACTATTTTTGCCATCATGATTTTCAGATGTTATAATTGTACGACATTGCAATAATCACCCCAATAATTTTTTCAATAATCAACAGTGGTGTAGTAAGAACGTTGTTAAAATTTCATTTTACAACATATTTTTCAAATTTCATTCCCTTATAACTTTTTCATTACTGAACAGATTTCGATGAAACTGTGACCAGTGATATTACAAGACATCCTGAATCCAGTGGTGTATTCAGAATTTTCATAAAATTCCTGAACATGAATTGGTGGGTTGATACAACGGCATATTTTTCAAATTTCATTCCTTTATAACTTTTTTATTGATTGACGCATTTCAACGTAATTTAAATGTTACCCATTTGAAAATGTCACAAATCCAGTGGTGTAGTCAGAGTTTTTCTAAAAAAATCGCTAGTAATTTTTTTAGATTTTTGACCTTGAAAAATAAGATTAGTTGGCCCTGGAAATTGAGATTTATTCATGATATTTGGTGTCCTAATAGACTTTTTGAATATCTACCTAACAAAAAAAAATCATTCCAATCGGTTGAAAAATGTAAGTTTTATAAGGGTGCTTCCATCATAAATGGGTCACACTGTATAAACATAAAATAACATAAAATATTATTTTATAATAATAGCACCGTTGAAAATCCTGAAGAGGTATCAACTGTATTCAATCTTTATTTTGTGAACGCTGAAACAATAAAAAAATGAAACACAGAAACAAAAACACAATCTGCCCAACTACCATGTAGACCATTTTTCTGAAAACATTTCTGAAATCAGAGTTGCATTCGTTATTGAAGAAAAAATGAAAAATCACCAGGCTTCGAAGGAGTTGTTAATAGAAAAACAAATTTTAAAATATAGTCAACATAGATTTCGTGCGGAAAGATCTACAAATACGGCTGTCGCATCACATTATGGAAAATTAATTGATATAATTGAGGCGGGAGAGTGCCCCTGTTGGGATTTTCCGTGATCTCAGCAGGACATTCGATTGAGTGGATCATGAAAAACATTAAATTCAAACATTTACAACTATGGAATTCGAGGCAAGCTTATGACTGATTTTCGACATTCATGAAAAATAGGCAACAATATGTGAGTATGTGAGCGTGTGATTTGAAGAGAAAGTTAAAATGAGTAATATCAATTAGGATCAAATGACCTGTCCCACTGGCGTAGCACCTGGGTCGGCGTTGGGTCCAGTTATATTTATATTATATATCAATGGAATCGATAAAGTAACTGATGAAGCATTTAGTCACTTACGCCGATGACACATCCTTATTGATTTCTGGAGAGAACCTTCATATTTCTCTAAATATGCCGATGTTGTGGAAGCCATATTAGGTTGGTGTGGGTCTAATGATCTATTCTTCAATAATGAGAAAACACAACTCATTCTTTTTCATCTTCTGCAAAAAATATGCTCCTGAATTGAGATACAAGTCAAAGATTCACTTGTCGAAAACAGTGAAACGACGAAGTTCCTTGGAATTATTATAGATGAGAACCTCGTCTGGAGGAGTCACTGTCAAAGCATCATAAGCAAAATGAATCCTCTTGGATATATGTTTACAACTATAAGACCAGTTTTGAAATGTCCTCATTTCTAATGTCGTATCACAGTTCAGCAGCTTCCAGTATAAAATATGGTATATGTTTGTGGGGCAACTCAATGATGTTCAATGATATTCTTGGCACAGAAGATGCTGATTAGAATAAATGCTGGAAAGAGAAGAAATGAATCATGCAGACCAGTTTTCAAAGAATTACGTGTTCTCACTCTGCCATCTCGACTTATTTTGGAATCATGTTTGTACATATTCAATAACAAGAATAATTTCATGAAAATCCGAGATATACGTTCTGAAAAAAACTAGGCAAACAATTGCTTACTATGAGCCTTTTTTAAATACAAAGTGACAACCAATGCTCCTTCACACCTAGGCCTGAAATAATTTAATAAACTTCCTTGTGATATAAAACACAAATCAGTCAAAGTGAATTCAAATGAAATCTGGAGAATATTTCATTAGAAAAGTGCTTCTACTCACAAGCTGCTTTTTACGATGAATACTGTCACAATTATTGCTTTTGTGCATAAGCTGTAGTAATGTATTAATGTTGTGTGTGTGGAGTTTTTATCAGTATCTGTCTTATATACTTTTCTCTGTGATTTTGTGTTTCTTTTTTATGATCTAGGATAAGCTTGACTATTCTTATAAAAATGTGAATTTGTCAAAAAGGAAAAAATCTGACTACTACTTCTACTACCTACTAGTCATATACAAAATAATCAGTCAGGCAGAAGGTTCCGAACAAAACTAGTACAGTTTTCTTCCATAGCCAGGCAACAATTAAGGCGCTGAGCTCCTGCCAAGTCTTGTCGCGAGTTGTTGGGTGATGCCTCAACGCTGAGCTAGATATCCACAATAAGATACCCGTGTGATGAGCTAACAAGGAAGCCAATGTATCAGCCCGTGAAGAAACATCTAAGGCCATAATTTATCTGGAACCCTTCTGCGGGTAGTTTTCACTACCCAACATGTATAAAGGCATGTTTCAAGTCATGGATGCAACCAAATCACAAGAATGGTGAAACAAGCTTGCAGGAATGAGATAGATGGAAACGTTCATAATGGAAACATCGCCCAAATTCACTAAAGACCTTCTAAATCACAACCGTAAGGTGGATGGTGAATGAAGTAACGGCATATTAAAGAATTATTGCAAACTTGCAGAATGTATAACGTATACGTTATACCTTAGCGCTATACATATATCGATGAACGATGAACGATGACTTAACAAATTTTGTTTACTATTGCGCTTGCGTACATGTCATTGTAAGGCATACCGTAACTCCAGATGATGTGCAATAACTCTCTATTATCGGCTCAAGAATCGTATAAGCATCATGGATCTGGCAGAGAAAACTCGATGCTGATTTTATCAAGACTGCATGTGCTCTGTTGGCAAGACTACGGCACATGGAATTCAGGGAAGGGAAACCCTCCGCTACAAACCATATAAAGAAGAGAATAATCAAAATGGTTAGGAAAACTTCCCAACAATGCTTTGATGTACGATATTTCTCAGAAGGTAGGGCCTTGTGTTGGTGTGGAATGGATAACCTTCAAACGATGAGAATGGAAACTTTGGTGTAAAGTTAGCATCTTCAGGAGAAGAAAATTGTTACTCCAATCAATCAATCAATCTTCTTCTCCTGAAGATGCTAACCTGGTTAGCGAAACGCGCGTCGAGTGGAAAAATATCAGTTTGGTGTTAGGGTAATCGATCACTACAAGTTTCAATGAATAACTTTGTTTAAAATAATTGACTTTACCACCGAGTCAGTGGTTAATTCGATAAACAGACTTTACAGGCTAACATTGAAAGGGGGGATCACGAATGGTTGATGTTTTCAATGAAAACATGCTTATCTCATTTTCACAAATATTGAATAATTCGAGACACACATTTTCTCGACCAACGCATAATAGTATATTATGCAACGATCGTGTAATGATTGATATTAATATATGAGCATAAACCGGGATACGAAACAAGCCGAAGGTGACTTTCGTATTGTTTATGCGAGTGTATTAATAACCATTACATGAGAAGAACTAAAAATATTATATTATTAGGTTTTTATTTCGTTGAAAAATTTTACAAAACTATAAATAATGGTATGACCACGAAAAATAAAACAATGAGAAATGAAAAAAAAAATCTCTGCCGAGTTCAGGATTTGAACCCGAACGTTTCTGATCACCGCCCTCGCGGTTGAACCCTCGACCAATAGAGCTCATTCGATATGTTCGAAAATAAGAACATTTGTCATTTATGTCATTTTGACTTGACAAACGTCAAAATGCAAAGCTTGCACATCATGTTTGATTGGAAAATAATCGGTTTCTATTGGTTGAAAATCTGTATCGTAATGAAAATCTGTATCGTAATGGATTTCATTATAAAACGGGTTGTGGGCATATGAGTGTATTATTAGAGTACGGGTGTAGATAAAAAATTATTTATGTTTCTTCCTGATTGTATAAAAATACTCCAGTAACAAACAATTATCGTTTTTTGGTAAATGGAATATATTTCTTACGAATACAATAATGAGAACAATATTTCATGAGACAAACACTATCACTAAATGATATTTACATAGTAACAAATTATAAGCACGAGAAGAACAACATTGTGTCAAAAAACAAAAATCATTTGGCATAGCGGTCGACTCCAGCATATTTCCAAAGAAGCCATTCCTTGTTGAAATGAAATAAATAGTGAAGAAAAATAGCTCCTAGGAAATAATACCATGATACACATTTCACACTCCTCAGGAATTAACTTTAATGTAAAGCAAATAGTTGGTCGGTATAATACAGTCAGAAAAGGCAAGAAAAATTGCAGTCCGGTAGTTGCTTTCTTCTGACCGCACCTGTGAGGAGCAATGCGTCGAGAGGTGGATGGTTCGGGAAATTAGCCTTTGTAGTATCCAAGTCCAACACCATGATCTGCAATTGAAATAGAAAGTGGTGAAATGAATCGTTTCCGTACGATTTGATCAAGGATAAGTTTCATACAAACAATAAATCCAAAATTCCAAAGGGTTATGTTAGCGACATCCAAGAGAAATAGAAAGTTTATTTGATCCACCTACGAACTGTATTAAATGCATTCATAGAAGATCGAGCCTGTCGTGGTCGATACAGTCATCCCCTCAGAACCGATATGTATTTAAATTATGGTACTGAGATAGTGTGAAAATTTGTTTCGACTCGTGATTCTAAATCATCTAAAAAAACATGGAAGTGTGAGGCTACTATCTATATGGAAAGAAATAAGGCTCGACGATCTAAGTGACAAGAAAGCATTCCCGTAGATATAGAATTTTCGCAAATAAATCACCAGCTCACACACCAGAATTTCTAAGTATCTAACCTGAAACGAAGACGTACTAGGGTGCGCATATAGATATGAAGCTTTAATTAACATTAGAGAAATCCAAGGGCCACAATGACGTCGAGTGAATCTTGAGCTTACACGTGTTTATATTCCATAGGGAAACTCACCTATTCCTACAGCAGGAGCAGCATAGGCAGGGGCGGCAACCGTATGTGTGGTGTATACAGGGGCGGCAACGGCGTGAGTGGTGTATGCAGGAGCGGCAACCGCATGAGTGGTGTATGCAGGAGCAGCGATGACCTTGGGTGCAACGGCTACAGCGGTCGCAGGATGCGCAGCGTGTCCCGATCTCGTGACGACAGCGTTGAAACCGTTATGGTCGTCGGCAGTGTATGTTACGGTTCTAACGGTACCGTCAGCTTCAACGAGAGAGTACGACCCTTTGACTACGTCGCCATCTCTGACTTCTGATTGCGTTTTCTGGTCGCCTGTGTGGCCGTCCTGGACGCCATATTTGAATTCATATTTGGGGTAGGCCTGAAAGAATAACAGTCGAAATGAATATTTTGATCGCCATAGAAAAAGACTTTTAATATCAGACGAAAAATCTCTACTCCTGAAAAATACATCAACCTTCTATTTGATACAGATACATCCTCTTTTGATTCTGACAATCACAGCTACGTAACTCAAACTGTAAATCCTCTGAGCAGGAGCAATATCAGACTAACTCTCTCCATTAGCTCTTCTTTGATGACACCATTGATGAATACTTGAATACTCCCATGTGTCTTGATAAGGGGCATGAATTCTTTATTTTCCACTGTAATTGAGCTGCAACCACTAAATCTCCAATGGGGCGAATAGTCGCGTGATACTGCCCTACTTGTTAGATTTCAGTTTCCCAATCAATCCGAAATTAGCATAGAGAGCGGTAAACGTCTCTTTGAGAGACTTAACTACATCCGATCCAATATCAGTTATTTCTTGTCTTTGATTTGGTTTGTCCGGTTCAGGGTTTTCGTATCAAACGCTATCAACTTCGATCAGAGTTCTTCAGCTAGTAGTCATTGTTACTAACTCCATACGCCATTACCACTTGAGCTGATGTCAATTGATTTCAAAACATTTCCATCCGACCAGCCGAAAACACACTTTCTGTGACTTGGTCAAATGAACGAAACTAAAAGGAGATGGTTTTGTTTGATTGGTTTCTATAAGCTAGCACCATCAACTGATATGTATAGCCATTTGCATGTTCAAGATTTAAGATCGCTCTAAAAATTAGACATGACCTGATCATTCTATCTTTCTCAAAACTCGTCTCCGGGTGGAACTGAATCCAACGTATTGTCAAGCGAATTCGGTTGGTTCTATCAACTTCTCAGTTTTTCATAATATTTATAGATGACATGGAAAAAACGTTAACTTCTGATATTGCCTTATCTTCTATCGAATTGAACACCTAAATTTATGCTATAATTCGGGATCAGAGGGGCTATCGCATATACAATCGGAACAATCCATTTGTAGTTCAACAAATATAATATATTCCAGAAACTGAATCACCACCTACAATGCGTCAGTTCTGAAATCTAGATGAAACGGTATTTTGTCAAGAATAATACATTTCAGCTGGCAGTAGAATCAATATCGTGAGACCCTCCAAATCTTGGTCAATACCGAGAAATTTTACTCGGAGAAGCAAGTATGTCAGCAGGCGATGGTACACCTACCTGTGTAATATACAATGTACATATTTATTATACCTACTATTATACCCCATATTGTGAATCTTCAACTAATAATCACATTGAAAATGGTCCAATCCACTAGTCAACAATCTTGCAATCCTCATGTATCAGCTACATGCTGCTCTCCAATTTTTCAGAAATATTCATCTACAAGATCTAATATGTCGAATTGTCATGAAATTGATGAAATCTGATTGTACAGTTTTCTAATTTTTTTCTGCGCTTAAAACAATTTTCTGATCGTTGTTGCTATTCTCATCGTTAATTTATCAGTTTTCATAGCAATGAACCCAAATAGTTTATAGTTGTTATGTCGTTGTTTCAGAAGGTTGAATATCTTATTTCACATTCCGTACATTCGGTTCTATTTCATTTCGAAAAATATTCTGGTTCAAAAACTGGAATGAAAAATAACTCACGAATTAGTCCACACATTCTATGTCACTAACAAGTAACAAATAACAAGCGAACTCAACGAAAGAAATTATCTAATCTGGATCGAAAGTGATATAACTGCACGCACCATAAATGGCAAGGTGATAAAACACTCAATAGAAATCTAGGTCTCCACCGTCGGCAACGGTGGAACCATAAGATGGTATTCGATGCAGAAATCACTGACCTTGAAAGTGAAAGAGAAGATCGAGATGAAGATTCCATACGAGCAGTGGTCAAGTACAAGGAGATTCTTCTCGCTTGATCTGCGGTCAGCCAAGTTCAAGAATTGACTACGACAAAGTGTCGAACCGCAATTATTTATAACTGGGTTGGTGGTTATGCTGTGCGGATGGAACTGAAGGCGATTTTCTGAACTACTTTCAGTATCTCATACCGAGGTGGAATGTGCATCGTTCATTCCGAGAGAAAAATAACAATTTCTCTATCCATTCAAGAGATATTACGTGATGATCAACAAATAACTATAAATTGGGTTAAGTTTCAGTTTCAAAACAAATACAAGTCACCATCCAACCCCAAAATTTCATTTGAAAACAAGAACATCATTATCTTCAAAACGGTCAAATTTTTTGGACAAAAAAATAGACTACAATTAGTCGTGGAGTACACAAATAGATAGAGTCTCCAATAAATTGAATTAGTGCTTCTCCGTAATCAACACACTGAAAAATATGCTAGACACGGATTGTTTGTTGAATACCCACTATGCTCTTGGCTATACATATATTGCCTACGGTATTGTGGTATGGGGACAGGCGATCGAAACGCAATGGGTGTTCATCCTACAGAAAAGAATCATCAGGCGAATTTTTGATTTGCCTTATGGAGAGACTCGCAGGGAAACCTTCAGAAGAAAATATTAACTGTTGTGTCGATATACGTTTTGAATCTAATACTGTTCATTTTCTTCAATAGAAACAATTTCATGAGACATCGTGATGCCCACCAGCATCACACAAGGAACAAAACTGACCTCTTAATTGATAGGGCTGTTCATTTGTTCCAAAGGAAATATCCGAATATCGCGGGTTGTTGTCTTTTCAATCTTCTACCATCGAATCTGAATACGTGCAGAAGCTCAGAGGTTTCTAAGCGCATGTTGAAAGATAATCTGATCAAAGGCTGCTTTTATACTTTGAACGAGTTTGAATACTACCTCAGAAGCCAATCAAAGCTTTGATTGTTTTTCTACTGGTGGATTTCCACCGCAATCAATCAAATGTCAAATGTATGAATTCCAATGTTTCTATCTGACCCCCTGTTTCAAGCTGTTATGTTTGATTTGAAAAGTTTGTGAGTTATCTAGTCTAGTTTTCATAAATTATATTTGCTAACAATAAGCTTCTCTCAGGTATATTATTGTATAAATTATTACATATTGTGTGCATTTTCACCTTGACTGGTCTAATCTATTATTGTAATAGGCTACAGACTCAATAAAATTTGAGTTAGGTAGACATCGCAAATGTATGGAAAATGTTCCTACATCGAACTCCCAACAAATTTCATTAATGTTATTCTTTGTAGTCAATAGATGTTGAAAAAATTCTACTATACACATATTGTCCACTTTTTCACCTCAAAAAGAGGTACAGCCAAGCACATTTTCAATTTCCAATGAGATATATATTATTAAAACTCGGAATATTCTTGTTGAGAATGTATCCAGCCTTCAGGTATCATCAAAATTGCTAAACACTTTACATGAAAAATCTTTTCGAGCATTCACGAAAATGGCGATTTTTTTTGTTCGTTAATATTTTTACTACATAGCCACTCTTACCACATAGTCGACAGCTGGAGCAGCCTTCACGATGGGTGTCTTCACGATTGCGGGGGCAGCATAGGTGTGGGTAGTATAGGCAGGTGCTGCATAGGCAGGAGCAGCATAGGCAGGAGCTGTGTAGGCGGGAGCTACTGCGATGCCATGAGTTGCTAGAGCTGGAGCTCCTAGGAGACCAGCTTGCGTTGAGGCCACAAGGGTAGCGATAGCGAAGATCTTTAGGAATGAAACAGTAACTGTCAATAATATTCGGATAAGAATATCAACCATTCAGTATTGTTATCGTGGCCATGAAATTTTATGTCTATCATTTACAGAAAAAAGGAATATTCGTAGAAAAACGAAAGATTCTCAGGCCAATATTCAATGAAGAATGCAAAGAATTGTTTACCATCAATTCCAGAATGGAAAAGTGATACCGTTTGTTTTGTTATATTTTTCGTATGTAATACCATATCGACAATTTCTGACATCCAGTCATTTTAAGGCGACCGACAAGGAATTCCATGCCAGATGATCGGATAATTTAACAAAATAGATGCTGTTATGATGGATTAATTTTATATCTGCACTTGAATTAGGTTTAAGATGTGAAATGTGGCCTCAATTCTTCATTTCGATGTTTCACGGGTACGCTATTAAAAAAATTTACGTGTACTCTAATGGTCACAGGACATAGGTTCAGACCTCCATTTGAATAAATGTTATTATTTATTTTCATTGATCATGACTTGCTATCATCCCTTATTACTATGTGTTTCGTCGCATTCAAAAGCGTGAAATCAACCCAATTAGAATTCAACGGCTGGGATAAAATGCATTTTTCGTCAGTAAACTATTAGTCGCGAAAAGATAACGAGATATTACTGAAAACTGATCTATACGCAGAAGTTAAAACAATTCAGTAAATTTGATTCATAACCGTTCGAAACTACCACAGCAAATGCAATTTCGATGAAAATTATAAGGCATAAACGTAAGCAAATGCTTTTGTTATCCCTTTCTCCATAGCTCTTTGACACCTAAGACTTTTCCAACAAAAGTGAAGGAAAATCATATGCATTTATGCATACCACAAATCAACAATCGACATTATACGCGAGGCAGAAAGTTTCCTGAAAATAATTTCACAATGTTTGTATGTAATAAGCATCATAACGAATGTTGCACATTTTCTCTAAACATCGACTGGCGGAAATCTATGAAAATCAACAGAAAAAGTAATTTCAATATTTTCCAACCGCGTTATGAAATGAGACAAGCTTGGAAATGAGAGACAGAATCCTGGAAAAGTTCGGAGAAGTATAGAAAATGAGAAGATTACAACTTCGATTGAGTGGATTTATCAAAAATATCAATATGTTAATGATCTATGATTTGATGAATTGAAAATTATATCTCCTGACAGCTTATTAACGTTGGATTCCACACAAAATTCAAAATATAAAAATTCTTGATTCTTCCAGTCGTGAGTACTTTTAGTGGTGGTGGCAACAGAGGTGCTGGGGGGCCACAGTATTTTTTGTATTATCCACAGTTCAAATTATCAATTTTATATAATTGACAATTTGGACTGTTGATCCAAAAGAGTACTCTGTGGTCCCCCAGCGCCTCTGTAGGTGGCAGTACAAGCAGAACTTTAACGTGATTGTTATTAAAAGTGATGGAGAAGAACGCTAATTCCAAAGTTTAATGTCAGTCACAGAACATTAAACATTCGAAACGTCTAAAGAATTGAAGCAATTTCCTTTTACCTCATTTTGCTCAGAAAGAGTTACAAATTCGTCTGTGCCGACTTGGGCAAAAAAGTGATCGGCTTAGCTCGAAGGCAATTCCTTTCATTTTAATTACTACAACTTCAATCTATTTCAAAATACGAGATGATATACCAAACTTCCTCAAGTGTTATGCAATCTCATATCGAATGCTACCTCATTTTCAAATGTGTTAGAATATGTAACATTTCAATCATGTTAATATTTTGCACCATATTCATGAATCAACTGTTTTTTGTAATATATGCTAATTAACAATATTCAAGTTATGTAGAAAGACCGTATGATAACTACGGATTATTTATAACTGTATCATGCGTAATGATTATTAATTTAAAACGATTTTCAAATCAGTCTAAATGAGTCAAGGTATGCTTTCTTATGAATGAGTAAGGCCATTATCAATTAGAACTATCTACGATTATAATTTATACACACATGTGTACATATCAATATCTATAGTTTGAAGAAAATTCAAGTGTAGTTTCCATGGGTGACAATGAATGAATCGGCAGGTGCGACCGGTGAAAATGTTTCAATAGATGCCTTAGAGGTAGGCAAAATAAATGCATTCAACAAAAATACTAAAATAAAAATATTAGCCTCTCAAAGCATCAAGGAAAACACTGAAATTGGAATAATACTATCTCAAAATATCTGTCTTTCGTAAAAACTCGTTAGGAACCCGTATGTATTCCGAATCAAATAATCTAAGTTACAACATATAAATCATTTGAAACCAAACTTCCACTCAATACAATTCATTTTCCGTAACTAGTGTTAACAATTTTCTGGAGCTTTCATTATGGGGTACTGAAAATAAGTTTGTAGAGCGAATTTAAAAAAACACATGAAAACTCCATAACAAACTCGTTTATATATCTGTACATACTTGATATATATACCAGTTGTGAATTCGTTCGTCTCTTCTGGCATAGATATGAAATCTTGGTGGTTCTTAAGGTATCACAATTTTGGTTGATTGTCTCAAAATAATATTCTGTAGCATTTCCAATATCACAGGAAACTACCCTAACTTTCGAATTCGAAATCGTAGGTTCATTTAACAAATGAATATTCTGATGGAAATCATTGGAAATAACTCAAAAAATATATATTATTGCTTATATCACTGAAAAAACGGTCTAATTGTAACAATGATCTTAATCTAATAACGCTTAATCAGTACCAATTTGTTTTGATGACACAATTATGGTTATATTATCAAGAAATAATTATGTCTCATCAACATTTTGATACTAGGAACAGCAAAATGAACTTGTGCAAAATAATGATGCCCGTGATGTTGCTAGCGGGATCACCATATCTAACACCATAGGCCTTTTTCACGAAAATAGAATATTTATTTATAAAATGATTCGCTGACTCCTAACATATATATATATGAACAAGGAACAAACATGGTATCAATGCTACAACTAATTTTGAATCGATCGATCTTACTCTGACAGCATATGAACCACAAAAATTTCACATATGGAAGTGAGAGATGAAAAAGTTATTAAAAGAATATTCCTTTCGATTTTCACACATTTTCTCGAAAAGAATTCTCAACTTGATGTCAAAGATTCTTCCCGAATGGAAACATGCAGATTTTATTCATTGTTTCTTTTACGTCCGGTTATTACCAGAAAGAAATCGAATTGTCGTGAAGAAAATGTCAGTTAAATGAATGAAAATTTCAAATTCGTCACAATTCATACCACAAATTTACAAGAATTAGCATATTTTCACTTGGTTCGAATAATTGACCGTACATTACTTGCACTTAACATTTCTTCCTTCATTCTTCAAGAACGAGAAAACGTTAATACGAGAAAATTCGCTATAAATTGTGAAAAAAAGTTAATGGACGGATTATGTAAGTATTTCTCCTTCTGCAATAGACTTTCTGCAGACATTCAATAACAAGAACTTCAATTTTTTAATCGCCAGACATAGTCAATTACATTCTGGAGGAATGAACCATTGCGTCTTGAAAAAAAGGATTGCAATAGACAACAACGTCACTGAAAAATGCACTGTGACTAATGCAACGAGATGCCCTACCTTAGTCAGCATTATGCAACACTATGTACTGCAACTGAGATTACAAACTGAACTGTACTACCCACCGACGAATGTGGTCTTTTATACTATTACCTACCCCATGTGAAACGTTCACTGACATTATTTGAAAAAATGCAACATTTGTCATGTCTGATTTTCAGGAGAAAAAATCCATGCAGTAATTGAAAGTTACAACGAAATGGAAGTAAGGTCACATTTTCATGGTGCCGTTCGTGGTCTCAATGAATTTTTCAGTCATGTTCGGCCATGGGTGTGTCTCACTAACGAGAGGACAGTGGTACGCGTATGTCAATAGACGCAAGTTTTTTACAGTAATGGATTTCAATTGATCTTATGATCATTAACACAATTAGTAAATAGTTAACTGTTGATATCGAGATGTCACAATACGCTAGATTAAAATGAAAATTATATATTAATCTTCATCGTTCTGTTCATCCTATGGTAAACCACAACTAATATACACGAAATACCTATCTAGAATGCAACTAATATACATATTTCCCATAAAGCCAGAGAAATAACATAGTATCAAATCAACTACGCCCAAAAAATAGTTTTGAGCGAGCTTTTTGTATTTTTTCCTGTGATCATCATAAAACAGAACAAAAATGTAAGCGGAAAATTAATCACCTTCTGTTGATAAGCATATCTCCGAAAAGTTTTCGATAGCAGTCATGATGTTACATCTTCTTCAAGTTGTTTTCCTCAACCAAGCATGACCCTTGTCAGAAATGTCTTAGATTGAATTTTAGCTCACTACTCAGAATATTGTTCCTGTATTCGATTCTGATGTTTCCTGATTTTACATTTTTTCTGGAAATAATCTCATCATACATTCCTCCTGCACCAAGCTCATTCGATCAAAACGCGTGCATTTCCATAATTTTCAAAATTCTGCTTTCAAGCAAATGCTTTCGTGTATAATAATTCAAGAATAAAAACTTCGACCTGCAGTATCAAATCACTGCTGGGCAAAATTCCGAAAATCATCAATGTGCACATATTTTACCCGAATAAACTTGGTGAACTCCGGATATAACCCCCATATAATACGCCCTTATTTCCAATATATACCCAAGATAATTCTTATTTATATTCGACTAAAAGACATTTTCTTTGATGTTGTATTCGATATTTCTCACTTCATGAAATATAAACCTGAAATTGCAATTTCAAGTCATTCATTTCGATTTCAGATAACAAAGAATTAAGAAATAGAAGAATTAATATCAGTGGCGGATCCACGGGGGGGGGGTTCGGGTCCGGACCCCCCCCTCCCATTGGGAAAATAAAAGTTTTTTTTTCAATTTTCATCGGCTCCTAATCTCCAAATTTTGTTAGGGAACGAAAAAAGGTCACATGAGCAAGACAAAAAAATAAAATGGAATACATTTTTTTGCTTTAAAATTGTAGAACTTTAATAATTATTATTACATTCCATTGAAAACTAAAGAGCAGGCTACATTTAAAAATTAGTCAATTTTCATTTTTTAACAACCAATTTCATCAATTTATTCAATTCAATAATCCTCCAATTCCTAAAAAAATAATTCTCAAGAATTAAAAATAGTACAAACAAGATCTGGATTGAATGTTACCCAAACAAACATACAAACAAATTTCGCTTGAAATTTTTGGACTCACCGATTGTTTTTTTCCTTTTTTTTCGGTTCAGTCAGTTCAGACGCTGGATCAAGCCGAGTAAAATATGAAAATAGAGTCAAAATAAAATGCTTTTTTTTTAAGTATCAAATTGCAATTTTTCTCGATGACACTTTGAAGAAAATTGACACTTGTCAGGCTTATCGAGAAAAAGTTCGAGAAATTTCTGACAGTGCTGCCATTGGATCCTTTTTGGCGCAGTATTTGAAAAATTAGACTTGTTACATTTGTGATTGATGAGTATTGTGTATGACAGTAACGATTTGAATATACTATATGTATGAGTAGAATATGCTGTTGATTAGGTTAAATCAACTCGATTCGATTTAAAAAAAGTAAAGTTTCGAACCTACTTTACCTCCTTTTTTTTGGTTCTTGACTTGTTGTTGCTATACGGTATCTCATAATTTTCTTATATATATATATATATATATATATATATATATATATATATATATATATATATATATATAAATATATATATATATATATATATATATATAAATATATACATATATATATATATATATATATATATATATATATATATATATATATATATATATATATGATGAATTGTGTTTTCGGGTTTCATTCTGTGTTCTGTGGTTTTGATCCTCTGAAGGATAATTGTCACAACGTTTCGGCAAAGTCTCATTTGCCATCTTCTAGGTGATGATTGAGTTTCGACCTCCGAACTCGACAGTCGATATATATATATATATATATATATATATATATATATATATATATATATATATATATATATATATATATATATATATATATATATATATATATATATATATATATATATACAGTGAAATGGATAGCGGGGTCTCTCAGTGAGTCCAAATGAAAAGTCTTAGTTTAACTTCGCCAAGCTTTCGCTTTTATTGTGAAGCTGCTTCAGGGCCT
This sequence comes from Zygogramma bicolorata, assembly GCA_032362365.1. NCBI lineage: Eukaryota > Metazoa > Arthropoda > Insecta > Coleoptera > Chrysomelidae > Zygogramma > Zygogramma bicolorata. Next base: position 122,690 of record JAVJAQ010000983.1, read on the forward strand.
ATAATTTATTGTTCTTTTTTCCCTTTTTCATCAACATTCTATACTTACAGTAAAAATGGTGTAAAAATATCGAATCAAACATAAATTGATGAAAAATATGTATACATGTTTGAAAAATTGTTTTTTGACAAATGACATACCTTCACATTTATGTCATTTTTCACGTCTATGATGATTTGATAATTAATTATACAGAGAGATGTATTGATTGAGAAGATTTTAATTATTGCGTAAGTATAGTTAATAATGTTGATGAAAAAGGGGAAAAAACTATAAATTATAGGCCCTGAAGAAGCTTCACAATAGAAGCGAAAGCTTGGAGAAGTAAAACAGAGACTTTTCATTTGGACTGACTGAGAGTCCCCGCTCTCCATTTCACTGTAAAATTATTAACTATGTAATGAAGTAATTATTGTCCAAGAGACGAGATAGAGGTCGACCTTCACCCATCTGTTTACCAGATGAACCATACTTTTTATAGGGTTTCATAATTAGACGAATACGCCTATAATGGCTTGCCTATCAGAATGTGGTCCAGACTTTATACAGTAAGATTCAAAAATTTCTACATTATGGATTTTTTTTTATCGATTTGTCAGTTTATTCTCCTTAAAAATTGGTGTATTGCAGAATATTTGCAAATGAGTTGCCAAAATTTCAAATTTCCGAACAGTGTACATGGGAGAACGGAAAATAGGAATTTTAATCAGTTGTGAACCAGATCTCATTTTTGACATAATCAAAAAGTTCATTCAAAGGAGTTGTTTAGAACTGAAAAGAATATTCAAATTTGGAATCACTTCCAGGGTAGTTTACTCTAGAATTAAAATTCTATTTTTTGTTTTCCCCTGTACACTGTTAGGAAATTTAAAATTTTGACAACTCATATGCAAATATTCTGCGATACACCAATTTTTATAAGGAATAATATTTTCCGAAAAATCTATAATGAAAAAGTTTTCCATATTGTGGAAAGTCTTGAATCTCACGGTATATAGTATGAACCACATTCTGATAGGCAAGCCATCATAGGCGTATTCGTGTATTTATGAAACCCTATAAAAAGTAAGCTTAATGCGGTAAACAGATGGGTGAAGGTCGACCTCTACTTCGTCTCTTGAACTATTATTTCAGAATTTTCGAAATTTCCTTGAATTCATCCATTATATGGTTCTAAGATCGAAAGTCGCTCCTCAAGCACTGCATGCTCTTGTCAAAAAAAGTTGCCGTGATAAGCCAAACAGCGGTATCTCAAAAAAAGTGTATCTCTGTTTTCTGAATATAGAGTGTTATGTGTCTCAGTGGGAAACATTGTTATTGAGTAACCAATAAATTGATTGTTCCGGCAACCGAGAAGTGGGTTCTTCTCTGACAAAGTAGCATTTCCACTGCTCAGTCCGAAAATTGCATAGTTGTTGTCATTGTAGAGCAATTCGGAAAAATTGAATCTCTTCAATATTAGCAATTGCTAGAATTTTTATATAATTATTTATATGAATAAGAATTAGGATGTTCTAATTAGTAGCTCTCCTCTATTCGATTTCGAATATTCAAATGAAAATATTCGAAATTTCGCATTACGAAGAAATATAAGAAAGAAATCTGTCCCATCTGATCAATTTTGCAAGAGTATCAGAAGTAATAATGAATATGAACACAAATACATTGAATTGAAAGTTGGTGCCAGACAAATTTTTACTTCTATTGGAGACTTCAATAAGTAGCTTCGTAACGCTTTTTCACTTAGCAAGACATTGCACATTACACACAATCACATAGAAAAATCAAAAACACCTGATGAGTTTTGCATTATGAAACTCTGTGCAATTCAGAACCATGTGCTACACAGTCAATTCGGTATCACCCAATCGCAAAAGTATTATGAAAAAAAAGCTCTCCTCTACGATTTCTCCACTTTACTCCTAATCACTGATTATTTCATTTCAATTCATAGTTCCAACTGTTACTAGCCAGCTGCTAGAGATCCATTTTACTTTCTGGTAGAGGAATGGCTTGGAATCATAAATATTGGCTAGCGTTTCGATTAGAATGTTCTGATTGAAAGTGGTAGTTTGTGCTGGGGTATAAGCCGCCCCATATGTGAAGGATCACTTGATGAAACATAATGTAACATCACCCTTCTTCAGGTATTTGCCTTCCAATCACGGAGTCAAAGATATTTGTTGAAATGAATCTGCTGAAAATTGTGTTGAGCTAAAAATGCAAACAATTACAAATTATCACTGATTCTGTCAATCAAATCGATTCATAAGAATAAATAATCTATTGGAATGGTCCAAAACTTTCTTACTTTCGCTACCATTTGTAACTATGAGTAATCGTTACTTGCATGGTGTTATAAGGTTCTTCCCATGCAACTATTCTTGAACCTATTTCCTTCATTAAATATAGGCAAACTAGTTCAATTTTTGATGAATATTTCACAGTATTCAAGGAAAATGTTCACCTTATAGACATTAATAATGTAATGCATAGGAAGAGTTCCAGATATATTCCACACCTGAAATAAATATTGCTTATTAATAACATTTCTGCCCCGAGTACAATGAGAGTTGGTGAAAGTCTTCATGAATAATATCAAAAATATGGATGCAAAACTAATACCATGATCAACTAATGCTAAGAAACGAAAAAAAAAATATATTAAGAAATGTATTTGTGTTTGTATTGAGATTTACAGCTCAGTTTCCTCAGTTTGATCGGCAAAAAAAAACGGTTTCTGTTTCCGCTGACGCGTGCAATCGACAGCAATACTCCAGTCTATGACGGTAAAAAAAGTGTAAACTGTGTATTTATCCCATACAGCACCGAATCGTATGAAAATTTGGATATAGGTTCTACTTACCCTCTATTTCAAAATCTACCCTGTGTCGAAGGTTGCTTTTTTGGAGGGGGGGTAATAAAAACCATCCCTATTCGAAAAAAAATATCAAAATTTTAGATTTGAGCATGTAACAAACTGAATTCATATTTATATCAGTAAAATCAAGCAATTGATAATTTTCAAAATAATTTATGGTTCAGTAATCAGTGTCAGCCCTTAAAACCCCCTCCCTTATGACAAAATATCAGAAAATAATAATTAACACGTTATTTAGCAGTTATTCAACTTATTCAGTATCTATTTGCATTTAATTTGGGATTTAGCTTCTATCTACCATCTACTTCGAAGTTGAGGTTGTGCCTGGGGTTGATTTTTATTCATCAGAGGTGAAAACAACCCCTATTAAAACAAATACAAAATACTAGTTTGAGCGTGCAGTCATCTGTAAATACGTTGAATTAACCTTGATAGGCAATTCCTGGTCTATTAAACAGTTTCGACTCGTAAAAACCACCTTTATGATAATTTTCATTAAAAAATTATATCAAAATTGTAATTGAGTAACCGGGAAACCAAACTCTATGAACATTCAGATTGAGACTCTACTTTGAAGTTACTTTCGTACTCGGGGTTGCTTTTGATTTTTTAAGAGTGAAAACTACCCCATTGAAAAAAGGTTGAGTGTAGATTTGGATGTGTGATCGATTGAAATTATCTTCAAATGCATTTGAAATATTTTTCAACAACTTTTATTATTGATGAAAAGTAAATATAAAGAATTGTATTATTACAATAAAACATTTAGACTTTCCAATTGTCTCATCGAACTTTCTCGGCACTCCATTTATTTATACATATATATTATATATATATATATACAAGATGAATTTTTCTGGGTTTTTATCCGTTAGGTATTTTCTGATTTGTTCGACGTTTCGAATTCCATTTTGAATTCATTTTCAAGAACTGTGAGACGAATATCTGTCCATACCGTCCTGGTCAATCACTCCCCTTACGAAGCAACCAAGCAAGAGCTAGCAAAGACTTCAATTGTCTGTTCTCCACGGAAACTGGTATTTATAATGACTCTCCTCAGTCATTATCCGACTGCGTCCGATATTAAGGCTGCATCCTGCCCATCCAGGTATTATGTAGAAATTGATGGTTTCACGGATCTTCGATATACAAGATGAATTTTTTCTGGGTTTTTATCCGTTAGGTATTTTCTGATTTGTTCGACGTTTCGAATTCCATTTTGAATTCATTTTCAAGAACTGTGAGACGAATATCTGTCCATACCGTCCTGGTCAATCACTCCCCTTACGAAGCAACCAAGCAAGAGCTAGCAAAGACTTCAATTGTCTGTTCTCCACGGAAACTGGTATTTATAATGACTCTCCTCAGTCACTATCCGACTGCGTCCGATATTAAGGCTGCATCCTGCCCATCCAGGTATTATGTAGAAATTGATGAGTTTCACGGATCTTCGATATACAAGATGAATTTTTCTGGGTTTTTATCCGTTAGGTATTTTCTGATTTGTTCGACGTTTCGAATTCCATTTTGAATTCATTTTCAAGAACTGTGAGACGAATATCTGTCCATACCGTCCTGGTCAATCACTCCCCTTACGAAGCAACCAAGCAAGAGCTAGCAAAGACTTCAATTGTCTGTTCTCCACGGAAACTGGTATTTATAATGACTCTCCTCAGTCATTATCCGACTGCGTCCGATATTAAGGCTGCATCCTGCCCATCCAGGTATTATGTAGAAATTGATGGTTTCACGGATCTTCGATATACAAGATGAATTTTTCTGGGTTTTTATCCGTTAGGTATTTTCTGATTTGTTCGACGTTTCGAATTCCATTTTGAATTCATTTTCAAGAACTGTGAGACGAATATCTGTCCATACCGTCCTGGTTAATCACTCCCCTTACGAAGCAACCAAGCAAGAGCTAGCAAAGACTTCAATTGTCTGTCTCCACGGAAACTGGTATTTATATGACTCTCCTCAGTCATTATCCGACTGCGTCCGATATTAAGGCTGCATCCTGCCCATCCAGGTATTATGTAGAAATTGATGGTTTCACGGATCTTCGATATACAAGATGAATTTTTCTGGGTTTTTATCCGTTAGGTATTTTCTGATTTGTTCGACGTTTCGAATTCCATTTTGAATTCATTTTCAAGAACTGTGAGACGAATATCTGTCCATACCGTCCTGGTCATTCACTCCCCTTACGAAGCAACCAAGCAAGAGCTAGCAAAGACTTCAATTGTCTGTTCTCCACGGAAACTGGTATTTATAATGACTCTCCTCAGTCATTATCCGACTGCGTCCGATATTAAGGCTGCATCCTGCCCATCCAGGATGCAGCCTTAATATCGGACGCAGTCGGATAATGACTGAGGAGAGTCATTATAAATACCAGTTTCCGTGGAGAACAGACAATTGAAGTCTTTGCTAGCTCTTGCTTGGTTGCTTCGTAAGGGGAGTGATTGACCAGGACGGTATGGACAGATATTCGTCTCACAGTTCTTGAAAATGAATTCAAAATGGAATTCGAAACGTCGAACAAATCAGAAAATACCTAACGGATAAAAACCCAGAAAAATTCATCTTGTATATCGAAGATCCGTGAAACCATCAATTTCTACATAATACCTGGATGGGCAGGATGCAGCCTTAATATCGGACGCAGTCGGATAATGACTGAGGAGAGTCATTATAAATACCAGTTTCCGTGGAGAACAGACAATTGAAGTCTTTGCTAGCTCTTGCTTGGTTGCTTCGTAAGGGGAGTGATTGACCAGGACGGTATGGACAGATATTCGTCTCACAGTTCTTGAAAATGAATTCAAAATGGAATTCGAAACGTCGAACAAATCAGAAAATACCTAACGGATAAAAACCCAGAAAAATTCATCTTGTATATCGAAGATCCGTGAAACCATCAATTTCTACATAATACCTGGATGGGCAGGATGCAGCCTTAATATCGGACGCAGTCGGATAATGACTGAGGAGAGTCATTATAAATACCAGTTTCCGTGGAGAACAGACAATTGAAGTCTTTGCTAGCTCTTGCTTGGTTGCTTCGTAAGGGGAGTGATTGACCAGGACGGTATGGACAGATATTCGTCTCACAGTTCTTGAAAATGAATTCAAAATGGAATTCGAAACGTCGAACAAATCAGAAAATACCTAACGGATAAAAACCCAGAAAAATTCATCTTGTATATCGAAGATCCGTGAAACCATCAATTTCTACATATATATATATATATATATATATATATATATATATATATATACATATATATATATATATATATACATATATATATATATATATTTTTTTGTTTCAAATTATATTTTTGAAAAGGTTCATGCTGAAAAGGCTCAAAAAAGGTACTTTGCGCGAACCCTCACAATATTTAACTGGCCATATATTACTTCACTTTCATCCTGCAAAAAAAATGAAACACCAAAATTTTTAGAAAAGAATAACCTCCAATTTTGTACTTCAGAAAATTTCGCAGGTGATCAATACTTTTCAAGTTATTTCGAAGAAATGGTGATTTTACGCTGAATTACGTATATGATTTGTTCTCTTCAATCTCAATTTTTTTCAAAACTACGTACTTTCAGTTGATGAAAAACTCAGAACTCATTATAAGAACATAAATGAAGTGAATTATGGAGTAGCAACGATTTTTTGGGGGGTGGGACGAGAGGATGAGTTATTCACAATTTTTTTCAACGAAAAAATAGGATTCAACATTATTTCCTTCATACCTCGGTCAGTTTTGATGCTAGAAACTTTATAAATGACAGAAATGAAGGATTTTTGAAGGACTCCAAAAGAGGTTCGATGAGTTTTTCCCGAAAAATGCATTGGTCTTCGGTTATTGTACGTAGAAACTTTCCAATTTGGCGTTTGAAAATACCAATCAACTTTCAACAAGCCGTTCTTCAGTTTGTAGTGGGTTTGCATACATCACAAAAAAACGATCGCCTTCGTTTCTTCAAAAGCTATAATTTAGCTCTCCACAGGTTTTTCGATTGGATGCATATTTTTCCAGTTATTCGCGAAAAATGATCTGAAAACGTGTTTTTTTTGCCTGAAAACCGACAATTTCACTCGCGAATAAGTCGATAAGTATTGCTTTTCAGAAGAAACTTCATCGAACAAAAAGTGCTCAGAAATAGTCAATCTATTGATTTCCGCACTTATTTCCAATAAAAAAAAATTCACCCTCAAGTAGGGGTGGCATCCGCTCCCAGGGAGAAAGCAACCCTCGGCACAGGATAGATTTTGAAAAAGAGGGTATGTAGATCCTGAATCCAAATTTTCATGCGAATCGGTGCTGTATGGGATAAATACCCGGGAAAATGGTCATAGACTGGACAACAATGAAAGGACAGACTTCTGTAAAGGCTTATTCCAGAGAAAAACCTGACAGAAGTTCCGAAAAACAACCCGGATCAGACACGAAATAGTACCAAACCTAACTCCACTCCACAAGGGAATCACGACAGTATAACGAAGTTTAGAGCCAATGATGCTCGGAAGCCTTTGTGGACCTCGCAATCCCACGATTGTTAGATAGTTATTTCCTATGGTATCCTCATGAGTGAAAACTTGAAGACCGGGTAAGGCGCCCGGGTGGATCGATGGAAGGTTTATTCCGAGTACCTCATACCACGCTTAATTGAAGGGCTATCAGTTGTATAATAACAGATAATAAAGGAGAAATAGCCCATATCACTACTCGATATACTGTTAGCCTCATTTGAATTTATGAATTATTGAAGTCGTACCGAGCAGTGCAATGATCTCACCCATATTTCTCAAGAGTACAAATGTACTGCATTCATTCCGAATGTCTGTTCCATGATCATTATTTAATCTATAGAATTTGTTTTATAATCTCATTGTTCTTTCTATTCCGCAATGGTCCGCATAAATAGGTGGTTGAATTGATTAAATGGGTATGATTGTGCTAAATGTTGTAGTTATGCTAATGTTAACAATAAACATTATTCATTATTTCAGTTTCAATTCTTTGGACAGATTTTTTTTCACATGGGTGAAAGTTTTTACACCGTCAATAAATGTGGTCTGAATACATGGAGTTTTAATTTCCGTTATCCCACGAAAAAATGCTTCTCTATTCGAATATTGAAGAATCGAGCTTTTCAGAACTCATAGAACTACAGAACTATAGTAATATAAAATTACTGACAGGACAAGCATTATTTGTAATTCAAAGCAGGAAATTGTGACAATATTCAAAAATCTCCTTTTATTCAACATAAATAGTGGAAACGAAAATTAAAGAAAAACCTTTGAATATACTTCCTTTTTCACGTTGGTCAAAATATGAGGAAAAGTTTAGAAAATTCCACATCTTTAGTAAGTGACAGTTACCACGACGCCATGAAAAATCCGAAACTAAAAGTTCTAGAAAAAAAAAGTTACTTGGTTGAAATGACGTTGAGTTTGAATAATAATGTTGAGTTTGAATAAAAATTATGAGAAGAATTTAAATTCTGATTGTTCTGGCTTTTCCATTAGTTATTTTGTTTCAATAGCAGAATGACAGAGGGAAAGATTTTCACTGCTTCTACAGGGTAATTCAAATAAGACCCCCACCATCAGGATCTCCTGAACTACACGTCGAATTTTAAATTGAGGAAAAACAATTCACGACACTTCCAGGGAGTCAGACTACAAGTTCGGTTTTGTTTGAATGTATGGGCTGGAATTTATAACGACCGAATACTTGGACCTCATTTCTTCTCGAATACTTTGAATATATGGATGCGTTTCCCATTGTTAATAATAACAGCTGCTGGTTTCAGCATGACGGGGCTCCTCCAAACAATAAAAAAGTAAAAAGTGGTTAGGAAATTCAGGACCACTGAGGTGGCCAGCAAGGTCACCTAACCTTACAATAATACTCTAATACTTTTTGTATATTATTTGTAATGAGGTTTCGACATATCTCGTTTTTCTTCATTTCAGAATGAGGACATTTCTACTGGAGTATTCGTGCAAACTCATGATTTTTGATGAGTTCTGACAACTAGTGTTTATCGAACGAAATTTTTCAATGGAGTCATGACCATCTCAGATGCAGTGTTTTTTTGAATATCTGTGGTTTCAGGAAAGAGAATCATAACAAATTATACATCAATGGAATCAAAATGAGGAGAACTATATTTCTGTATGAAAAACCAATAAGGCGCCCATAACAAAAAAAAGATGATGATCGCCAGAAGACGGAACGTCGGATAGTGAATCTGAACATGTGAAAACGTGTAGCTGAAGAATAGTATCATAGAAGTATCAATGAAAATGTGTATTTGGTTTTGAGCTGTGTTATCAAATGACGCTAAAAAAAATAAAAACAAAAATTCCAATTTCAAGTTTTTTCCTGATATTTCCGCAAATACTCTGAATTTTCCAAGTTACAAAACAATGTTTTTTCTAGGTACAAAAAATGTAACTTTGCCGCAATTGAAGCTTCGACCTATCCCTTTCAAATCGCTGAGTACGAATCCTGAGTTAAACGAGGCGTTTTCCCTTTGTTTGGAAATTGATTATAGGATGAAAGGGTATATTTCTTCTCTTTCAAACCAAAAACGCGATGTATGTTGGTTTGTATTTTTTTATCACCAAATCGTTCCGCTAATTTTGACGAAGGATTCAAGAAGGACGACCAAGGGCTTATGCGAATTCAGCATTTCTAATTGGAAAATGCGAAATATTCTGTCCAGTGGGAAATGGATCATTGTCTACACCGAGTAGTTCTTATGTTTTATTCAGAAATGTAATTTTTTGCCAACAGTGATTATTTACATGAACAACCTAGTCATTCTAACAAGACATGGGATTAGTGAAGGCCAAATTATTCAATTCAATTGAATGCCTTTAACATGATTTTCTCATGGGATATTGGTCATGAATTATGAACTGAAACGTGGTTGTACCTTCCCTGTGAAAAACAAGCAACAATGTGTACCTGCAGTCATTCCAGTCTAGTTACCTTCTCTGCCCAAGAAGAGATCCCTTGAAGTTTTTGGATGGATAATCCTTTGTCAACAGCCAACCAAAGGACTGATCGCTGCCTTAAGTTTCCTTGATATTCCGAATGAGAAGTTTCTGTATTGATTCCATAATAGAATTATAATATAAAAATCAATCATAGTTCAGTCATACTTGATGACTTGTTTCAGGTATTTCAAGACATGCCCATGAATAATTCATTTATTTATTTATTTATCTACGGGTAACCCCCAAGTGAATACTAATACTAAACCAATTTCAACAATACTTTAACCCAATAATGAAAATACGTATTCCTGTGATTGATAGGTAAATATTTTTCAATATATTATTATTATTATGTAATTTTCCACTCTTTCAATATAGTTCTTGTGAATAATTCTACCTGCAAGTTTGCATCGAGCTCTTATATCTTCTTAGATAGAAAAAATTATGTAGTTATCCCGATTATTACTTGTGCCTTATGAGTTTTTTTCTTTTCGATTATTAATTTTTTCAGATCTTTGTCGAAGTGTCTTCATCATTGTAATCATTTGGATTTGATATCGTAATCGTTAAGGCCGGATGGTGGACATCACATGGCAACAAACTGTCACTAGATACATTAACTATGCAATTAATCTGTTCGCTTGTGAATATTAGGTCCAACATTACACCATAACAATTATCGACATTATTCAATTAAGGAATATTATGGAAAGCGAAGCTGTGAATTATTGTTTGGGCTGCATTGTGGTTAATGTTGGGGGCTGATATACCTAATCATTAAACCAGTCGGTTCAGTTGAAGTCACCCATTAATATAACCAAAATTGCTGAATCAAGGAAACTGTAATGAAAATTCCATTTTTCAAGAATATTTTGTTCAGTTATTGGGAGATTAGTTCATCGAATATGAAACAGTTTGTTGAAGGGAGCAGTTAGCTCAAGGAATAACTGGATTTTGTTAAAAATGGATTTCAACCAAACATTGCCCAGTAAATTATTAGTTGTTATATATATTGACAAAATATTATCAGAAATGATTATTGCTGAAGTAGTACAAATGGAAATGTTTTATTAGATATAATCAGAGTGAGAAAATAGTGTTTTATAAACCAAGAGAGTTTCAAGTTTTCAACGAATCTGAGCACGCTTCTCTCAGCTACTTGTTTCACAACTTATATAAAGATGATTTGCAGAATAGTAAAGTTATTCCAGTTTTGCCATCTTCCGTTGTGAAAAGTCTGTTTCAACCTCTCGCATAATATTTTTTCTGGCTACGACCCTGATTTAGCGTAACCAGAGCAGACTCGATTGATAGCTGAGTTGATATTACTTCGTCTGTTAGTTATAGAGTTGTAAAGTTTTCTTGGCATTCGTCTAACAGTTCATTCGACAGCTGATTGTTCCATCTACTGTCACTCTGCAATAAGAATCGAATACTTATTTTGATAAGTGGATGGAAGAAAATTGTTTCAATAAACACATCGATATTGTTCTTTATTTCTTTTGAACAAAGTTTTTTGTTTGGAAGTTAAACCTACTCATGTATTCAGGTCATTATAAAATACCGACACTCCACCTATCGACATATGGTTAGTCGTAGGTTGAACGTAATAATATCAACATCAAATTAGCACTCATGAATCATAATTCGAAACAGCTGAATATTAGGGTCACTAGTATTTTTTAAGAATTATTGAAGAAATAGGATAATTTTCTAGAACTGTAAATAGTTTGTTGAAAAAGGTCTATGTTAACCTCTTCGATATTCGGTAGGAATTTTGAAAATCTCAATTATTAAGTTCATCAGTACGATTGTTTTGCTTCTTGTGATTACATCAGTTGCTACATGTGTTCTCACTTTCAACTAGGTCTGGTAGTCACCACCGTACTTGATGTTACAAGTCGATGAAACCAATTCAAATTTTCTGCTTACTCGCAAGAATATTCAGCAAGACGTGTGAGGCATTTTCTCATAGTGCAGCAGTCTCGAACTGTCAAAAGTTGAACATAGAATAGAAAAATATTCTGATTATTTTCAGCACCATTGGAACTCTTGAAACAAAGACCAGATTAACTCTATGGATTTTAATTGTCAGTTCTTTGTTACCCAATTTCCACGGATGCATCAAATTCTCATTAATTCTTCTGGCCTAAATGACGAGTCACCTATGCTACAGGCGTGTCTCCAACCACTATTATACAATTTGAGCACATAGCACCTGACTTTCACTGAATCCATTCTGCGTACAGGTACACTATATCTTCTGGTTGTGTGCAATACTGGAACACCGCTTTACAATGTTTTTTGTTGTTGCAAACGAACTGAAATTAATATTTCATCGTGATTTATGGTCAGCGAGTTATTATCTAAAAGAAATACCTAGTTAACTTGTGAACCTGTAATATGTTGAAGGAGTTCCTCATTCAGTTATAATAATGGTTCGGGTTTGTGGTGTTCTTAATAATAATGAATTCAAATCGAATACACATTTTGAGTTTACGTAATATAATGATACAGTAATTTGAATTATCTTGGCATGGAGTATGATAAATCTAGCTGATATTCCGTTTTTCCAACACCAGAAGTGCTAATAGTTTTTACACTTCATCGTTTCCTAACGAAATCTACATTATAGTTATGAAGCAATACGGTTAAGACTTCTACCTCTGAACATGCAATGCGAGTATGTTCAATATTAAGGGAGGTTTTGTATGGGACAACGTGATTCCTAGGTCCAAATCTACCTCAAATTTTCTATAAACATTCTTTAACAGAATAGATGGAAGACGTATTCGTTTTTTATGCAAACCCATCGCCTTACGGAGTAAAAAAGGGGTTTATAACATTTCCGACTTCTATCAAACACTCTTTTGGGTGCTCCAAGAAGGCATGCAGAGACTTGTGATGAACCCAATAAAACTTAGTACTGAGTGTAAGAACTACTCAATATAATTCCATCACAAAATAAAATTAACGCCCAACGAAGTGGGCACAGGTTCGCTGGTAATATAGTAATTCTACGGATCTGTAATATAAGTGAAAATGGTTTGTGAGTCATTGAATCAGGATATGGATATTTTTCGAAAGATGAATATACTACGCTTTCTCTACGAATTTCCTGCATATTTCATGTACAGTGTGAAATAAAAAAATAACTCAAAAAGAAACAGTGTAAACATTCAATTCATTAGCCGAATCTTTACAATTAGAGCCTTCAGCCACAAATGAATAGAAAAAGCGCATCACAGGTACTTCAGTGCCTAAGTGCATTCTACCCATTAAGGATGGGCAAAATCTATGGAATGATTGTATTATTTGTAACACGATTGTAATTAAATTGAAATAAATCGAATTAAATTGAATATTGTCAGCGACACTGGTGTGGAAGGGTGCGTTCACAAAGAGAGCTGGTTACAAGCGCTTGTTGGCAAGCGCTTGCAAGCTCCAACCGGCGTGAAAAAAGTCTACATGGTTTGAAGCGTGTGCAGACAAAGCCTGTCCTGGCTAACAAGCGCTCGCTACAAGGTCTTACAAGCACGCAAGAACGTTTTGTACTTGTTCTTCGGCTCTTGTTGACCGAACCAGTCAGTGACAAACAACTGTGCAGTATGGATTTCGATGAACTGTTATCGCAAGTCTTTGGAAGAGGGGCTATTTGGGTCGTTCTTCTGCGTGGATAAGTTGCTTAAGCCATTTTCCCCAACACTTGACTAAAACACTTTCAAATTTCTTGAGGATGTAACTAAACACGGTTAACTCCTTTCTCATATAAATAAATAGCTCACATTGTCCAATTTCAATTGAGGAAATAGATGGTGGTATTCCTCAAACCTACCTCTTCCGCGGTTAATTGCATAGACTCCGACTTTCCTTCTACAAATTTTCAATTCGACATTTTCAAGCGATAATAACTCTTCATCTCTTGTAGATATCGTCTCAACTAGAGCTGGGAAAATACTAAGCTTGAAATGCAAGTGTTTGTTGGGTACGCACAACAAAATTCTCAAGCGCTTAGAGAACCAGCTATCTTCGTGAACGCAACTTGCTGGTGCCTGTCTTGCCTCGATATCGCGATTGGGGATGTCAGTAATGAAGTTTCACCCTGCCTTCTTTCTACATGGCTCGTACAGGGGTTCGAGTTATGTCAGAGATGAAATAGATATAATGCCTATCGTCTTGCGAGCTCAGTGTTTTCGGTGGATAATTTTCTGTATTACACACAAATGAAAGACCGGTTTCACCTAGTTTGTTGATATTTATTGGGTTGCACTTATATTTTTTTTTTTTCGTGGAACTTATCTGCATGCTATATACTGCTTCCTTTCAAAACACAGGGTGTCAACATTTGTGAAAGAAACAGTTGTGAATGGTATAGGTTCGGACTTCCATTGTCTATACTATTAACTCTATTGAAACCTATGACTAAGACAAAATTAAAACGAGAAAAAACTTATGGAATCACAAGTCGCATAATAAAGCAATGAAATCCAAACAAAAAAGGTTGAAATGGATTTTGGGCCGAACAATAAAATAAAAAAAACTGATTGGAAGTGGCCGTTACTTGATGAAAATCCATATTAAACAAATAATTTACAGTTGCCTGTAAGATTTTCACATATTAGGGTTTACTAAACCGCGGCACGTGTTTCGCTATACAATAGCTTCCTCAAGCAAGAACTTTAAACTGTTTGAAGTGAATCTTACAGGCAACTGTAGTATTTGAGTAAAATGAAAGGTATGATTGATCGAAGAAAATAATGTTGTGACAAAAAAACTGAAATATCAAATGTGATATAGCAGAGTCAAAATAATTTCAAATAAAGAAATATGAAGTAATGTAAACAAATGTTTGAGAGTGGTCACGACGTTTCGAACGCTGGTATCCGCAATCGTCTTCGGGTGATGACTGACTGACAACAATTCGAAGTATGGTCGGTTATGAGGACCAGTCACCAAAATGGTCGAGTGACATAATGCTGGTTCAATCTACAAACCATCTCATAGCGGTAAAACACGACAAATTTAGCCTCTCTGTAACGTGAGAGTCTTGATCCATGCGTTACCTTATGCAACTATATAAAACATATCCAAATTATATAATTATTAGGGTTTGAGGTTATCACCTCATTACACCATCAAATAATTCATAATGTATGCGTGAATAGCGTAAAATCATGTGATATGCGATATGATACGGTAATGCTCAGAACAATCCACGTCGAAGTAATTGTATTTAAGAGTCACGCTTGAGTCAGGAATTCAGAAATGATCTTTCACGTCGTATGAGGTAAAGTAGATTTCATGGTTGATTATAAATAACAGTTTCTATGTTTATGTCCCATAATATCCATTAACTATGTTCAAACTTATATATTCCGATGATTAAGTATCAGATATGATGGATGACATAAAAAACTACCAGTTCTCACTTTATATATGGGTTATGGGTCATCACGACATATATCCAAAACGACTGAAAATATTGAAAAATTTTACGTATCGGAACCGATAAGATGAAAAGAATATTAGAATTTGTTTATTTTTACAAATATTATTTATGAAATTCATGAATTTGTCATACTATGAGAAAAATAGAATAACCTTCATTCGAAATGACACAATGGTTGTGAAAAAAAATATTTCTGTATTGTGCGTTTTTCTTCAAGGAGTACAAAACGAACATATATATGACCTCTATGAGAAGTAGACTTCAGGTGGAATTTCCTTTCATCATCAGACGTATAATAATTTCCACGAAGAATTTTTGTGAATTTTGTCATTTATTAGAATTTCACAGAAGTTGACCGTATTCTCAAATACTCCTCGCTGAAACCCACTTTTTGAAAACGATCCGATGTCATTTCATTGTGAAATGACGAGAGAAAAATAATTCACCTTAAAAAAATCTGTTACGAATTTTTTAAATATTTTCTTTAATAACTTTGTTGTTACGATAAAGAGCAAATAGAATGAAGCTGTACAGAATACAGTTTGTTTGCTTGATGTTGCTGATTAGTATTGGTTCGAAATTCCATTGTCTATATTATCAACTCTATTGAAACCTGTAGCTGAGAAAAAATTAATGGGAGGAAAAAACTTGAAATTATAAGACGAATAATGACGAATAATGAAGCAATCAAATCCAAACAAAAAAGGATAAAATGGATCGAACAATGAAATTAATAATATGACTAGTCGAAAAAATTATATTGTTGATACTTTTTTATCTTTTGTTATATTGATAGATTTAATAAGTGTCAGTTTTGAACTCGTGTTTCAAATTTTGTTCAAACTTTCTTCCTGTTGCCGATCTGTTTTATCTTTCCGGACAATTACGGAGAAATAGGTATATTGTTCATTACAGAATATATGTAGTTTGTGTAGGTTATTTTCTCAGATTGTTGTAAGTTGACAATAATGACAAACCAAAAATGAGAATAACTTTATTTTGGTTGTTACTGAATAGCGAATCATCGAAATTATGCAGGATAGTATTCATACATAATATCAAGTTAGGAGTTTCCAATTATTGATAAATTACAATACCATCGTTTCATCATTCAAATCGGTTTCCGATTATAGTTTCAAACCATTCTCAATATCAGTTGGCACTGATTCATTGGTGAATTTGAACAATATGCCGTAATATATCAGTTTGTTGAATTCGCATAATTGGTATCGAATAATAATTCAGAACACAGAAAATAGCAATAAATCCAGAAATATAACAGCGGTCTTCCCGTATGAAATTTGGAAGCTTAGGGTCAACAACCACTGATGGCTGTGATTTTGTTCCAGTTGGGAGTGCGTAGATCTCTATCTCTTTTTCACATGTAAAGCGTTTGTGAAATTTTGAATACTCTGAAGCATGAAACTCTAATTTATTTTAACGAAATAGTTTTCTGCGAGCTATGAGCTTTTAGTTCAATAGTAGATGAAGACCATGTTTTAAAAAAATGCGCGGAACAGTAAGCGTTTATGTCAAGAATAACCCGGTGATTTTCTATAATTGGATCGAGTGAGTCAAACCAACAAACTATGGAAACCTCTTCCGGTTCAAATTTTCAACCCAGATTTTGTGTTCGAAGTACCGTTTCCTTCTGGATTAACGCTGCCACTATTGAAAGAAGACTTACATAATGCTTTCATTTCTCTTATTATTCCAGGTGAGTTATAGAGAAGTCGCCTAAGGGTATGTAACGCCATGTACTCCCAAGAAAACTGCTTCTCGAATAGATGTATTGTAACTGGTGACGAGATAAATTTTAATTATTGATTTGGTTTGTATCGAACGATTGAAGTATAGAAAATTCGTTATCAGCTCGTCAATAATACATTATTCGACATTTGTAGTGTCTACAGTTTTTTCTGATCCAGATTTTCTCTCGTTGAATAGTTGAGGTCCACTAGCGTACAAGGTGTTTCGTTTGAAACAATCGCATGATCTGCAACCGAAGTTGACAAGATCAGGATAACATTTGAAGCACCCTGAATAAACCTTAATACCTCTTAGACATGCTATTTTGGTGATTTCTGAGCCACCTCACTAAATATATTTCAGATGATTGTTGATCTATAACAACTATTTCATTCAGGGCCGGTCTCACTTCGGGATTACGCAGAAAAAATTGGCAAACACGCATCTCAGCAGATGAAAATCCAGTGCTGGGTTGGGAACTATTGGGCCGTTGACAAAATAGTTGAGGCTTGTATTAACAGAAGAATAAATGATAGTTCCGTTTGAAAAAATAATGCCATTTGCTCTGACAAAAAATGCAACACCTTGTACATATAAAACTAATTTGAAAATGTACCATTTTCGGTGTCAAATAACTCATTTTTTATTTTTTCGCGGTAACGATATGTCAAGAAAATGCGCAATATCGGGACACCCTGTATATTGAATGATATGATTGGTGATGAATTATTTCAGTTTGTACACATGTTCACTCTCAGTATTTCAGAATCTGGCGGAAAATTTCAACTTCCAACAACTGAAGTTATCGAGCATTGATACCAATGATACAAAAGCAAGTTCTACCTAATATAATGTTAACGCAAGTTTATCAATCAATGTGACAATAATGGAGATTTTTCTGAATACTTGGTATATAGTGTGTGCACCTGTGGTGAATTTAGAATAACGAATAATTGGTTCAATACTTGAAAACTGAATAGTTTATTATAAAAATGAGGTACTTATAAAAAATCACAATATAGGTTTATAACATAACAAAAACTCATTGAACATTCAGTGGTAGTATCCATTGTGTGATCCCCCATAAACTTGAGGATGTGCAGCATGACCAGATTTTTCTACAACAGCGTTGAATCCGTTGTGGTCATCGGCAGTGTAGTGTACAGTACGAAGAGTACCATCTGGATCAGCAACGGTGTAGTACCCCTTCACAACATCACCATCACGAACTTCATGTTGTGATTTGTGATCTCCAGTGTGAGGGTCAGTTACGCCGTAATTGAATTGGTATTTGGGATGTGCGTAGTAGTCTTGGTCGTGCCCATGAGATAATCCATAGCCTCCATGCCCATAGGAAATAACTGGAGCGGCATATCCATGAGAAATAGCTGGTGAACTGAGATAATTGGAAGCATAGGATGTAGAGTAGGCTGGAGAACCTATGTAGCCTGCATGAACCGCAGCAATAAGCAAAGCAACGACAGCAATCTGAAAAAGATAGGGAATGACAAAAAGTTCATAATTTCAACGGGCATCGAAGATTTATTCCAGTTATCTTCAAAAAGTCCCTGCTTTTAACGACTTGTGAATAATGTTATATTCTTGATGGAGTGAATTCTTTCTCATGAAGTTGATGCACTTCAATGAGTTCGCTGAGTTTCAAACTTATTTTAATCAAAAACACAAAAAACGATATATGTTATAGTTCGGCAATGTATTCGAAGAATATTTTGATGAGAAATCGCATGAATGTATGAGTTTGGTAAATATAATGAGGTGATACCATAATGTAGTGTGGTGAAAATCATTTCTCAGATAATTGGCAAATGCTATTTCGAATATATGAATAACTTATTCTGAAGACCAATCCAAATAAGTATGAAACGAATTATCAGATCACTTTGATATAATTTTCTGGTTATTTATTCGACTCTGAAAGATTGAAACGAAATAATAATGTAGGGTGCAATTTCCTACCAATAGCAATAAAATCCTCGCCGACATTTTGTGTCACAACATTATTTTGTTAATTCAATCAAACCTTTGATTTCATTTTCGACTAAGAACTCCAATTCAAGCGTTTGTTTGAATTTGATTACCTTATTTGATTTGTACTTTTATCCGTTTGTTCTTAGCAACAGGTTTCAATAGAGTTAATGAAAGTCCGAACCGTTACCATTCAGCATGGAACATTGTCAACCACAATCAAGCAAATATCAATATGTTAACTCGTTTGCTTTAACCCTCATCGACTCAGAAAAACAATGTTAACAGTGCACAAAACCTTTCATTGAACAACCACACTTCTGAAGAACTTTTTTTCACACTTGGGTAAGTTATGTATTTTCTGATAGAATATTTGTCATATCCTTTTGTACTGTCGGACGATGCCTTACTGAAAACAATTTTGTTTTTTGGCATAATTAGCATCATTTTGAAATATAATGTTGAGTGAAACATGTTATTTTTCATTATAACTGACTTTGATGCCGTAATCTTCAACTTCAGAAGAATACATTCCACTGGGTCTACAGATTTTTTTCTTGACACTTTCAACAACACATGTCATCGATGATGAGGTAAATTAGTTAAAAGACACTGCCACCCCTAAACATCGGTAATTATCTATCTCCCACTAATACACACCTTCGAAAACATCGTTATGAGAGATCGAGTTGAGTTGTGAACCAAGACTGAATTCTTGAACATAATTATGGCTTTTATATCATTGTTATGCATGGGTGAAGCTGGTGTCTATCAGGACCGAAATATAACAATAAAAAAAGAATATGTCGAAACCGAGAATGTGGATTATGTTGACCTAGACTTCACTGAAAGTTATGAATTTGATGATTGCCAAGCATTTGAAAAATATGACAATGGACTCATATTCACATTCATTTGGTTTTCCAACAGAATTTCTTGAGATACATTTCTGACTGACCGAGCTTTGCTCGCAATTTTTTTTAATAGAGTTTTTTTTTGTAAACAGTGTTTTTTTTTAATGATATCCAGATACAAATTACATACTGATGAAATATGAATGATATTTCTTGATCTTCCCGACATAATTACAAAAAAAGTGAACTGGTTCTGTCAGTCGGTGTGTGGCCAAGCGATCTAAGGCGCGGTCCTTACATTCAATTTGGCTAGTTCACTGCTGGTTAGTTGCCTAGACACATATCCTGGTGGGTGAGATATCTGTAATAAATACACCAACCAACCCTGCGCTGTGGATTTTCCTGGGTTTTCCTACAGTTGAAATAGCAAATGCGCTACCGTGAAAATATGTACGACGCGACGCCCTAAAGTGCTTCGAAACCCAAAATGTTTAGTCGGCCCTTACCCGCACAAGGTTCTGCCTCTGGGCGCACTCGTGAGATTGTTCAGCAAATTGAAAAATAAATTTAAACAAATCATTAGTGCTACGTTTTGCCTGACAACACATAAAACGACGTTTTCTAATGAAAAAAACAAAGATTTATCTCCCCCAAAAACCCCTGCATGAAAATCGTATGAGCCCTACATATATATATATATATATATATATATATATATATATATATATATATATAGGAATTGCTCGTTCAAAAGTATCAGATATGTTATCGACATCTTTCATTATATGCATTTTAGTCTTTCTCAAAAGAGATGTAACCCTATGTTCAATTTGTTGGAACTGATTTACTTTCTGCAATGTCGTTCCAAAACGCATGATTCATAAGATATATATTCTTTTCGTGTACTGTTCTTACAATTTGCACTCAAATAATCAGGAAGTCGATTTGGGACGTTGGACACAGAATAATTGTAGTACATCACAAAATCTAAAACTAGTTATTGTTCTTCAGATTCGAGAGAATAATTAAAATCGGCAAAACTGATTGAAACATGTTGGTATTTTCATTGTTTCCCAGTTCTTGTGTACATTCTCGTTTTTATCCATGTTAACATTCATGAAACTACAATGGCTATTTCTTATTCTACTTTCGACAACGTTTATGGTCTTATTTAAGACAGTAACATGAGTGAAAGTAAAAGACTGAACGAAATATCGAAAATATATATGTATACGAAAGAGACGCCTTGTAATGTTCAAAGAACACCGTGTGATAAAAGACCCCTGAGCAAGAGAGGTTCGACAGATCTCCAACAACAAAGGTGTGGGAATTCTGTCAAGGGTGGAACGATTGAGAACAATTCAGAGCACCGGCCGTGAAAATATCTAGAGGAGAAAGACAAGGCAGTTGCGAATACCAGCGATCGAAACGTCTAACAGGTTTCAATAGAGACAATGGAATTCCAAACCAATATCACTCAGCAAGACAAATATTGCTTTTCATTTATGATAAAATCAAAACCATGGTTCCTTGTTTGTCCATGCATGAGGCTATAATGAGCTTGGCAGAAATAAAAAGTGAGGGTCGGAATCAAAATATACTACACGTTACTTACAATAACTACTTATGTATGACGTAGTCGCACTCAATCTGAAATACGATTAAAATTGTCATTCAATTACAAGTATGTCCTCATCACTTCGGAAACACAAATTTTACTGTTCTTCAAAGTTTTTGACGTAAGGAGAAGCACTCATATCGTATAGACCGGGAGGTGATGTCACTTTTTTATCAGTGATTTATCCGCAACTCGAATATGATTAATTAGAGGGCTTTACCATTACTGTACTCCAAATCGAAAGTCAGCCGGCGCGACCGTGGTGGGCGTGGGCGTGGGAGGCGGTGAAACTCGCCGGAAAAATCTCAAAAATAAGTGGTTGATCTCCCCGTGAAACTTTGTTATTATGTAAATTATTCATGGTCATGGGTGAAAATAGGCGTCAGCCACGTTCCCGATCCTGGAAACATCGTCAGTCAGGCCTTGAAGTGGTCGGAAAAATCGGAAAATTGAAGTGACCGATCTGCACTTGAAATTTTGAAGGATGATTATTGTATTCAAATTGAACATGAAAATGGACGTCAGCCACGTTGATAGTGGTGGATTCTGCGTCAGTCAGGCGTCCAAAGTCAAGGGCAGTGACCAGCTTCTTTTGGCGCGCTGTATCTGATGCACTTTATATATCAATTTTAAGGTGATATAAATCACTATATCCAACTTTTTGAATATTGATTACGACTATTCTTTCAAATTTAAACATTATTTTCAGTGAATGCGTGATGTCTTCATCATTTATGGAAATATTATAACAAAGCCTACTTCTGCAATATAGTCAATACAACCATATGCAATAAAGTTAAATTATCTATATTGTACGTTTGCCTCAAATACATTGTTTGTTTCACTTTGACGAATATATTTTAGCTCAATTTTATATCAAGTCCACTGGTGATATGTTGGAGTTACTAGTTTAAATATGTTTTGATTGGTATTATTATAAATGAATCACCGAAGGGATTTATAAAAGTTGAATAGATTATCCATCTGAGACAACTAAACAATATAGTTACTTTAACTATATTCCATATACGAAGGTGGTAGTCCATACTCAAAGTGGAAGACCAATTTTATTGAAAAAATGGAAACACAAAGTCATCTCCATAACATATTCAATTCCTACAGGAACAGTGTCCTTGTTAAGATATGTTTCATGAAAAAGTTGTACTTTCCATGGTCGTTGGATTGGCCATTGACATACTACGGAATGGCCAGCCCGCTTGCCAGATTTGACACCTTTAGACTTTTGTTGTGAGGCTATTTGGAGCAGAAGGTGTACGAAACTGAACCTGATTCAATATTGAATCTACGGCTGGGAATAATTAAATATTTGAAGAAAAATCGACGTTGCTGACTTCGAAAATTTTTGACGTGAAATATCCGAAAAGCTGTTCTTATCTCAAGACGTTTAAGGCAACTATTTCGAGCATCTTCTGAACTAAACTGAGCTTATTTCCTCAACTTATGACGTCACACGTCGATGTGCGCAGGCAATTATCAAATGTTCCGCCATTTTGTAGTTGGTTAAGATATCGAATTCATATTCTACGGTTGTGAAGCATTCGTCAGGAGCTTCAACATGATGTATCACAAGACCCCTTTTCATTTGATTTACATTCCAGGTGGCGCCCAGTCGCCATCTTGAACTTTTCATGTGTAAATTTTACACCATAATATAGTATTTATGCATAACTTTCATCATCATCAGTTTCAATTTTCTGCGTTGACCCGTTCAAAAAAGTAAAAGATGGGGGGGCATTAAAGAAATGCACTTTATAAACATGTAATTGTTATGTACTTTCGATAACTAATCGTCAGCCGGCACGATGCCGGTGGAATATGCGTCAGTCAAACTGCATAAGATACAGCGCGCCAAAAGAAGCTGGTCACTGCCCTTGACTTTGGACGGCTGACTGACGCAGAATCCACCACTATCAACGTGGCTGACGTCCATTTTCATGTTCAATTTGAATACAACAATCATCCTTCAAAAATTTCAAGTGCAGATCGGTCACTTCAATTTTTCGATTTTTCCGACCACTTCTGAGGCCTGACTGACGATAATTCCACCATCGGGAACGTGGCTGACGCCTATTTCCACCTATAATCATGGATAATTTACATCATTACAAAGTTTCAC
Organism: Zygogramma bicolorata; assembly: GCA_032362365.1. NCBI lineage: Eukaryota > Metazoa > Arthropoda > Insecta > Coleoptera > Chrysomelidae > Zygogramma > Zygogramma bicolorata. The sequence continues at coordinate 146,394 of JAVJAQ010000983.1, forward strand.
GTGGAGATCAATCACTTTTTTAGAGAATTTTTCAGCGAGTTTCACCGCCTCCCACGCCCACACACACCGCTATTGGACTGGCTGACGCGCGGTCCTCATATGTACAGGTGGAGAACTACTCATGCTGAAAAATTCGTGTGCAGATCGATCACTAGTTCAAAAGTGACACCACCTCCCGGTCTAGTAGTCGCTACATGGTCCTCACTGCCTGTTCAGGCCCGAGTCACGTTAAAAAATTTTCTGGTTGCTTCTGGGATGAATGAGCAATCTGATGTTGCTTGCCTAGATGCAAAACCCAGAAAGTGGCGTCTATATATCGAATACTTCATCTGATTCAGTAATCTTCGTGTCCCTACAGTTGAAATAGCAAATACACCACCCAAAATATTAGTAAACGATGAGATTGGAACCTTTGGTGTAAAAGTTGAAACTTTTCCTAGAGATCAATTATTGCCCTAACACCAAACTGATATTTTTGCACTCGACGCGCATTTCGCTAACAAGGTTAGCATCTTCAGAAGAGAATTGATACTCAGTATCCGTATATTGATGGTGGTTGGATTGTCCAGTATGCGTTGGTTCCCATTAATTTCTAGTCCTCTTCACCTCTACGTCGAGAAACGGGAGTTTGATCTGATATTCTTTTTCTATTGTGAATATGACGGTGGACCGTGGTTCTGCGGAGATGCAGAACTCTTCAACTTCAACACCGAAAATTCCTATTTATTCGTTTAAGCGGTTTCTATGTTGAAATCACTGCAAATATTTCTTCAAAATAAAGCCAATGTCCGCCAGATTTCTTATCATTTGAAGACCATCTCATTCAGAGGCTATGTTATTGTTGGCTTGCAATCACATCATGATTTTGAGTTGCAGATAGTAAGTCCTTCGTTCTCTGTACAGGGTAGAATATGCTCAGAGCACAGAGCTATTTTATTATCATCATCGGGTTGTTTGAGGTTTGTAAGTGGTTGCAAGCCCTTGCATTCGTGATATGAGTGCACAGCAGAATTACTGTTTTTAGAAATGCAAATGTGAATGTGAATTGACACTATTTCAACATAATTCACTTCAACAAATAGGGAAACTACCATAATTAACTATGAGCAGAGTGTGGACATTGATTATTCAATTCCCAATTAGTTCAAGTTTCCAAAAAATAATTATTCCTCAGAGAACGAACACTATAATATATTTCCTTTAACCAAAATTTAAAAAATTCTCATCGGTAAGTCGGGGTTCTTTTCCCACCGTTTATGAACGCAAAACCCAAATATCTCAAAACAATTAACAAAGCACATTCATGAGTAGTGACGTATGCCACCCGCCATGTTGGCACAGGCCGTTTACACGGCAAATTTCTGAAATGTAAGGAGTATATTTGAAATGGAAAACTCAAAAAAATCTTTGAATAATTGAGGTTACTTACTGCAATTGGACGATCGTTTTCTACTTCATGTAGATGTTCTTTTTTATATAACAAACAAATGCAGTTTTCATTCTGACCGAAAATCTCACTAACAAGAGGGAAAAATTGATCAGATAGGTTCAATTATTGAATCGGATATCCGTTTGACGAGAAATCCTAAGATATCCGATCCACAATAATGTTTATTTTATAGGTTCTTTTTCAGAAAATGATAGTTATTTCTTACTTCATTTGTTCGTGATAGAGGATGATTGTAATGAGAAATTTGTACTCGAATGATTTTGAAGATAATAATGAAACATTTCTAGGAGCAGATTTTTCAGGGATGTAGTGAATTGATATCGCAGGTGTGGCCTCATTATAGCATACCGACTGTTTGCTAGGCTCTCCAATTGATGACGATTCTGCGACGTTTCATTGTTGGCATTGTTGATGGCAACAGGTTCTAATTGTTGAAAATCTTCTGTCGATGATGTTTAGTATAAAGTGACATCATTTTCAGCAGATTTTGCTGCCTGTTTTTTCTATATTCCACCAGTTGACCCCTCACAAAAATCCCTAAAAATTATTCGTGAGACTTGTGTGCAAAACTCTAGGTCTCGTGACTGAAGTCGTTTTATTCTTCTCAGGAACACAGCATGGTATTTCGCATTTCCGTCAACCATGAAACTTATTATTCAATACGCCAGAGAAACACTCGATGGAAAATATTTTTCCCTCTCGAACAATATTAAACAAGTACCTCAAGGATAGATCTTCACAGTTACCATGGCAAGATTCAATTCGTCCATTTCTTGCTTCACACAGTACTTCCCGAACATACGAGTTTTGCATATCCGGATTTTGCTCATTCTATTTGTTCTCTCCAATAGGCAGATGAAAACTTTCAAAAGAAGCACGCTATATTATATGTTAACCCAACTTTTTTCATCGCAACGCATACGAACCATCGACTCGAGTATAGGTCAATAGCAGATACATTCTCAATTTCAACATAATCTCATTATCTTGTTATATTTTGGTTCCAACAGCATCTCCACTCAAGCATTACATTAATATAAAAGCCGAAAATTCCATCAAAAACTTTAGTTTGTGTCCGCAACTGAACTCGATTGATTATCTAAAATGTTTTCAAAGGTGGGTATAGGTTAACATAGATTTTATTCATCAAACTTTGGATGTATATTGGTTGGGGAGTTCGACATAGTTTGATACTTATGGTGAAGATCTTTCATCTTCAAATATCTGGAAATTCTAAAAAAAAACAAAAATAAGAAAAAATGTGAAATGATCTCATAATTTGTTCCAGAAAGTCTGTTTTATTTTCAATCATCGAATATCTCTTGAAATTTTGAATACTATTTCTGGAGTACACGATCTGTCCATCATTTCCAAAAAGAATGATAACATGAAACTCATTCTGTTTCAGTTATTTTTGGTGACAGTTCTCATAGCCGCGGTTCATGCTGGCTACATAGGTTCTCCAGCCTATTCAACATCTTATGCTTCCAACTATCTCAGTTCACCAGCTGTTTCTCATGGATACGTCGCTCCAGTTATTTCCTATGGGCATGGAGGCTATGGATTATCTCATGGGCACGATCAAGACTACCACGCACATCCCAAATACCAGTTCAACTATGGAGTAACTGACCCTCACACTGGAGATCACAAAACTCAACATGAAGTTCGTGATGGAGACGCAGTCAAAGGGTACTACACCGTCGCTGATCCAGATGGTACTCTTCGTACTGTACACTACACTGCCGATGACCACAATGGATTCAACGCTGTTGTACAAAAATCTGGACATGCTGTGCATCCACAAGTTTATGGGGGTGTGCATAATGGTTACTATCACTGAGTCTTCGTTGAGCTGTTTTCTAATGATTATTGAGATTACTTGCTTCTCAGTATTGTGAATTTTTTGTTTATATTCATATTAAACTGTATATTACAGAAAAATATACTCGAAAATGATTACTTCCCAATACCAAGCACTTACTCAACATTCAGTTTTCCCACCTAATTAGCATCATTAGACATTGATCAGAAACATTTTCGATAAGTATCGTTTGCATGTTTTTGGGTAGATTGGTTTGAAACACTTTTCCAATATTCATTGAGGGCACTGGGGTGAATATAAAAATATCATTTGTAAGTGAGGGAACCTCACGTGATGAGAACAGGAATTATGTTCACCTTCGAAGAAATTTCACTTTTCAACTATGGAACATAACATTGTAACTATTGTGGTGTCAATTCACAGTTTCTATTGAATTATTGGCTCTTTCGAAAAATTTTGATAGATTTTGATAAATTATTGCTTGAAGTAGGTTTAAACCTTTTCTCATAGGGGATACTATCACATTCTTTTTTCCTCATATATTGTTTGATTCGCATCGGGACCATAAAAGCTTTGTATTTTTCACTTATGTGATGCAATCCATATTGAGTCAATGTTATAAACGATGCATTAATGCGCTGCACGTTGGTATACTTCTTCATGGATAAAATCCTCAGCGAAAGTTCATGAAAAAACTTTATTGGAGAACTCGAATATAATTGTTCACTAAAATCCTAAATCAGTTTTCAGTGATGTTTAGTTTGCCAACATAGCTTTGAGTCTGAATGAGCCCCAACCCTAGAGAACCAATGAAACTGGCAGAAGGTTTCAGGCGGACACTTATGTCTATCTAAGGCCAATACTATAAACGGTTCCGTTTCATCAAAGGCGTTGTTGAATTTTGACGTTCACCGTATTCAAATCATCGTTAAATTATTAAATATTCGAAAATATCACTAATTAATTATTGAAGTGTATTCACTCAAAATAATAATGATCAAAATCTATGCACATTTTCAATGATTGACGAGACACTGAGTGACAGCAAGTAGGAAAAAATTGCTTGCTTGTAACTATAGAAACTATATCGATCCACAGACAATAATTTCCCTGAAAATATGAGTTTCGATTCAATTTCACAAAGAATTTGGACCAGAAATTCGCTGAATTTGGCTATTGGACTATTGAATGAAATCTTAAAATCGAATTTATCAGGTTGAATGTTACATATTCCATCATTTTGAATTTTAGAATGCACTTATATTCTAAATGAGCCATTACATAACCGCTATCAAATACTTAATGAAATGAATTGTTAGGTGCTTCCGGGCTTCTGAGCCGTGGACAACAGGTTTTAAGGCCTGACGTTTCGTCTGCATCTGCGGCAGACATTTTCAAAGGCGATGCGGCAATGGTCGAAGTATCCTTCTCTGCTGCGAGGCTTTGATCTGATGTGGTTCAGATGATGAGTCACTCTTTATCGAATCTGGGTTCGGACGGTCGATTGATCCTAATTGATTATTCGAAAGAGTTTTTTCTCTCATTGGGAGGGTTCGTGCATTTTGAACTGCTGGCATCCATGTTCTATGAATGTTCAGGCTCTCTTCTTTGCGGTTGAAGTTGTTTTTATGTTTATGAATTTCTATGGCCTCCCTATAGAGCCTGGGGTTATAGCTCCTACTTGTGTCCAGCACTTGTGTTCCGTCGAAGTCAATGTCATGACCTTCCAACAGAGCGTGTTCGGCTACCGCAGATTTTCGGGTTTGGCCATAGCGACAACTTCTTTTGTGTTCGGTTAACCGCGTTTTTATGCTCCTTTTTGTGGTTCCGATATAGACAGAACCACAACTGCACGGTATTCGGTACACTCCTGAGGTAGTTAATGGATCCCGTGGGTCTTTTGCGGATCTGAGGCTTTCTTGTATTTTCCTCGTGGGCTTGAAAATTGCTTGCACCCCATGTTTTTCTAAAAGTCTTCCAATGCGGTCCGTCACACCGTTAATATAAGGCAGACACGCCCGTCCATTAACGGCTGGTTCGGGGCCATTCATTGAAACTCCTCGTCTGGGTCGCAAGGCTCGGTGAATTTCGTCCCTGCGGTAGCCATTACATATAAAGGTGTTTTCTAAATGACGCATCTCTTTCTCGAAATATTCTGGCTCAGAGATGCGTCTCGCTCTTTCTACCAGGGTCTTAATTACTCCTCTCTTTTGCCTCGGGTGATGGTTGGAATTCTTGTTGAGGTACCGATCTGTGTGCGTGGGCTTTCTATACACTATATGCCCCAGTTTTCCATTCTCCCGTCTTTCTACCCATACGTCCAGGAAAGCTATTCTCCTATCCTTCTCAGTTTCCATCGTGAATTGAATCTTTGGATTCCAGGAATTCAGATGATCCAGGAATTTCTTTAGCTCGTCTTCTCCGTGACCCCAAATCACGAAAGTATCATCACGCGGTTAACCGAACACAAAAGAAGTTGTCGCTATGCCCAAACCCAAAAATCTGCGGTAGCCGAACACGCTCTGTTGGAAGGTCATGACATTGACTTCGACGGAACACAAGTGCTGGGCACAAGTAGGAGCTATTACCCCAGGCTCTATAGGGAGGCCATAGAAATTCATAAACATAAAAACAACTTCAACCGCAAAGAAGAGAGCCTGAATATTCATAGAACATGGATGCCAGCAGTTCAGAATGCACGAACCCTCCCAATGAGAGAAAAAACTCTTTCGAATAATCAATTAGAATCAATCGACCGTCCGAACCCAGATTCGATAAAGAGTGACTCATCATCTGAACCACATCAGATCAAAGCCTCGCAGAAGAGAAGGATACTTCGACCATTGCCGCATCGCCTTTGAAAATGTCTGCCGCAGATGCAGACGAAACGTCAGGCCTTAAAACCTGTTGTCCACGGCTCAGAAGCCCGGAAGCACCTAACAATTCATTAGTTGCCGGCCGTGAAAGTCTTCAATCTTTGACTTAATGAAATGTTAAAAATAGTGGGACTGAAAAAAATTGATAACTGCCTACACAATGATAATAAAAATATTTTAACTACCAAAGAGCTCAATGAATCGACAGAGATGCCTAGTAGATTAAGTCTAGTTCGTCAAATATCTCTAGTGAGGCAGGCATGTCTCCGAGCCGCTACCAACTGGTTGGGAAAACGAGCTTGAACAAATTTTTGCCACTCATCTGCTCCCCTGCTAGAAATCATGCGTTAAAAGGTGAGACCTCCTTGGCTCGCATGAGTTAATGAAGAACCGATATACACCAATCAATTTTTATAGAATATCATAACTGGTATGATGATGTCCTTAATGTTCGTCACGGAATAATTAAGTAGAGTGAATCAACATCAATATTTAGTCGATTTCATTAATAAGCTTTCCTCTTGATGTTGATACTCAAATATTACTGATTCAACAAAAAATATCGACGTCTACTATAACAAACCTACGGAATTACAATTTTAGGATAGTAATTTATATATCCTATTTGAGAAAGCTATTGTATAGCGAAACATGTGTAGCAAATTTGTAAACCAATTTTTTGGGAGAATCGTACATCAAACTGTGATACATTTTGTCGAATGTGGATTTTCACCAAGTTCAATTGAAGTAGTAATAGTACTTAATGTGGTTTATGGTATTATATACCAAACGCCTTCAGCATGTAGGCTTGTTACTAACTCCTTACGCCATTCCTCAGGAGCAGCATGGTTTTTCGCGGACCCATCAACCATGAGAGGTGGAAGCGAACCCAGGACCTGTAGTTATATCAGACACTAACATTCAAGTTTCGTTTGAGTATCTCGCATTCTCATTAGCCATCATTGTTTCATCATGTTCATATCTCTTGAGTCAATCACTATAATCTAAGGCTGGTTTAAGTTTTCCCAAAAAATACAACTGACTCGCGGTCGGTGGTAGGTTAGACGCTTCTGGAAAACGCATCGCAGGATTTTTCTGAAAATTTCACATCTTACGTTTCCTTACCTGTTCTATTGATCTAAAATATTTTCAGCATTGCGGCATTGCCACTTCTATCAGAAAGTTTTAGCGACTTTATTTTTTCAAACGGAACATCCCATATATTAACATATTTTTGGAATGATAAAGCCGTATTACTGAAAATATTTCAGATCGATAGAAACGGTAAGGAAATGTAAGATATGAAACTTGTCAGAAAAATCCTGCGTTGCGTTTTCCAGAAACGTCTAACCTAGCACCGACCGTGAGTCACGCTGTATATTCAGGGGAAGAGATAGCTGCATGAAAAATCAAGTGTGAGGTACAGAGAAAATTCATTCCTGAGAAGAATCCATTCGGACTGGGGAAGGTTGAATTTCGCATATGTTTCGTATGAAAATTTCCATTGCTCTTGAATTACATCAGTAGTCAATCTACATGAAAACCTTTTCTCTTGATCTCAGTTTTACTCTTCAAAAGATGCTGACTTTGACAGCGAAACGCGCGTCGAGTGCAAATAAGTTTGGTATAATAGTATTCGTACAAAAAGCTCCAAATCTCACAGCAGATATTCCAGTATCATCATTCAATCGGTTTCTATGTTGAAATTATCCCAAATATTTCTTCGATTTTTTTTTATTCATATACAGATTCATTAAGGGAGCCCTGTAGTATTCAAATAATACCACATGAATCAAGAGACAGGAAATACGAATTGATATCAACTTGAAGTTTGTAAGCCTCAGGAAGAGAGGTTCAACAGGTCCCCAAGCTCACAGCAGAGTGGTGAAGATTCTGCACTCGTCAGGTCATTCGTATTGATATTGCCAAGGTTGGAACGATTGACAACAATTCAGTAGAGCACCGACCCTGGAAATATCAATAGAAGAGAGACTACTCTCCGACCCTTCTACGATGTTTCAACGAAGTGAGCGAGTATGTGAGTGAAGAATCACCAATAAGACGGATTGCCTTTGAACAGAATGAAGGAGTTTTGGTGTCTAGCCCCACATATGAAAATTATACTTCAAGACAGGTCATATATGTGCCTTGTAGATCATTGGAAGCTGACGAGAAGTGGAGTACTTTTTCGCACAAAATAGCAATCCAAACTCCTGGGGAGCACTTTCAACGATCGATCCCACATTTTTTTTCATGAGAGATTATTACTGATCGAAATTCTTAGCATCGAGATTCTTGACTCTGAAGGAATACTTACCCCTGACATCTGAATATTGGATAAAAATATTCAGCTTTATTTTAGGAGAGACATGCCTGGGTTTTCCCACCACTGAATTTCAGCAAGATGATGTTACCCCAATCTATTATTTCCGCCAAGTCATCGTTAATACTATTGTCTCTAGTGCCTCTCTGTATTGTTATTTCTCGTGCTGATATGGGGACTCTGGAAGATGAACTGGTATAAAGAGTACTGTCGTCCGCAAAACTATGCACTAAACAAGTTGTTTTCTCCGGCAAATCATTGATATAAAGCAGAAACAAAGCGGGCCCAAAAGTGAACCCTGTGGAACACATGCATTTATTGAGAGAATATCAGACGATGCTCCAAAGTCAGTATGTCTAGGAGAAACTGTAATCTAATAAGTGACGACTGTGTTTGGTGAATGAAGAGTATCATATTCAGTGTAATACTGTCAGTTGTTGAGGAGCGTAATTGTGTGTTTATATTGTGTGTTTGTTCATTTGTTGATTGAATGTGTGTTGTGAAAAGAGAATCAGGAGGAACTATATCATTGATGATGAGTTGAATGAAGAGGAAAAGAGATAATTAAATGAAGAAACATAATCCAGAATATATGTCCTATAGATCTCACATTATTTAAAGGTAGTCATATTGAAAGGTTATGTTATTGTAGAGTTAGAATCACATGAAAATTATGGGTTGCAAAGAGAAAGCCCTTCGTTCACTTCACAGTGCAGAGTACGCCTAGAGCACCGAGATATTTTATATTCATCATCGGTTTGTTCGTGGTTTGTAGGTGGTAGAAGTTGTTCAATATGAAATAACATAAACTGATCATCTTTGGAACAATTCGTTCAGGCCAGTATCACACTTCCCACACATTAGATTTCGGCTGGCACCTGTTAGAAAACAACTACTTTCCTGGCTGATACCACGAAGGACATTGCATTATATCCAATCGTCAGTCTTCAAGTATGGCCATCGACTATGTCGAATGTTTTTAACATGAACTGCATCTACCACAACTATGACTTTGGCTGATGATAACATAATGAATTCGCGTCAAAATCGAAATAATTTCATATTATTTTCTTCGAATTTCGCTGCCTGTCATTTTTATAAGTGACCAGTTGACCCCCACAAACATTCCTAAAAATTATTCGTGAATCTTGCGTCAGAATAGGTCTTGTTATCAACGCCATTCTATTTTTCTCAGTCGCGTCATGGTTATTTACACTAAATACTCCAGAGAAACACCCGAGGAAAAATATTCGCCCTATCCGATAATATAAACCAACTAATTCAAGGTTGGACCTACGAAATTCGGTACCATGGCGGGATTTTTTGAAATATAACAAAGTTCAAAACCTCGAGACCAGTACGAATTCAGTTTAGCAATTTCTTACTTCTCACTGTAACATATGATTCTTGCTTAGAAGGTTGTGGTGTATATATCCGTATTGTGCAAATTCACTTTGTTCTCCTAAATAGGCAAATAAAAACTTTTCATGGAATAATTTGTTAACCCCAATCCCTTTTTTCATCGCAACACCTACGAACCATCGACACGCCGTTTGAGTAAAAGAGTCTAGGTCAATACATTCTTAATTTCAACATAATCTCATTATATTATTATAATTTGGTTCCAACAACATCTCCACTCAAGCATTACATTAATATAAAAGCCAAAAATTCCATCGAAAATATCAGTTTCTGGTCTCAGCTGAACTCGATTAATCATCTAAAATGTTTTCAAAAGTATGTATAGGTTAACATATAGTTTTTCATTTAACGTTGTATGCGTATTGGTCAAGGAGTTCGATTTTGAGTATTTGTTCAAGATAGTCGCTTAAATCTATTTTATTTTCAATGATCGAATATTTAATGAAATTTCGAAGAGTAATTTCAGAGTTCACTGTTTGTTAATAGGTTCCAGTGAGAATCAACAGTCAAAGAGCTAATTCTGTTTCAGTTGTTGTTGGTGACAGTTCTCATTGCTGCGGTTCATGCTGGCTACATAGGTTCTCCAGCCTATTCAACATCTTATGCTTCCAACTATCTCAGTTCACCAGCTGTTTCTCATGGATACGTTGCTCCAGTTATTTCCTATGGGCATGGAGGTTATGGATTATCTCATGGGCACGATCAAGACTACTACGCACATCCCAAATACCAGTTCAACTATGGAGTAACTGACCCCCACACTGGAGATCACAAATCTCAACATGAAGTTCGTGATGGAGACGCAGTCAAAGGGTACTACACCGTCGCTGATCCAGATGGTACTCTTCGTACTGTACACTACACTGCCGATGACCACAATGGATTCAACGCTGTTGTAGAAAAATCTGGACATGCTGTGCATCCACAAGTTTATGGGGGTGTGCATAATGGTTACTATCACTGAGTCTTCTTTTATGCCGTTCTCTAATGATCATTGAGATTATCTGCATCTCAGTATTGTAAATTTTCTGTTTATATTCATATTAAACTGTATATTACCGAAAAATATACTCGAAAATGATTACTTCCTAATACCAAGCACTTACTCTACATTCAATTCACCCACCTAATTAGCATCATACGATATGTATCGTTTGAATGTTTTTGGAGA